>CM039723.1:25010501-25480886 GCA_022539455.1 Dendrobium nobile
AAACACCAATCACCAAACACAAATTGTAGCAAATTTCCAAAATACTCTCACAAGGACTCATGCGGGTCTTGTGATTACACTTACCCATTTTTATGTACCTATGTGTATATAAATTACAGTATATATGTGGGGGCCTTTTACAGCAAAATGTCCATCCCACATCACTGTTAATAACTCCAGCCACCTAACAACAAAAAGAACCCCCCTGAGATGGATAAAATTCCAAGCTTAGATTGCTGCCCAACTAACTTCATGTACAAAGGTTTCAGATTATGTGGCATGGCATCATGCTTTAGCAGCCTATGACCTTGTACTACTGTTTCCCGTCCCTACTTTTGACTATCTCTCTTGTGAGTCGCGTCCATGCGTGAGGATCT
The DNA here is from genome assembly GCA_022539455.1 of Dendrobium nobile. NCBI lineage: Eukaryota > Viridiplantae > Streptophyta > Magnoliopsida > Asparagales > Orchidaceae > Dendrobium > Dendrobium nobile. Next base: position 25,010,879 of record CM039723.1, read on the forward strand.
GCACTCCCTGTGAGAGCGAGAGGGCCCACTCATCCAATGCCCAAATCCGGACAACCTCTCAACCGAAGACACTGCGCGCGAAAACGTATCACACTCTCTATCTCAAACACATACACACTGTATATGTGGGGGGGGGTGGGGGGGGGTTGGGGGGGGGGGGGGATATGCTGTATGTTGGTTGGTGGAGTGGTGAAGGGAATACTATGACTAAAAAGAACAAACTCCATAAGAATCAAATTTCTACCTTTATCTCAAATCATTAAAAGACGAAAACTCATTTTTTATATGTTCTATATTTTTAAATTAGTGGTCGCTGCCTTCAAAATACTTATTTTTAGAGTCTTCAATATAGTGGATTTCTATAATATTTAGCTTCCATAGTTAAACATTTGGTCTCTCAGATAAGCTAAGGTACTTGGGTGCTCTTGTCATTCCTAACTTCTTCAATAAGAACAATAATCTAATCGTCATGGAGGCATTGAAGGGATTTACAATTTTTTGAAGGAAATTTAAAGCACCAGGAAGTTTAGTTTTAATTTGCTCAAACATCTCCTCAATTCTTTTAGGAGGTGTCCTTCTCATGGGAGTATTTTATCTGACCAGGTACTTGTACTCCTTGGCTGAACAACATCAACAAAGGTGGTACTGTAGAACTATCAGTGTCTATGGTATATTATGCTATAATGCCAAACTTTGAAGGTCATTTGCACTTCCAAGGACAACATATGTCAAACATGTTTTCTCTCACACAAAAGACAAATAAGAAACTATGGAACACCGGTAAGTTTAGCTCAAATTTGCTCAAATATCTCATCCATTCTTACAGAAGGTGTCCCACTCATGGGAGGATTCTGTCTGAGCTGGTACTTCTACTTTTTTGTTGAACAACATTGGCAAAGGTTATACCATAATACTATTAGTGTATATTGTACATTGTGCCATAATGCCAAACTTTGAAGGACATTTGCACTTCCAAGGGCCACAGATGTCAGTGATATTTTTTCTCACACAAAAGATAAAGAAGAAAATTTCATACACCATGAAGTTTAGTTTGAATTTGCTCAAACATCTCTTCAATTCTAATATGAAGAAGGGTTCCCTCCTCATACAAAGGGTCTTCTTCGAGGAGTTAGCCGATGCTCGTGTTTGTTGTGTGCTCTTATATACTTTTGTATCTTTTTCACAATGTACCCACTATAGTTATCCAAAAATATAATATCAATTATTATAACTTGTAGACAAATCAACGCACTTGTTCATCTTCTCATTGTTTTTTACTGCATAACTTTGCATCATCATTTGAATCTTTCCTTTAACAAAGTGTCGATGTGCCCCCTCCATTTATCGAGTTGTCTTCATACCCGATGTACTCGCAACATCTCAATCACCGTGATTGTAGGTGTTATATGTGCTTATGTACACAAGGGGTTCATTGTACTTGCGATATTCTCACTATTATTATCCATAAATGGCTCGTGTTTATTTATAGGGACAAGTTGTATTCACTACAATCTTCTAGATGTGTTCATAGAAGAGCCATTATTCATGCATCATATCCACCTTTCACAATTCTCAGGTGGTTTTAGTGAACTTATTTGTAGTGGCAAGTTGTATGTAAATTATTGACATTGACTATAAGGTATTATCGTATTCAGTTATTATCATCTTTCTACAAACTATTGAATACTTGATGGATCTTTTACTATTTCTTTCTAGTGACACTGCTTCAATATGCAAGATGACTATTATTTCCATTGAGGTCTTCACCGACGCAAGTAGGAGACACACATACATTTTATAGTCAGCCGATATTGATTGCAAATATAACATATTTAACAACAATGACATTATTGTAGGAGTCTATTGCATTTGTATCAGGTCAACCTTCATCAATCTCTGTGGTTGTTGTACTTATTTGTAGTGACAAGTCATCTACTATCGATTGCCAGTGTCGCCTTTTTCAATTAATAGGCATAGTTTTGCTTGTGTTAAAGATTTCATTAATGTGTATGGGCGACACCTATGCATCTTGTAGTAGATATATGTTGCTTGCAAGTATAGTAACACTTATTCGACATGGGAACTTTTGTAGGAGTACACAACTTTTATCATTCATCAGCTAGTATCATTTGTTATGTGTTAGGCATTTGCAAGTTTTAGATGATTGATCCTTATTTTACAATTGCTTAAATGTTGGAAGTTAATTATTATTCATTGTCTCTTCGGTCTGCAGGCTAAGATTTTTCCACCACGAGTCCCCTGTGGTTGATGTGATGTTTATTTGAATTCATTTGAATGAATTAAAATTTTATTTGGCATATGTATCTTGATTTTTATTATGCATTTTAGGGTTTAGGGTTTAATTTCTTGTAGTTCTATTCAAGTCCAAGTTCTATGCATTTCAATTCAAATGCAGGTCCTTTGTTGTTCAAATTTGATCTCTAGCTCATCATACAAGTTCTCTGTATTTTTTCCAAGTTCATTGTACTTGTATTCACATACAGGTCCTATGTATTTCTGCTCAAGTGAGGTCTTCTTATTGTTCAAGCTTTGTGCATTTCAATGTAAATTTTATTAGCATCCCGGTATGCCCCCCATTTTGCAGAAATATAGGAAACTAGGCTATCTCACCACTCTACTAGAGCTTGTATGGCAGGTGTCAGGGGGACACCAGGATGTACATCATTTCATCCCATTATGCTACAAGAGCTTTTATGGGGTCTTCATTAGTACATGTACAAGAACACCAAAGGCTTTACCTACCATGCTATAAGAGCCTATATAGAGCTTACCCACCTCACCGTATGCATGAAACTGGGCTCCCTCCTATCGCTCTATGACAGCATAAATAGGTGGTTTGTCGTTCCTTTACAAATGATGAAAACAAGATTTTGAACATTATACCTTGTGTAGCAGTTATCGGAGGTGTCGATATTGAGTTCAAGGCAAGAGAAAGTCTCGTGGTACTCAAGGTTGTCCCCACTACGGAACATGATTATGTATAAGGCCTACTCACCTAGTCACACCTATTGCATCTAATTCCACCCCAACGTGCTACCCGAGCGCATATAGGGGTCCATCGCTATGTCAAGTAAGTCGAGGCGGGATTTGGAATATTCTACTTGCGAATGATTGATCGGTGACTATTGCCGATGTTGACTCGTGGATTGAAGTAAGAGAAGAATAAGAATTTTATCGTCATTATTAATTATGATTAATCAAAATTAATTATAGTAAATTATAATTATTAATAATTAATTATAATTAATGTTGATTAAATATGAATAATTAATCATAATTTATAATAATTAATTATAGTTAACTAGAATTAAAGATAATTAAATATATTTAACAATAAATAATTATGACTAACTTAATTTAAAATCATAAAGTTATAATTAAATTAAATCATAATCAGTATTATTTACAATTAATAATTATAACTAATATAAGTATAATCAGATTATAAATGATTTAAGCTTATTCATAATTAAACTATAATTAATATACTTTAACGTAATTATAATTTACAATTAAATTATAATCATCATAATAATAAATTAAATTATAATTAATGTAATTATTTTATAATTTAACTTATATAATTATCATCAAATTATGATTATAATAACTATAAATTAAAAAAAAGTTAAAGGAATTACAAAATTAAAACTAATTAAAATTAGCCTTAATTATACTTTTCATATTATAAACTAAATTAAAAAAAAAGATCATCATAATTGTAATTAATTTAATCTTATTGATAAGTTATAATTAACATATTCAAAACTTACATAATTATAACGTAGTTATATTAATCCAATGTTTCTAATATTGCTAAATAGAGGAAAAATGATAACAGAAACAATAAAATGAATAAAGTAACATAAGCTAAAAGAAAACTCACTATTATTCTGTAGAATCTAAAAGCTCACGGGCACAACTAGGCTGACTGCCTAGGGAAATCAAAGGGAGTTTAGGCGGAAGAAGCAAGCAATCAGTTAAGGATCAAAGGGATTCGAGGTATGGTGTGCGATCTTCCTTTCTTGACCGATGAGAGAAGGAAGCAAGTGCAGTAAGTGAAAGCTAGGTTGATTTAAAGAAAGGGAAATTCGTAGAGGATCTCCACGGATAGATCAGATTCAATTGGGGTGAATTTGAGTAGCTGAGAGGTTTGGCATAGAGATTTGTATAATCAGAAGGTCCGACCAGTTATAGTTTGCAAGATCAGGCTGATTGAGAGGTTCGTAAAAGAGCAGTGGTCGGAGACATGAAGGGAAGAAAGGGATTTCAGCCAGAAGCTTTGAGTGTGCATGCCCAGCCAAAAATCATTGCTTTATTATTATTTAATGACGACAAGAGGTATACGAGGCAATTAGAACAACGCCGTGTTAGGTATTTTCGATCACACCTTCAAAGGACCACGTCGGACATCTGGAGCTAGATACTTAATGCATAGAAGATTGCCACTGGATGATCATCGCAGAGATGAGGTAACAAATTTGATTGGATTTGATTTTTTTTTTAAATAATAACAATAAGTATTATTATTATTATTATTACTGAAATGATAATCGATTTGCATGCATAATTTTCTTCAAGAAAATTTATAGTCCCTTTTAGATGATTTGAATGTTGCAAATGCAATGGGGCAGTCCGTTTTGCATTTGGACATCATTTGAGTGATGTTACGGGTTATTTTTGTCCTCAATTTTGCACTTTTTTACACATAGTTTGATATATAGGTTAACAAATGCCATCAAAAAAATATGGTGTGTGCCTGGAGAATGCATGTTTTTTATGTTGTTGTTGGCTGCTATTTATAATTTTTTTTCATGTATCTATCCTTTCTTGCCATTGGCTTCTAAAGCATTTTTGCTCTCTTTTCTACAAGAAATGTTCCACTGGCGGCGATCTAACAATGTGACTCCTGATGAGCCTAGTGAGGCCTCCATTTGGGAGGCCATTGATGGATATGATCTACGAGATGATGCTGACATTTGTGATATACTTGAGGAACACAAAGATATGTTGCGGGGCCACGACATTTTTAACAATTTCTTCTCACGTTCTTCCCTGCTTTTTATTCTTTCTTCGTACTCCATAGAATTTGATAATCCTATTCGGAGGGTCACCAGTATCTGATTGCAGTGTGGGGAGTACAAGCCCGTGGACAATACCATTGACCAGATCAGTTGTTGCATGTGTGATATTTTACAACATGTGATAGGTTATCTTGATCATATAGGATAGTTGAGGGTATTGGGTCATCGTTAGTTGCATTTGATGGTATTAGAGTGGCCATATGACTGAACAGTTGGGCAGATACAAAGTCCTATTGCTAGGTATATTTATTGGGGCACATATGTACTAAGGGCTCATAGATAAACTCTCCAGGAGGAAGGCATTTATGAGGTTGTATATTCCTCTCTTTTTTTACTTTCGATGGATTCCCTCTTCTTGGGCCTGCGTATTCATGGAGTTTTAAGACTATAGAAGTAATACATGTTGTGTAGGGCCAGAGGTTCTGATAATGACACTTTTAGATCTAAAAGTAGTATCCATATTACCCATTATTGGAGGCCATTTTTAGGAGTGTATTCCTCCTTATGTGGAGCTATTTCATAGGACACCTTCAGCAGATGGGAGTAAGAGGGGTATATTAGTTCTATCATATGTCTATCCATCTCTTCTTCAACATTATCATCAGGTGTATAGATCTTCTTGTCTGTCAATTTTTGCCAGAGATGCCATGCTAGTGGACAACTAGGTTCTTAGCTTTCTTCAAGACATTTATTTCTCAACCACTGCCACTTCATTGTCTAATCCTTTTCAGTTTGGCCTACAACTCAGAGTTTTATTGTCAGAAGAGATTGTAGAGCCTTCTTCAGTTCGTTACATTTCTCCTACATTGCTAGGTAATGAGGATTTACTTTTGGTAGGGTTCTTAGCTACATGGTTATGCACTTTTGTTCTCCCACTTAGGGTGGCATATGTAAGTTCAGTGTTTCCCTAGCAACCACTCAGCACCTTATCCAACTTCAAGCCACAAAATCATAAACTTCTTACTTTCATAACTCTTTGTTTTGACCATCTCCAACACACTAGCACTTCATGATCAGATTACCTCACAAACATCCCTTACCTACCTTCACATCTTCATCCTGGCTTCAATTGAACTCAACAACAACAACAAATTTTTTTACCTCATGCAATCTAATGCCATCTTATAGCCCAAACCTGTGAACTAACGTCTACAAGCAAAACTAGTTTTCCAAATGTAATTGCAATTGCAAGCCCTTTTCTTATCGCCAATCTACTTATTTTCCCACTCTTGCTTCACGTGAGAATCTCTAGTTATTTTCCTATTTATACAAAAAAGGTAAAAAAAATGCTTTTTCTTTTGTTTAAAAAAAGCATATTCTAATTTTTTTTCCACCTCCAATTGCATTCAGATGAATTTTTCTTTCCTTGCTACCATTTCTACTATTTTTTATGTTTCTTTTTTTATTTTTGTTTATATAGGTTATTATCAATAATAAATTAGTTTCAATGCTTCTACTTATGTTAAAACCTTTATCATGTTTTATCATTCAGTTACACACATGCATTAATTACTATTAGTACATCATATGAGTGATTTTTATCAGTTAATGTAATTTGCTATGTCTACTACTATTGTTGTATATATATGTGTATATATGAGGGTAAAATGAATTGGCAAGAAGATATAAAAAAATGGGAGGAAAATGGATTTTTACTAGAGATGACATTCACTTTTTTTTTATATTATTAGCCAACAACTTCTTCTGATGTGAGCCGAAAGTACTCAAATTCTAAGGCTTTATACAGTACTTACCTTTTTTTACAAGTTATTAAATTATGGTTATTACTCTATTTCATCTCTTTTTGTTACCCTCATTTAATTTCAGTAGGTATTTAACGATAAATCATTAATAGTCAATTGTGTTGATTAACACACACACACACTATATATATATATAATATATATATATATATATATATTATATATATATATATATATATATATATATATAATATATATATATATATATATTATATATATATTAACTATGTGTGTATCTCCAAAAAAAAAAAAGAGAGAAGAAAAAGGAGGATGAAAGAGAGATTTCAAAGAAGAGGGAGAGGAAGAGATATTTCAAAAAAAAGATGGAAAGAGAGATTTCACACACACAGAGAGAGAGAGAGAGAGAGAGATTTCAAAAAATGAGTGAGGATAAAAAAAGAGGTTTAAAAAGATAAAAAAATGCAAAAAAAGGGAGAGGTATACTTTGTGATTTTTACATTTTTGTAGTTCCTGTATTTTGTACATTTTGCCACCTCATTGCCATCGACCTCGCCACAGATGGTATATACAATCTCCAAAATTTGAGATCCTTATTTTAACACTTGCAGCACAGTGAGCAACCACATATACGAGTTTTTCTTAGCACAGTGGGAGGAAGCTCATTTTGTTGTTCGAGGCGAGGCCAATTAATGATCCTTAAAAGTCATGTTTTGAGCATTCATAGCAAACCGAGGAACTCCATATGCACTCTTTCTTTGCGTGGTGGGAGGGAACCTAGTGTGGCACTTACGATGATGCATGCAAGCTTTTTGTGCTCTTTTCTTAGCATGACAGGAAAAAAGATAAGTACCCCTAAGTGCTCATGTAACATAGTGTGGAAAACATTGCATTTTTAAATAGTTACTTTTGAAGACCCATAAATGCCCTTCTTGGCTTTGTGGGGGTTGAAGACTATGGTCGCAGTGTCCATTTACAATGATCGTACATGTCTTTCTTGACGTGGCAGACAGGCTAAGATTCCAATAATTTAACTTAAACTAGGGAGATGCCAAGAGGCTACCAAAATTTTGTTTGAATATTCTCATATCTTAAACAATTAGCAAGGATCCAACTTGGACTCAAATAAATAAGTAAAAGAGACTTAAATTGAATTGGAACCTAAAATTCAACCAATTGGATTTTTATCTGATCTGTAACAAAGGGTACTTGACTTGAACAACTGGGAAATCAAACTTGACATTAAATTATAATGAGCTTGGACCTAATTGAATGACGTTGAGTACAATTTAAAATAAAACTTGTTATTTGACCACATAATAACATGTGACCAAGTATTAAGTGGAAGTTGCCATGACTTGCCTATACCGAATGAAAAAAAATTTGTTGTGGAGGTTAAGAAATGATCGTCTTAATTGGGAAGAGGATATTGTTGAATATGACATCAGGATCATCATACAAATTGCAAGACACCTTTGAGAGCAAAGAACTTACTAGTATAATTTGTTTGCAAGTAACAAGAAAATTGTGAAGGATATGGCTTGTTTTCATAGCCATGATAAGAGGGCTTTGGAGTATGATGGTTCATTTATAATGTTGGACATGACACATCCCTAAGAAACAACCAATATAAATTTTAGGAGACATGGAAATCTACCTAAAATATATCATGCAAACATCTTTAATGAGTGTTATAATTGATTAATAAAGGCTATGTTAGTTGGAATGCAAATCTCTAATTGACAATAATATTATTTTTGTTATTCATAGAATGGATCAACTGACAACGTGATGGAAAAGTTGTATTGAATGCAGGTGATTGTTTGGGGGTAGCAATTAGAGATAAACAACCAACATATGCATGAAAGTTGAATGTTAACCATAAGAAAAAGGTAGAGATTGTTAAGAAAGAGATTCTAACTAGCATGCAAATGAAGACAATGGATATAATTTCAAAATGATGAATCTCATTCGCATGTGGGTATTTATGCCTGGTGTAATTCATAAAAAAAGATGAAGGTCTACATTATGTTTGATATCTACAAACAAAATTAGAATACTTGTCGCTCTCATAGTAATATACTAACGGGTGATGATAGATAATGTGTAGAAGATACAAGTTCACCTTCGCAGTTAATAAATAATGATTATCAAGCAAGATTTATGATCCTTTACAATCAAAAGAGAGTGACATGTCATAAATACAAGCGTCCTCAAGCCATTGTGAATACCTGTCGTGCACTCAACATGTCACATATGGGTAAAATACACAAGGGTCATAATAAGCATGAAATTCTATGAGCCTCCATAAAGACCAACCATATATCCAAAAATGGCCTCGTACATGCACTATAATATGTAAGCACATAAACACAAATACAAAAATGTATATGTTATCACATGCCATCATGGATGCCGACAAGCAAGTCATGGGTATACACGTGACATCTAGGGATTCTTGCGCGTGCTCGACAAGTAAGTTATGTGCATACACGTGACATCAAAGATAAATGCATGCATCAAGAAATGAACTTAAGTTCAAGTCCAATCCTTCTAATTGATAGGACAATAGTCGACATGACTTGAACCATTAATTAGATTATAATGTTGAATGATATATTAATTTTCATACATCTTTATTAGCACTTCAAAGTTTATGAGCAATGAAAATTTCCCAACACAAACACAAGCTGACAAAGAAGCCAACCATCTATCAGCAAATCGATAAAGTCGATAAGGTTCAATCCATAAATAAAAATGTCCATAAGTTATCCTTAAGATGGCTGTGTTGAACATAGATCTCAACGAGAGAAGTTCATTCCATATATTCAAATACCATCCAAATAACCAAAAAATTCAAAACTCCAAGAATATTCTAAAATTCAAAATATTAAAATTGAAATCTATCACCAAACGATTAAAGCAAAATTCATCCACTCTCGAAAATAGTTTACCAAGGTGGACAAATTTGAAAATAACTTTAGCTCATAAAGAGCTAATATCTGGTCGAGAATATCACTATGATTCTTTCTCAAATAGTCTTAAGCTAGTGAGAATCTAGTACGTGAAAGTTCGTTCGGGATGTTAAGCCCTATGAACTTAGTCCCAAGCTAACCAAGAGGGGGGTGAATTGGTATTTTAAAAAATCTTTTCAAACAAGACAATAATGTAAAACCAAATCTCACCACAATAAAGTAAATGCGGAAATTAAAAGTGCGGAAGCAATAAAATAATAACACAGAGATTTATAGTGGTTCGGTCAACACGACCTACGTCCACTCCCCGGAGGCGCCCTCCGAGTATTGCACTAAACTTGTGACTCTCCTTTAGCCCCCACAGCTAGGCGGAGAAGCCCTCACAAAGAACTCTTTTTGCCACCCCAGCAAGGCATAGAACCTATCTCCTTTTGTTTCCTCCAGAAGCTAGCAGAGAACCACAACCAGTTGCTGAAGATCCTTACCTCTACCGACCCTTCCACGGATGAGAAACTCCAGACGAAGAAGAAGCAGGCAATCCTTGAAAACCCTTGTGAATCCCCTCACAAGCTCCCCCTCACAAGATCCTCTCTCTCTCTTTCTCTCCTCAAGGTCTTCTCAGGTCAAGGCAACAGCACTTGGATGTTCAAAAATGTTGAATAAGAGCTCTTAAATAGAAGAGATTCAAAGGAGCTCATTAATTGCAAGTTGCCAACTATATCATCAAGGCCGATATTGACATTGTCCTGGCCGATCAGTACAAAACTCAGAAAATCGGCCTAGGCACCGCCCTGTTTTGGGTGCTGGACGATTAAAATTTGGCTTGATCGTCCTGACCGATATTGAGATCGTCCAGGCTGATTAGTTCAAATCAGAGGAAAATCGTCCTGAGCACCGCCCTGTTTTCATGCTGGCCGATCCCGATCGTCCAGGGGTAACTAAGGTCTTTGAAGGTATCGTTCTAGCCGATCCTGCGATCATCTAGGACGATGTGATCGTATCAATCATACTTAATTACTTCCCTGATTTGTCTAATTAATTAAGGCATAATTGTGAATATCGTCCAGGCCGATCATAGATCGTCCTGACCAATTTCCAGAAATACAGAATACCTTAATTGATTATGGCGGCAAGTTCTTTCTGTTTTGAGCTTATCATCCTAACCGATACACGTATCGTCCAGGCCGATATGTTAATGACGGCTGCCTTAATTAAGAATCCTGATTAGAGTCTCTGGTTTTAACTCGATCGTGCAGGACGATCCAAGGGATCGGCCTGGCCGATGTGAGCAAAAACAGAGATTCTAAATCTCTCAAGTGTGTGTGTATAGGGTTACTTGGTATCAGTCTTTTTGATATTACAAACTGACTCAAGAAGAGAAAAAATAAATTACAGACTGACTCAACCCTATCCTACCCACTTCTGCATTCGCATCGTTTGTTCGTCCAATCTTCAATTCCTGAAATGTTAGAACAAATAGGCAGTCCAAGATAATCAGTAGGGTTTGCAAATCATCAAAACATAAGCCATGAAATAAGATTTGCAATAGCACGTGTGCTATAAGAGATAGTTTTGATGCCTAATGGCATCATAGGTAAAGATTTATGTCTGGGGCCTCTAAACCGGGTGGTTAGCCACCAAATGACACTACTAGATTATGATCACTACCGTATTCCTTATGTTCACTAATTGAACTAAATCCTTGAGAATTGAATCAATAAAAAATAATCGATATGGCTTAAAGCAATCTGTTAGCTAAGGTGGATCAAAATTTGTCCCATTAGACAAATATTCACCCTAAGTTACAAGGTATCTTTAGATGACACATTCCATGGCTATCAATAAGGATCCTGCCATCAGATTGGGTCGACTACATGCTCTAAGTAAATAAGGGACCACGATGGCCCAGGAAGATGGAACCATGGGATTTTAATTAGGTCAATCTTTCATTCTCACACCATCCACTTTAAGTATAAGATGGAAAAATTTCTAATTTTAAATATTAAATTTTTAAACATCCAAACCCATGTTACTACTATATTCCATATACAAGTACTTCTACGTATCTCATTGATGACTTGCCTTAATAGAAAGTTCTCTTATTATCATGAGAGGAAACCAACTAAAGGGGCTTGCGCCTATAAGAAACTAGAACTCACATCATAAAGTCCTTGCAAAAAGAGGGAAAATCTCTTAGTGTTTCTTATCTTGAAATCTAACATACCTTCCTAAAATTTACCCCAAAACATAATACGTTAAAACTTCCCTCGAAAGCAATAGGGATGCTGGTGTGCGAATTTTTGGAGCCTACAAACAACTCCTATATTATTCGACTCTATTATGAGATTTTTCAATTTAGTGGCCCAAATAATGTCTGATGCCTATAATAGCTAGGTTGTATAGAAGTAAAGAAATTAAATAATATAAGCATTTTTAGATGTTTTATAGATTGAAGCCATAACTTTTTAAGGGAACAATGGAGCCACAAGTGAAATATGATTGTTTAATAAGGATTTAAAATATATTTGATTGAATGTAGTGTCTAGAGAATAGGAAGAATTCTTTAGTGGTATTTATATTTAAAAGAGAAGTAGAGTGATGGTGGGTGACACCAAATATAAAAATTTCAAAGTAAAGTGAATTCTCATATTTCTTTGGAAGAGTTTACTGTTGTTCTATTGTGTGGTGCTATAGTTCTAAACCAACTAAGTACTTTAAGGGTTACATTACTATAGAATCAACCATTCCCATCAATAGACTCCACTCATGCATTTTGTCGGACAACGTCGTCTAATCGATGAATTTGGAAAGATCTTATCAGGAGAATCTGCATAGCTTATTCTTCGCGATATGTGTATGAAAGAATTTGACGGACTGATAAGCTATGTAAATACAATAATTTAATTATTAAATGTGTAAATAAAGTTTCAGTATTTTATACAATTTTTTGTTGCACCACTAAGATATAGATTATCTTTACTCTTATGTCAACACTTAACAATTTTACTTTATGATACATATCATATATTAATCGTTTATAATAGCACCTCCCATTTGTTATTTGGTATTTAAAGTTAAAATGTTCCTCTTAAATATTGAGATGAAACAAAAGAATTAAGACTATAAGGAAGCTTCATGTATTTTATTCAATTTTTTGTTGCACCATTAAGATATAGATTATCTTTACTCTTATGTCAACACTTAACAATTTTACTTTATGATACATATCATATATTAATCTTTTATAATAGCACCTCCCATTTGTTATTTGGTATTTAAAATTAAAATGTTCCTCTTAAATATTGAGATGAAACAAAAGAATTAAGACTATAAGGAAGCTTCATAATAACCATAATTGTGTGTGTGTGCGTGCATTCAAGAAAGTTTGACACCTTTAGTTGTTTGATAGCCTTAGTTTGACACTAATTTGTAATTTTGCTCGAAATTTAAAATTTATTGAAAATAGTATAAATTTGGAACTAATTTAATATTAACTGTATAAATTTTGATCCGTTAGTTATGAGTAATTAATTTGATAATGCTATGATATTTTTACTTTTATGTTTAAATTTTATTCTTGATAGATAGATCTAACTTCAGTCATTTATACTACAATGAGTTAAAAAAATTCACTATTTTTTTTAACAATCTTTAAATATCTATGCCTCTTCTTCTGCTTCCATAATAGTCATTTCTCTAAAATATATTAATATCCATTATGAAATTGTGGTGGTAGGCCTACTGAGTATTTAATACAAACTCATTGTGGCTATTTAGATTTGAGAAAAAAAATAGGCATACTATTGCAACCCATGACCCCGAGTTTGAGATTTTGATGATGACAAATAATGTCGTTTGAATTATGTTGAGATTCATTGAATATTATTTGCTATTGTCCGTGAGTACTAACATTTCAGGAAGATCAAAAGCTCCTCATGATGACAGGAAGACTCAATGATGGGTAGATTATGAGTAAGAGTCTGCAATGTATTTTCTTTTTTATTTCATTTTTATTTCCTTGAGTATGGCCACAAAATACATAAAAGCTCGAGCAACCGTGCACACACAGGGGGAGAGGTTTTGAATGTAGAATGCAATAAAATTTCTTCTCTGGAGATCGTACTGTATGATTTTAACTCGTACCGTACGATCAGAGGATTGTAGTAGGATTCTGTGAATAGATAGTACCGTACGACATTATACCGTACTGTACGATATGTTCAAAACCAAAACCCTAGCCGTCGTTTAACTTAAGTAAGTTATTTCACGCTGTTTGTACTGTACGAACACTTTCGTACTGTACGATTAATTTTAAATACTTACTTAACTTAACATGCGATTAGTGCAAGAAATCCTGGCTTAATTATAATTTGAACATCGTACTGTACGAACCTATTCGTACAACACGATGAACAGAGATGAATTATAATCGTCCCGGATATCATCCCGGACTATCAGTTATTTTTGTCTCATCGTACCATACGATGTATATCATACCATACGAGGAACAGAGACGATGTTTGATCATCCCGACTATCGTCTTGTACGAACTGTGTTTTCATGAATCGTACCGTATGATTTAGTATCGTACTGTACGAACATTTTTGTACTGTTCGTACCACTTCGTACCAAGACAAAGTCTATTTATAAATATCGTACTGTACGATTGTATAACCGTACTGTACGATAGTAACGACTATTTTGAGATTTCAGGGTTTTTTGAGCCCATTTTTAAGTATCAAAATCATAATTTTTCTGAGAGCATATGTTAGAGAAGAACGTGGTTAGAGAGGGATTCCAAGGGAGAGAGCTCTAGAGAAGTTCTTTAGGGTTTGAGAGAGGAAGGAGAAGGTGAGCGTTGTGAGGGAGAAGAGGTGTGAGGGAGATCACACGGTTGCTCCAAACTTGCTGCATCTTACTCCTCCTATGACCCTAGAAGAAATTGAGGGAGGATCTCCAAGGGAAAGGCACATCTACATCCGTGACCTTGAGGTACTCTGCCTTCTCCAGGAAGGAGAAAAAGGAGAAGGTTCTCTGCCATCGCCAGGAGGGCAAAAACAGAGTTTGGCACTCCGCCATGCCGGGTCAGAGAAAGGGAGGTTTGTAAAAGCTTCTCCACCTTACCGAGGGGGGCAAAAGGAGAACTATAGTTGGTAGTGAAAATCTCGGAGCGGAGGACTCCGAGGAGTGGACGTAGGTCATATTTTGACCGAACAACTATAAAAATCTTGGTGTATTTTTTCCTTACTGCTTTTTCATTACTGCGTGCATTTTATTTTACATTATTTGCTTGGGAAAAATTATGAAAGAAAATCTGTTTTAATTTTCATGATAAAATTCTAAAAACAACGAAAAGATTTAGAACTCCTGCTTAGGTTTTAATTATTATCAAAAAGTTTTCACAATTCACCCCCTCTTGCCCATCTAGTAATTTCAATTGGTATCAGAGCCTACTTTCAAAAATAGTATTTTAGAAAATCTTGAAAGAAAACGATCATGTCAAACTTTGGTAATCGTAACACTGCGGATGTTAGTGAATGATGGATATGTTGCACCTGTTAAAGCTGTGAATGGAGTGAAAACTCTATTACCTTTCAATGAATGGAGCAGTGAGGATAGGGAATTAGCCCAACTGAATGCTAAGTGCTTAAATTATTTTTTCTGTGCTTTGAAGTCTGAGGACTATATGAGAGTGTCTACCTGTGTTTGTGGTAAGGAGATTTGGGATAGACTGTGTATTACATACGAAGGAACAAACGAAGTAAAATAGTCTAGGCTTAACATTCTACTTCATGATTATGAACTTTTTCGTATGAAACCTAGCAAAATAATTTCTGACATGTACACTAGGTTCACCCAAATCGTGACATCCTTGCATGTATTAGGTAGAGAGATTTCAAATTCTGAGAAAGTGAATAAAATTCTTTGATACTTACCTAGTCCCTATGTTGCTATGATAACTGCTATCACTGAGTCTAAAGACCTTAATGTTTATTCTATTGATAACCTCCTTGGGTCACTCATTGCATATGAGGAAGGAGTGAGCCAAAGGCAAAGTGATGCAGGTGAAAAGAAAAAGGAGCGAACGATGGCATTAAAGGCTGGCAACTCAGAAAGTGAAAGCTCTGCAAGGGAGGAAGAGGATGAGATAGCACTAATGACCTGACAGTTCAAAAATTTCCTGAAGAGAAAACAGAAGCTTCATCAGAACAGCCAGAATAAAATTAAGAGCTCAAGGTTAAATAAGGTTTCATCTGATACAATTTGTTTTGAGTGCAGGAAGCCAGGTCGCCTTCGAGCTGACTGCCCCAATCTAAAGAGCCAACAAACTAAGGAGAAGAGTGGTGAGAAAGCCAAATACAAGAAAAAAAAGATGAAGACACAAAAAGCTTTTTGGGCCGACTCTGCCTTAGAATCGTGAGAGGAAGA
This sequence comes from Dendrobium nobile, assembly GCA_022539455.1. Taxonomy (NCBI): domain Eukaryota; kingdom Viridiplantae; phylum Streptophyta; class Magnoliopsida; order Asparagales; family Orchidaceae; genus Dendrobium; species Dendrobium nobile. The sequence goes on from CM039723.1 coordinate 25,027,109, forward strand.
ATGAAAGGAGGAGGTAACTAACTTATGTCTTATGGCTAACGATAACCTTGATCAATCGGATCAAGATGAGGTATGTCAATTTTCATATGAGGAATTATTTCTTATTTCTGAAAATATCCATGACTCGTATAAAAAGTTGAAAAAGATGCATGCTAAGCTTAATGTTGAATTTAGTTCTTTACAAATTGACCATGATAACTTAGTTAAAGAAAATTCTGACTTAGATAGAGATCACATGTCGCTTCTTGATGAGTTTGATGCATTAAATAAGAAGCATGTTGAATTAACTGAGGAGCACGAATCCTTGAAAACCACTCATATTGAACTAGAAGAAGCTTTTAAGAGATTAGACAAACTTGCATTAGAAGTAGAGCACAATGAGCATAAATTGACATGGAAAGTCATTAGATTGACAGCCCAAAATAAAACTTTCAATGAAAGGATTAAAGAACTGGAAAAAGGAACTGCATCACCCACAGTAGACCATCCTAGCAAATCCCCAACACAGCATGCATCACACAACTTTAGGAAGAGGCACTATCACCCACATAGATTAGTAAACCCATTTCTTGGTGTGAGGTGCTTCTCTTGTGGCATGCTAGGTCACATAGCCCGCACATGCACACTGCACCATAGGAAACACTTAGTATGGAGACCTAAACTGCATCCATCACAACATAGCATGCATACATCTCATTCATGCGAGCATAAGGAGGAACCCAAACTCACTTGGGTTCCCAAATCTAACCTTTGAATGAAATTGTAGGGGTGCTCTCACAAAAGACTTAGTGAGAGCATGTGGTACCTGGATAGTGGCTGCTTACGACACATTACTGGAGACATGAAGAAGTTCACTCTACTGGAGACCAAAACTGGAGGCAAAGTAACGTTGGGAGACAACACTACCAGGAAGGTGATAGGCTCAGGTATTGTTCGTAATACTAAAATTTTTTTAATTGAAAATGTCTTACTAGTTGATGGTTTGAAACATAATTTTCTTAGCATTAGTCAACTGTGTGATAAAGGTTTTGATATTAAATTCCTATCTGATAAATGCCTGATTAGTTTAAATGATAAACTAGTTTTAGAAGGAAAATGAATGAACAATGTTTACATGTTAGACCTTGATTGCATTGATAGTTCAAATTCATTTTGATTGAAAACAATAGTTGAAGACTCGTGGCTATGGCATAGGAGACTATGCCATGCTAGTATTAAAACTCTTAGAAAAATCACTCAGAAAAACCTCGTTAGAGGCATACCTAAGTTAGATTTTATAAAGGATCATTTATGTGATGCTAGCCAACTAGGAAAACAAGTCTAATCATCTTTTCATTCAACTAGGGATGTGATCACCGCTAGGCCACTAGAAAGCCTACACATGGACTTATTTGGACCCATTAGTATAGCCAGCCTAGGTGGGAAAAATTATGGATTTGTAATTGTAGATGACTTCACTAGATTCACTTGGGTAAAATTCTTAGCACATAAAAATGAGTCTTTTGAGGAATTTATGGTATTCTCCACATGGATTCAACGGAAAGTAGATTGCGAAATCTCAATAATTCATAGCAATCATGGTGGAGAATTTCAAAATGATAGATTTGAATCATTCTGTCAAGAGCTAGGAATAGAATATAATTTCTCAGCCCCTAGAACACCACAACAAAATGGCATAGCAGAAAGGAAGAATATAACCTTGGTAGAAGCCGCTAGGGCAATGTTAGCGGAGTACACCCTTCCTAGATACTTTTGGGCAGAAGCAGTCAACATAGCATGTTATGCCTTAAATAGGGTGAACATTAGATCTAAGCTGTACAAAACTCTGTATGAACTCCTTAATGGTAGGACACCAAACCTTTCACACTTACATGTCTTTGGGTGCAAGTGCTTCATCTTGAATAATGGTAAACATCCCGTAGGAAAATTTGATCCCAAGTCTAATGAGGGTGTCTTCTTAGGTTATTCTTCTGTAGGTAAAGCCTATAGAATCTTTAATAAGAGAGCCCTAGTAGTAGAAAAGTCCACCCATGTGGTATTTGATGAATCAGATAAGCCCTCTGAATCTAAAATTGAAGATGATGAGATAGAGGTAATTCAAGGAGTAGAGACTATGACCTTCGAAGAAAGTGTAGAGCCTCAGGAAGACTTATATTCTTCTAGTCATCCTAAAGAGTTAATTTTAGGAGACCCTTTAGAAGGTGTAAGAACTAGGCATGGACTTAGGAATGAGATTAATCATTCAGCATTCATCTCTATGATAGAACCTACAAATATAAATCAAGACTTAGGAGATGAATTCTGGATTATAGCAATGCAAGAAGAACTGAACCAATTCACCAAGAATGATGTTTGGGAGTTAGTCAAGAGACCTAAAGAACAACGTGTTGTTGGAACAAAATGGGTCTTCAAGAATAAGGTGAATGATTCAAGAATAATAATAAGGAATAAAGTCAGACTAGTAGCAAAGGGGTACAACTAAATTGAGGGAAATAGACTTTGAAGAAACCTTTGCCCCTGTTGCTAGACTACAAGTCATAAGAGTGCTCTTAGCTTTTGCTTGCTTCAAGAACTTTAAGTTATATCAAATGGATGTAAAGACTACGTTTCTGAACGGGGTAATTAAGGAAGATGTCTTTGTTGAACAACCCCCTGGATTTGAAAATTCACAATTTCCAAACCATCTATTCAAATTGAAGAAAAAATACTTTATGGATTAAAGCAAGCTCCTAGAGTATGGTATGAAAGACTTAGCTCATTCCTATTGGATAGAAGATTTGAAAAGGGAAGTGTAGATACTACACTCTTTTTACAAAAGGCCAAAGAAGAAATTCTCATTGTTCAGATATACGTGGATGACATTCTATTTGGATCTTCAAATAAAATATTATGTGATGAATTCTCAAAAACAATGAGTAATGAGTTTGAAATGAGCATGATGGGACAACTTAATTACTTTCTTGGCTTTAGTGTAAAACAAATAGATAACAGAACCTTTCTTAGCCAAACAAAGTACATTAATGATATCTTGAAAAAATATGAAATGAATAGTGCTAAACCCATGAACACTCCAATGAGCTCAACAATTCAATTAGACAAAGATCCTAGTGGAAAATCAGTAGATCAGAAGAAATATAGAGGAATGATTGGGTCCCTTCTTTACCTGACTGCCAGTATACCGGACATAATGTTTAGTGTGTGCCTCTGTGCCCATTTTCAGGTTGATTCTAAAGAGTCTCACTTAATTGTTGTCAAGAGAATTCTTAGATATCTACTAGGCACCCCAAACTTAGGAATTTGGTATCCTAGGAACAACACTTCCTTTGAAATCTTAGGGTACTCAGATTCTGACTTTGCAGGATGTAGGATAGATAGAAAAAGCACCTCTGGCACCTGCCAATTCATAGGACAATCATTAGTTTCTTGGTCCAATAGGAAGAAAAACTTAGTAGCACTTTCCATAGCCGAGGTAGAATATATTGCAGTAGGAAGTTGTGTTGCACAAGTATTATGGCTAAAATAACAAATTCTTGATCTTGGCTTACCGGTAGGAACCATTTCAATTATGTGTGACAACACAAGTGCAATTTGCATCTCTAAGAACCCAATTCAGCACTCACGAACAAAACATATAGACATTAGACACCACTTCATTAGAGATCACATTGCTAAGGGAGATATAGAATTGCATCACATCGCTACAGGAGATCAATTAGCTGACATATTCACGAAACCTCTAGCTTTCGACATCTTTAGCACCTTGAGGACTAGGATAGGTGTCATAGATATAACTGCATAAAAAAAAGGGGACTGCTCCTGATCATCACTCACTCACTACACAGAAAGCACAAAACTTGACTCTGTATATCGTACTGTGCGACACACATATCGTACTATACGGTATACTATAATCTACAAAGAACACATCTAAATGGTAAATTTTGTCTCTGTTGATCGTATTGTATGACTAACATCGTACTGTATGATACATTATTGGTCCCCGTACTATACGATATCTCCTCTTCGTACCGTACGTACCACGTCAGCGAACGGATTGGGATGAATTTAAGCATGCTGGTATGTTATTATTGCAGGTCGCACTGTATGATATCCATACATCGTACTGTACGATCCACCTCAGCCAATGGATAAGAACGAAATAAAGGCATTCGGTACGATATTAATGCAATTCGAACTGTACGATACACCTGTTCGTATAGTACAATATATTCGGACAAAAGTCATGCTGAATTCCTTGGGACGGTCGATATTCCTCTGATCGTACTATACGATATACATTGTACCATAGGTTTTGACTTCCTTTTCCCGGTACAAACCGTCAGAGCAATAATTACCATATTGTACTAGACGATGTAAGATCGTACTGTACGATATGTGGAAAATTCTATAAATTGCCCGACTAGGCAGTTGTTTTCACTCACACTTTCCTCACTCATACATTTCACACCCTCCTCACTTCACCCTACCTGATGTCTAGCTCAAGCAAGAGAGGCCGCTTGGCAACTGGAATTTCGTCCTCCTCTAGCCGTCACAGCGCTCGGTTCTTGAGTGCTGAAAATGAGGAAGCTTACCATAAGTATAAGGCCCTCAAAATTACTCCTTCAAAAATGCTCAATTAGGATGCACTGAATTTTGAGGTACTGAACCTCTTTGCTTCCACCACTTTTCAGTTCCTCCTCACCCTAGCCTTTCCCTACAACTCCGAACTCTTATTAGACTTTCTAGCAAATCTCACCTACACTGTCGACAACACAACTTTCCACTCCTTTGTTTGTTGTCAAAATATAGAAATCACCAGAGCCGACATCGCCCAATATATTGGGCTATCTACTGAAGGTCCTAGGGTCTGTTCCTTCCTCATAAATGACTTTGATTGGAGCGATGTTAATCGAGTCCTTCAGAACGCCGCTTTCTATCAACACCAGCCCCTCGTCCAATCACTAAATGGAATGCCAGAATTATTCAACATGTCCTTCGAACCTCTATAATACCCAAAGCTGGCGACCGGATCAACAAGACCCCTGTTTTATCTGTCGCAACCTATCTCATCATGTCCAACACCAAATTTGATAAGGTCGATTTAATTGTTGACTGCATTCGCCATATGACCTTTGTTCGTCTCCCTACCACTCGCCAAAAACAAACTATAGCACTTGGCCACCTTATAGGATATATTCTCCAAAATAAATATCAATTGAACTATCCTGGTGAACCCGACAATCTTCCTATTTTTTATACGGATGGCACTTTCCGTATTCTTTTTCATCGGAGACATGCGCCAGACGAACCTGTTTTTGATGAAGAAGAAGGAGAGGATGCCCCAGCCGCAGCTCCAGCACGTCCACGACGACATGCACGATCCCGAGCATCTGCACCAACACAAGATGATTTGGTCGAACGGTTCGACCAACTTCAGACTCGTCTCAATACTCACATTCAAGAATAACATCAGCAACACGAGACATATATGCAATGGTTTGGAGAACGCTTTACTGCTATTGATCAACGCTTTGACACTTTCTTTTAGTACTTCCATCCACACCCACCTCCACCACCTACTGATCGGGATCCTCCACTATAAATTATCTTTGTATTGTAGTTGTTGTTTCTTTTTTAGTGTTTGCTCCTCTTTTTGGTGTTGTCAAAAGGGGGAGAATATTGTTGTATTTCGTTTCTATAGTTAAATGCATGTTTTGTTTCTTTCATATTGCATTCTCTTTTATTTCTTTGCCTCTTGTTCTTTTGTTTAAATAAATTTTTAAAAAAATGCCTTTAACACATGCTTACAACAAATTATTTGACATCATCAAAAAAGGGGAGATTGTTGCAACCCATGACCTCGAGTTTGAGATTTTGATGATGACAAGTAATGTGGTTTGAATTATGTTGAGATTCGTTGAATATTATTTGCTATTGTCCGTGAGTACTAACATTTCAGGTAGATCAAAAGCTACTCAGGACGACAGGAAGACTCAATGATGGGTAGATTAGGAGTAAGAGTCTGCAATGTATTTTCTTTTTTATTTTATTTTTATTTTCGTGAGTCTGGCCACAAAATGCATAGAAGCTCGAGCAACCATGCACACACAAAGGGGGAGAGGTTTTGAATGTAGAATGCAATAAAATTTCTTCTCTGGAGATCGTACTGTATGATTTTAACTCGTACCGTACGATCAGAGGATTGTAGTACGATTCTGTGAATAGATAGTACCGTACGACATTATATCGTAATGTACGATATGTTCAAATCCAAAACCCTAGCCGTCGTTTAACTTAAGTAAGTTATTTCACGTCATTCGTACAGTACAAACACATTCGTACTGTACGATTAATTTTAAATACTTACTTAATCTGCGATTAGTGCAAGAAATCCAAGCTTAATTATAATTATAACATCGTACTGTACGAACCTATTCGTACAACACGATGAATAGAGACGAATTATAATTGTCCCGGACGATCAGTTGTTTTTGTCTCATCGTACCGTACGATGTATATTGTACCATACGATGAACAGAGACGATGTTTGATCGTCCGGACTATCGTCTTGTACGAAATGTGTTTTCATGAATTGTACCGTACTATTTAGTATCATACTGTACGAACATTTTTGTACCGTTCGTACCACTTCGTACCAGAATGAAGTCTTTTTATGAATATTGTTTTGTACGATTGTATAACCGTACTGTACGATAGTAACGACTATTTTGAGATTTCAGGGTTTTTGGAGCCCATTTTTAAGTATCAAAATTGTAATTTTTCTAAGAGCATATGTGAGAGGAGAACGTGGTTAGAGAGGGATTCCAAGGGAGAGAGCTCTAGAGAAGTTCTTTAGGGTTTGAGAGAGGAAGGAAAAGGTGAGCATTGTGAGGGAGAAGAGGTGTGAGGGAGATCACACGGTTGCTCCGAACTTGCTGCATCTTGCTCCTCCTGTGGCCCTAGAAGAATTTGAGGGAGGATCTCCAAGGGAAAGGCTCTTTTACATCCGTGACCTCAAGGTACTGTACCTTTTCTAGGAGGGAGAAAAACGAGAAGGTTCTCTGCCGTCGCCAGGAGGGCAAAAACAGATTTTGGCACTCCGCCACGCCAGGTCGGTGAAAGGGAGGTTTATAAAGGCTTCTCCGCCTTGCCGAGGGGGGCAAAAGGAGAACTATAGTTGGTAGTGAAATTCCCGAAGCGGAGGACTCCGGGGAGTATACGTAGGTCATATTTTGACTGAACCACTATAAAAATCTTGGAGTGTTTTTTTCCTTACTGCTTTTTCATTACTACGTGCATTTTATTTTACATTATTTGCTTGGAAAAAATTGTGAAAGAAAATTTGTTTTAATTTTCATGATAAAATTCTAAAAACAATGAAAAGATTTAGAACTCCTACTTAGGTTTTAATTATTATCAAAAAGTTTTCACAATTCACCCCCCCTCTTGTCTATCTAGTAATTTCACATACAAGGGTAATGACATTGTTTATTTCTTTGGCGTTGATCTAACTTTCAAAAGGCTTCCAAATGAAGGATTTATTTTTGACAAATAATTGATAATTCATTATACATTCAGAACAATATTATTAACCTAAAGACCAGAGTCAATTTTCCTCTTAACCTTATTATGCTATAAAGTTTCATTTTCTAATGTTTCAGTTGTTTCATTTGACTAAGGAAAATGTATTTATCTAAGTCTTGGTACATTAAGAATTTTATTAAAATCTTATGATTAGTTGTTTACTCCCAACTATTTAGAGATAATTTGATTGAAATGAAAAATACCCTCACCTTTAAGATAAACTTAAATAAAAGTGGAAAGGATTTGTTAAGAAGGCAATTAATTAAAGATCATTATGAAGTGTGATAGTTTAATGTAAACAAGTTTTTTTTTATGTTTTTCTAAATATATTGTAATTACCAACACAAATATGAGTAATAAATTATAAAATGAAAATTAAAATGATGGTGACAAAGATAATATTAACCACTAGTGGAAACAAAGCAAGAGTCTTTCGGAGATAATATGTTGCTCATTGTTTTCTCTCTGTCTTGATCATGGATATCATTTAAAGTGGGGTGTAAAGTTGACTTTGGTGTAAAGGAATACAGTAAGGAAATTTATTTGCTGAGTTGAAATGGGGGACGCCAAAAAAAAATAATTTGTGAATTAAAAGGCTTTATAAAGATAGATCCAAACCTGGTCAAGACCCACTAAGGCTATTGATGTTTGACTTAATTTTATGTGGCATATTTTGTGGAAAGATATGATTGGTATTCGTACTCAATATATATGATAGGGTTAATATAGGTAGATTTTTCGGAGGAATGTTTATGCCAAAAATATTGTTAGTAACAAAATTTCTAGCCAATTTTTTGTAAGAAAATTTATATTTTTTTACCCTTGGTATGACATGTTACCTTTATTTGATGATTATCCTAGTTTTTCTCCAAATGAAGTCTATGGAATGAGCGTGTAACCTTTTTTTTTTTCTTAAGCTATGATTTTAGCTTTTATCTTTATGGTATTAGTTTTTGACTTTAATATCTCTATGTTAGTTTGATATGAAAAATGTAATGTATAGTGAATATATTGAGAAAAATGTAATGTAGAGTGAATATATTGAGGAAAATTTCTCATTCATATTATAATATTTCATAATATTATTATTTATTACGTCATCCGGTTCGACCCGTCGAATCGGTCGAACCGTGAACCTCTCCTTTTTCTGGTTCGTTGTCCGGTCCGATTTTCACAACCTTGAAAAAAGTGAAGCAGGCAAAAAATAAGAAGATCTCAAAAACTAATGTACTAAGTCAATTAATATTGTTTTCATTTTCTTTAGTCTTGTTATAGTTGTTTAAGTGTGTAGTGGGCTAAACAACCCATCTTACACAGAAGAGTGTAAAGTAAGATAAAATAATCCAATTAGAAGGTAATTAAAATACTTGATTCCTTGGCTAATTATACTATACAATATGGATAATATTTAATGATAAGTTTCTTATAAATTCAAATAATTATGTTGAATTGATGAATGAAAAATTAAAATAAAACTCTCTTAAATAACAAATTGTAGTGTATGATATATGTCGTCTTGTATTAAACCATCCATTATCACTTTAAACCACCCACAGTTTTTTATTTTTTTCAAACAAACAAAGAGGGTGTGACCTTAGATTGGACAGGCCAAATCAATATCCTAACTCAAGAAGTTGATTTAATCTTATTATATGATTAGCATCATACAGTCGAAAAATGAAAGATAATATTTTTAAGATTTTAGGCTAATTAAACTGATCATACCATACATACAATTAGGCTGTCAAACTTATTTATCAACATACATAGGTTTCTTATGGAGCCATCTTACAAATAGATAAACATTAAGAAACCAAGTTGATTTTCTCTTGGAGGGATTTTCATGAGAGATTGTTTTGAGACTTTTTTATGTGTGTGTGTTTGTGTTTAAGAGAGAGAGAGAGAGAGAGAGAGAGAGAGAGAGAGAAGGATTTTTCTAGAATTTTTCAGAGCTTTTGCAAGAGGAATTAGAGAGGAGGGAATGAAGTGAGATTGATAGAAAACCTTTTAGGGATTTCTAAAAGATTTGTACATGAGAGGTTCATTTTTATTATTCTAGCGCAATCTATATCCTCTTTTCAACTAGTTGATCAAGTTTTTGGGAAAAGAACTTATTGAAGATCTCGATTGCAAGATCTCAAATGTCTTTTGAGAATATTGGAATTACTTCTTGATCATAGTAGGGTGCTAGGGAGAAGTTGCTTTCAAAGAAAAAAGTATTGTAGGGTTTCTCAATTATCATGAGGAGAGAATCTTCGCTAGTTTGCTAAGAGCAGAAGAACAAAGTTAAAAAAATAATAAAAAGAAGAGTCTTCGGAGTAGTTGTATGTCTATTGATCGAATCATTATAAATGGTTTGTGTGCTCTTTTATTTTTCTGCATTTACTTGACTATAATATGAGTTACCTAGTTGTGGTTACATAATAAATTAAAAAAAACTTTAATAATGCAAACAAGTGATAATAAGTTAATGTTGTGTGAAAAATTATTTTGTTTAAAAAACCTTTTTTAAAAGAAAGAACTTTATCATTGTGAACTAGTTGTGAAAAAGGGTTTTAATTTTTTGGGAGCGTTAGCTTTTGCATATTTTCATCTTTACAATTTTGAAGAGCCACATCATTCCCTCCCCCTAACCCATCCCACCCCTTTATCGTGTCAAATCACTCTCACCAAAATGCCTGACACTCTCTTACTGCACAACTAAGATAAAAAAATCCATAATTTATTGAGTTTTAAAGAAATTTTCAATCCTAATTACCACAAGACTCATGAGTTGAAGCAGTAACTTGCTATCTGAGGTGTCTGAGGTTGAATTTTTAAGCTCAACAATGAAGTAGTTTACCTTCAATGATTAGTGAATCTCATGGTGAGTGGGTTAAAATGAAATTCAAAGCCCCGTTCTGGCCATGTCGCACTCAAGTCATCCATCATCATCTTCTTACTACCCCTAATCTTTTATTTGAATTTTTCCTTTCATCCTCCACCTAATAATTTCTCATTGATTCATAGAGCAATTTTTTATTATAAAATTTTATTTTTTTTACTAGAAAGTTGTTTTAAGAAACAGTGAGAAAGTTGTCCAAAATAAAACCTTATTTGTACACCGAATATGCAAGCTAAAATAGGCCAAGGAGATTTAGAAAGCTTACCAATGCGTTAAGGAATATTCATATTAATTCTCCCTACGAGGATTCAACCGAGGGGCACATTTGCACCAGGAACACTCAACCAAGTGACAAACTATCACGAAGAGTGCCTAACTTGACCAAGGGAGGCGCTCAAACTTGCAACTTTACAATAGTAAAGTAAGTCGTTCATCTAAAGATCAAATAAGGTCTTGCTATGAGCACCTAGAGAAGGCACCAAAGCCACTTGAGAAGGCCCCCATGTGCTCTTGCTAGAGACATCTAATGGCATTTGCTAAAATTGGTCATATCCACTTATCAAAAGTGTTACAGTGCCACAATAACTGATGTAGTCCATACATAGTTGCTAGTAAAAAGTTATCCACTATATTATTATTATTTTTTTACTTTATCCTTTCACTATAGAAAAATCAAATATTACAGGTGAAAAGTTTTCATATTGTTTTAATAACATTATTTTAATTATTTAAAAATAAATCAAAATAAAATTGTAAATTTAATAATTAAATAAAATTTATTATTTTTATTATTCTTAAAATAAATTATTAAATTAACAATTAATTAAACTAATTTATTTAACTAATAATTAATTTTAAAAAATAATTAAATTAACAATTAATTACATTAAGCTATACAATTATTAATTAATTAAATTATGAATATATAATATTTTTCAAAAATTATTAAAATTCGTAAGAAAATTCACAAGAAAATCCTCCGGAAAGCCGTCAGAAATCTATAAGAAAATCTGCCTAAAATCAGTTGAAAAGATTACATTTTAGTTTGTCGAAAAAACCACTAAAAATAGTTTGCCAGAAAGTCGCCTGTAATTGACAATTTTCTTATAGTGTTTCCAATTGCACTTTTAAACTTATAAATAAAAATTTGAGTTCCATTATTTTATTTCATTATAATTTTACTATTTATTAAGAGCAATAAAGTTTAATCGTTTCTTCATTTACATGCCCTTTCTTTATTTCTATTCTCTGAAAGCCCAACTTGACTTCAAGTAAGGTATGCTAAAATCCATTGACAGAATTGAACCACTAACTTAGCTACCTGCTTAAAATCAGTAGACGATACATTTAAATGCTTAAAGGAAAAATAATAATATAAATTCATTGGAACAAAGATTGACAAATTTTGAAGTTAGGTAAGTTTTAAATTAAATCAATGTAAAAATTATTAAAAATTTGGAAATAGGAAAAGGTACACATTTAACAACAAGAGACTTGTTGATGACTGAGGTATGTTGAGTCATCTACCAGTTATCTGTTAAATGAGTTACTGGTCTAGATTAGTAAGTTAACCATTAAATGGGCAACATTTTACCATTTTTTAAATAAAATTTGCTTTAATAATAAAAGATGAGTACTTTATTGAAAGTATTATATTGGTCGAGTGAAAAATAGTAATTAGATAATGAGTTAAAAATTTAAGTTAGAGAAAACCTATGATATGTGCACATATAAGAATGGTCATAGTATTGATGTCATTGGATACCTAACTTCCATTTCATAGATAAAAACAATATAATTGGTGTTTTTTTTTTGGTATCTTGATATTTATAATACGTCATGTTACCATATTAACATGAGTACATTTTTCTTTTTTTTTTGGTTAAAACTCACAGAGGGGCCTACGTGTTAATTTCAAAATTTTTGTTACACAGTCCCTAAAAGGATCCTCCAGCTCTTTAATGCTCAAAAGAGCTAAAAGATAAAAGGAATAAAACCTACAAGCCGGTGGTTCCTTTTTCTAAGATTATAATAAGGTTCTAATAAGTAAATCGGGCTGTGAGCATACAACACCCAAAAAAGGAAGGTCAGATAAATCTCGTTTTGCACATCCTTCCTGCAAAAATGAAGAACAAAATAGAGATGCAAATAAAACAACCAAAAAAGGGGTACCTTGCTTCTACTGAAGCTCTCAAACCAAGAAATTTCCCTGCAAGGTACTCTCCCAAACAAAAGATTAGACATATAGTAGTAAAGACTAACTCTATAATGACTCTTATAATTAAAAGGAGAATTAAAGCTTTCACCAAATAACCAATCCAATAACCAGCTAAGTCCCAGCACTTACCAGAGAGCAAATACATCTTACTAAAATCAGCAGCATTATAGATAGATAAGAACCTCACAACAAATAACCTCCAGTGCGCTTGCAGACTAGTAGTCCAATTAAAAATACAATGATTAGAATTGAATCAATAGGTAATAGAAATCGCATCAAAAAACCCAGCATTAATACAGCTCCACCAATTAATCAACATCAGATCCCACCCGCAAATGCCCAGCCATAAACTAATTAAAAACATTAAAGATCTATCCATAAAACATCACCTCAGGTGATCAAAAATGAAGAAATTGACAATCCCAGGCAAAGAAAACCAAATTCCCCACCCAGGTAGCCCAGAAAGAAGAACCAATATGAGGACCGGAAAAGAGCAAGAGATCACCAAAAACCAAACCAAAGACAACAAAATCATCTGGTTCTAATATAAGGAAGCCAATCTTATCCAAATTAACCTATCCCTTCAAGTTATGAGGCACATTCACCAAATCATATTCCCTTTCCTCCTCCATCCTTCTAACAAGTTTAGCCAAGCAATCTGCACACGCATTGCCCTCTCTTAAAACATGATTAATCGAGTAGTTAAGCATAGAAAGGGCCATACAAATTTTCCTAATAATGTAAAAAAACTGAGGGGAAAATACCTCCACATTTTTTATAACATGAATTAAACTTAAATCATCCACCTCAATTTCAATATTAATAAAACCTCTATTATTGTAAATGATAAGACATTTAAGTAAACCCATAAGCTCAGCAAAAATGACCTTACACAGAGATAAAGGGTCCGCATAAGCCACAATCACTTTGCCAACATTATCACGCAGAATACCCCCAAAACCAGCATGAGAATTGTCGACAAAACCATCAGTATTCAGCTTCAAATATGGAGTTACAGGTTTTATCCAACGCACAATCCTTTCCCTTCTAATCAAATCCTCCATTCGAATAGGGATGCCCAGATACACACCAAGAGTCTCATAGTGAATAAAATTTTTTCTAGAAATAAGCTTGCTAGCATAAATTTGAAGCAATTTATGATTAACATTTGAAATAATACTCTTATCCTCCATCTTTCTACCATCATGCTTGGCCTCATTGCGGGCTTTCCAGAGGAACCACAAAATAAGAATGGGTAATAAATTAGTAACATGACCTTTGACCGTGGACATCCAATCAGTTAAAAACAACTGAATACTAGTAATATAAGTAGAATAAAAAACATGAATAGGTTTATTAACAATTCTAGCATAATGACTCCACACACTTTGAGCTATTTTACCATGAAGAAACACATGATTAATACACTAAATATTAGAACAACAATAACATTTAGAAGGGAGATAAAAACCTTTATTCCAAAGACGAGCATCCACCAGTAAAAAGCCTTTCATACATCTCCACGCAAGAATAGAATAAGAAGAAGGTATACAATTGTGCCAAATAGAACCATAAACTTTAGATATCTCCTTCTTACTTCTAAAATTCTGCCACACCTTCTTAACTTTAAAAATACCATTTGTAGAACTGTTAAAAAGTATACGGTCATCCTCAAAAATATTTAACGGGATGTTCAAAACAAGATGCAGAATATTGCCCAGTAAAATTTGTCTCAGTTTATCAACATTCCAATTACCATTCTCAAAATAAAAGCTCACCTTAGTAGTAACAAGAGTATGAGAAGAGAGCATACTATCAATAGATCCCTGCCCAAGCCAATTATCCTGCCAAAAATAAACATCCCCTTTACCCAAACCCCATTGAATAAAAGGTTCAGCCTCCCAGCTAATATTGCATAACCTCTTCCAAGCCGAGGAGTCAGTTTTTTTAAAATTACATATAGTAGGATGCCCCTCTTTACAGTACTTAGCAAACATGAAAATAGCCCATAAACTGACTTTAGATCTAAAAGAGAACCAAAGTTTTTAAGAGAAAGCCTTAACCATATCCAAAACATTCTTACAGCCTAAACCACCCTCATTAAAAGGGCCACACATTTTATACCAGGAAGACCAAAGGATACAAGATTTATTATTTTTGGCACCCCCAAAAAACTTGTTGATTAATCTTTCCAATCTAAGACAAATAAAAGGAGACGGGTTAAGAGTATGAAAAATATAAATCAGTATAGAAATTTAAATGTGTTTAATAAGCACCAATCTACTACCAAAAGAAAGAAAATTAGAAGACCAATTAGAAGTTTTGCTTTGAAAGACCGTAACCATATCCTCAAAGATTCTGCTTTCCTTTCTCCCCTTGAAAATAGGGGTCCCTAAGTATTTAATAGGCAAAGAAGAGCAATTGAAAGCACATATCCTTTTGATATCATTAATTTTACTTTGACTAGTAGATTTATAAATAATAAACATACTTTTATTCTTGTTAATAGACATGCCACTCATATTCTAAAAATCCTCTAAAAGCTTGACAAGAAACTTAACATTAGTAAGAGAAATATTAGCAAAAATAATGAAATCATCAGCAAAACTAAGGTGGGTGATAGGTATACCACCCATAGTACGATAAAGCATATTAGGATGCCTTTTATAAAGAACTTCCAAACCCCTCAATAAATAGTCAACAGCTATAATGAACAAAGCAAGGGAAAGAGATCACCTTGACTAGATTTAAAAAAACTATTACTTTTACTGTTAATAATAAAAGAAAAGAAACAATGTTCAATATTGTTTTTGTTCAAATAAATAAAAGCTTGGTTAAAACCAAATAAAGACTACACTTTATATAAAAAATCCCAAGACAAGTTATCATAAGCCTTAGTAATGTCCAATTTCAAAATAAAGTTCCCACCTTTTACTTTCGTATTGATATCATGAGTAATCTCTTGGGCAAGTAGGACATTATCAAAAATGCTACGACCTTTCACAAAGCAAGTTTGGTTCTGAGATATAATTCTAGGAAGGATATTAAAAAGTCTAGTAATAATGATCTTAGAAATAAGCTTATTAAAAAAAGAACATAAACTAATCAGTCTAAAATCATTCCAGTTATTAGTAGCAACCTTCTTAGGAATTAAAACAATATTAGTGGAAGAGAAGAATTTCATATACGGTTTACCCGAGAAGAACTCAGTAACAGCCTCCAAAATATCCCCCTTAGTAATGTGCCAAGTCGTAATGAAAAACTTAGTAGTAAACCAATCAGGGCTAGCAACAGAATCAATATTAACCTCCTGCATAACCTTCCAAACCTCCTTCTCAGACTGAACAAGAGTAAGTTAGAAATTATTAGCCTCAAAAATACAACAAGGGATAATATGAGGATTAATAATAGGAGTCGGGTGGAAATCACTATTAAAAATGTTTTTAAAATGCTCCACAGCAAAATTTAAAATAGAAACCTCCTCCTCCAAGACCCTATCACTAGTAATTTTGAAAATATGGTTCCTAATTCTTTTCTTATTAGCCAAAGCATGAAAAAACTTGGTGTTCCTATCTCCATCAACAGTAAATTTAGTCATATCTTTTTGGTGCCAATAGATCTCTTCCTATTCTTATAAAGTAAACAGATTGATCTTAGCAACATTAAGATCAGAAATCTTAGAACTATTAGGGTTAAGCTGATAAATCTGCTCAAGCTCCATCACCTTCTTTTCAGCATTTTTAATGTTATCAAAAATATTTTTAAAAGTATGTTTGTTCCACCATCTCAAAACCTGTTTCAGCCTACTAAGCTTGCTCCAAAGCTTAGCCATACCTGAAATATTGCCAAAAGAAAATAAAGGAGCCTTCCAATTATTCTCAAAAACATTAAAAAAATCATGATGGGAAAGGCACATATTTTGAAATTTAAAGCCAGTAGAAATAAACTCTTTATTAGCATTTATAGAAAGTAGTAAATGTGCCTGATCAAAAGTAGTCCTACTAAGATGCTCCACATGAGTCATATGGAATTTGGCAATCCAATCATGATTAAGTAAAACTCTATCAAGTCTTTGGCACAAGTTACCTCTATTCCAAGTATAAGCATTACAAAAAAAACCTATATCATGTAAGTCACAAGTAGAGATCATTGAGTTAAAATCATCCATTGCATTAAAATTGGGATGATTACCTCCCAATCTTTCACTCGCATTAGAAATAATATTAAAGTAACCTCCAACACACCACAGACCCATAGAAATAGAGGCAAAGTTC
Source organism: Dendrobium nobile (assembly GCA_022539455.1). Taxonomy (NCBI): domain Eukaryota; kingdom Viridiplantae; phylum Streptophyta; class Magnoliopsida; order Asparagales; family Orchidaceae; genus Dendrobium; species Dendrobium nobile. The sequence continues at coordinate 25,044,069 of CM039723.1, forward strand.
TTTAGCTGATCCCAAAGGGCAAACCTTCCCACTATAGAACAAGAAGCATAAACAAAAGAGGCATTACAGTTAAAATTAAACATAGATATAGAAACATGCACAACTTGAACAAAGTCCTCCATAATATTCACCATAATAGCATTACTCCAAAAAAACCAAATCTTATTAGAACAATTAGCAAATTTATTAGCAAAACCTAACTTAGAAGCCGTATTATCAAGTTTAGTCATAGCAATCAAAGGTTCAAGTAACACCAGAATTTGAATATTATGAATCCTAAAAATATTCGACATAAAGCAAATTTCCCAACAAGGGTAAACTGAAAAGGACTAGCTAGCTTAAGAACATCTTCATCAGAAATAAGAATATCTGGCACACCGTTCACAACAGATTGAGTAAATTTAGGAGCGTTATCACCTTGCATTGGGTTACCAAAGAGCACGTCTTTGAAAGAACGTGAAGTCGATTTAGAAGATTCAACAACATCAAGATAAAAAAAGTCCATACGTTTTCTATATATCTAGTTGGAAGCCTTCCCCCAAGCGTTGGACGAAGATATCCCTGCCAAAAAACGAAGCCCCAAACAGGGCTAGAAAGCCGAAAGGGCCACTAGAGAACACAGAATGGAAGAAAAACATAATGAAAAGAGGGAAAAACAACGCTCGGAGGAAGGCCAAAGGAAACCCTAGAAATCGCCCAAGAGGCGGCTAGGGTGAGAGCTCAGAGCGTGGAGCGATTAATGACTTTATGTGATTACTTTGATATTAATATGAGTACATGACACATGATAATGTACAATAATGAACATTACAAATATGATACATGAACTTAAACATAACATTTACTAACACCTCTACCATGGCCTGTGCAGTGTGACATCAGTGTCATGTTTATGAAAGCTAGGTTGACCTTATATAGGTTATCTTCATATCAAATTTCAACAATGTTCATCTACCTATGCAATGCATGGGTGAGTTCTTCATTTATGGCTCAATCAATTTTTATATCATGATCTCTACCAAAAAAAGGCTTTAAGGTGTTCTCATTTTCAAGAATGAAATAGCTCTATAGCAGTTGTGAGAGATGGAAATCAAATTTGAAGAAGTTTGGACTTCAATTCCAGCGTCTATAGTAGTTGTGAGAGAGTCTTGGAAGAGAAAGGCCGGGGAGATCTTTCTCAAGCTATTAATTAGAATTTGAAGAAGACCTTGAAGGATCTACATTATTGTTAGCAAGGTAAAATTCAAGGCATTAAACCTTTCCAAAGAGGAGTTGAAAGAAAAAATTTTGAGACTGCAGGAGAAGGAAGCTAAGGGCGGGAACCTTTATAAGGAGGTTCAATGGGTTCTAAAAGCAAAAATTGAAGAGCTGAATTCAGTCTTGGCTCGGGTCAGTACTTGGTGGAAACAAAGACCCAAGGTCAAGTGGATGGTGGAGGGGGATTCAAACTCAAGATTCTTCCAAGCATATGCAAGTGCTAGGAGGAATGCTAACTATATCCATAAAATAAAAAATGATCAATGCTTGATGGTTGAAGACCAAAAAGAAGTAGAGGAAGTATTTTTCTGGTACTGCAACAACAAATGGGAAGTTGGGAATTGTGCTTTGGAGGGTTGGCCAATTCCAGTGAAAGCTTTTAGTTATGAAGACAAAAGTTTTCTTAGCAAAGAGTTCTCATTTGAGGAATTGGAGAAGGTCATCAAGGAGCTAGGGGGGAATATTGCATCGGGCCAAGATGGTATGTCTTATTCTTTTTTTAAACACTATTGGCATATCATCAAATTTGACTTATGGAAGCTATGGATTATTTTTTCAAGTATGGTAATATGAATGATAGTTGGAAGAATAATAATATAGTTTTGATTCCTAAAGTCAAAAATCCTTTATCTCCCTCCAACTATAAACCCACAAGTTTATGCAAGTCGGTCTGTAAGATAGAGGAAAAAATTCTTCTTAATAGACTTTTGATAGTGATACCTAAGATAATTTCAGAGCAACAAGTGGCTTTTATGAGAGATAGATCTCTATCGGATCATGTCTTAGTGGCTCAAGAAGTTTTTCACAAATTTAGGCATACCAAATCCTCCAAGGGGCTGGCTAGTCTCCTTCAAGATAGATATTGAGTAAGCTTATGACTCCATGGGGTGGCCTACATTGATTAGAATTTTGAATTATTTATACTTTCCAGTCAGTTATGCCAATTTAATTGTTGAGTGTTTTATTGGCCCAAAGTTTTCTCTGCTAGTAAATGGTTCCTATTCTAAGTAGATAGATGCCAAGTGTGGATTTCGTTAAGGTTACCCTCTCTCTCCTTTCTTGTTTGTGATGTGTGCCCAACTTCTTTCCAACACTTTCTTACAAAAAAAAAGTTCTATTGGGGTTGGTATTTCTCCAAATGACCCTAAGGTTTCTCATTTATTGTATACTGATAATATCATTATTTTCTCTGATGCTAGCTTGAATTCGATTAAAATAGTCAAAGACATTGTTTTGAAATTTTGTCAATTGACTTTACAAAAGATGAATTTGCAGAAATCATGTATCCTTTTTGGAAAATCTATGAAGACATGGAGGAGGAAAAAAATATATAAATTCAAGAAATTCAAGGAAGTTCAAGAATTTTCTTATTTGGGAAGCAAGGTGGCTTTGAGGAGGTTGACAAGAGCATATTTCCAATTTATTATTGATAAAGAATTGAGTATGCTAGGTGTTTGGGGTGGAAAGCTCATTTCCCTTGCTGGAAGGATTTGTTTGGTTAAATCCATTTTATTATCATTTCCAACTTATACTTCTACCCTTTCCATGGTTCCTAAGGAAGTTCTATATGAGGTTGATAAGCTGTGCTGGGACTACATTTGGAACAAAAATGATGGTACTGCAAGTCTTCAATATGTTAATTAGGAATTAATGTGCAAACCGAGAAGATGGGTTGGTCTTGGTATCAATTCGTGCTCAAAGAAAGCTGAGCCTTTAAGGGCCAAGTTAGCTTGGAGATATATTCAGGAAAGGGAGTCCCTTATGCATAAGATTCTATTTTCAAAATATGACCCAATATCAGATGAGGAATCAACTAAGAAAGCTAGTTTGATATCATGGAAGTTAGTTTGTAATGGAGGTGAATTCTTGAGGCCAATTGTCAGATGGATAGTTGGCAAAGGCGAAGCTATTAATGCATTTAAGGACATTTGGGTATTGGATAAAAGTTTGCTGAATTGGCCTACTTTTGTCAATCCAATGGAAGGAAGAAATCTATAAATGGACAGGTTTATAAGCAATGGAGTTTGGAACATCAATAAGCTGCAGGCGTTCTTCAATAAAGAGTTAATTAATCTATCACTTCAATTCATATATAGACTGATATAGGAGAAGATTGTATGGAGCTCATTCACAATCATTCTGGTAAATAAATAGCAGCATTAGCTTCTAAAGCCATGGAACCTAACAAGACAGAGCATGTTCCTTGTAAATGGATTGGAAGGGTAAACTTAAATCCTAGAGTGAATTTGTTCTGGTGGAGGTTGTTCAATAATGCCATCCCAACAAACCAATTTCTTTGTTATAGAAGATTACAAGGATTTGATAAATGTCCTAGAGGGTGTGAGTTGATAGAAGATCTTAATCATATTGTATATGGATGCAAGTATTTAATTGAGGTGATAGAAGTTTTGAATAAATGGGGTTCGGTATTCCAAAATTATGTCCCCTGTAAGCTTGTTATAGATGGCTTGATTCTCAAAGCTCATAGAAGGCCTGGAAGCTTGCTATAGATGGCTTGATTCTCAAAGCTCATAGATGGCGTGTTTATTCTGTAACACGATCTACCATTCCTGGAAGTAAGGAAATCTGTATGTAAATGAGAGAAAGGATATAGTTCGGTGATGATTGCTTCAAATACAGTAAGTAGTACTATAGTCTTCAAACTGTCTAGCTGCTCAATATTAGGCATCGAGGCTGCTAATCAACCATTTAGGTTGCTGAAAACTTGGCACCCTCCTCCACCTGATTGGATCAAAGTCAACATAGATGCTTCTCTTCACAAATCCTACAAGGATGGAATTGGAGGAGTTTTTAGAGATCATTAGGGGAGGTTCTTATTGGCTTTTGGCAAAGCTCTTATTCATTGGGATTTAGCAGCCTTAGAACTTCAGTCCATCCTTTCTATTAAGCTTGTGATTAATGATTGGATGTTGGACTACAAAGGTTTAATCACTGAAGGGGACAATATGAATGTAATCAAATTCATCAAGGGAGTGGTGGAGAAAGGTGGTAATGATTCATTAGATCTCTTTTTCATTAAAGGTTTTCATTTTGTTGTTTTTAATTGTGTTGAGAGGGGGAGCAATAAGTTAGTAGATCTCTGTGCTAACTATGCATGTTTTTGTTCTTTACTTTGGAATGATGTTTCTTTGGGAAAAATCCCTCCTTCCTTCATTAGCTTGTTAGAGGAGTCGGATGCTAGTAGATCGTAAAGTAGTTTTTTATTTCCATTAATAAAGCTCTACAGCTTTCCGGTTTCAAAAAAAAAAAAAAAGAAATACCTCTGCTATTTTGATATGAACACTTTTATTAAATATATTATAAGTGGTAAGAGTACTAAAATGATGATTAAGTATGACCTACCAAATGTTTTTAGGAGAGGGCTTAGGGATATCATAAGGTGGGAGGCTTAGGTGGTGCCTTTAGTATGTATAATGTAGTCGATGGACTAAACCATCACATGTAATAGTTTACAACACACTCCCTATTTTCTCCCCCATGTACATCGACTAAAATTGATCCTCTCTTATTCTCCCACATGATGATAATCATGGATTGTATGTTCCACATCGACTAACATGATTATCATCATGTTGGTTTAATATCCAATCAATGTTAGCTTTCTCGTAGTTATGCACTCTCACAAAGATGGGATCCATGGGTTGTATGTAAATGCTTAGAGTATAGCTAAACTGATCAATAAATGTCTCTTGAAAGTGTCTCTCCACCCTCTTTCAATTAAGAAGTAGGGCAAGAGCTAACCATATTTCCTCACATATTAAGCTAATCTCAGTAACTCATTCATAAATTTGTGGTTTGTATGGCTCCCATTTGACTTGTATTTAGTATAACAAGCTTAGAAAAAAGAATAATTAGCTCAAATAATGATAATAAATTGACTATTGTTGCTTATATGTCACCTCGCTTTTAGGTAGTCCATGGAGTTTATCCTTATATTTGATAATGTTATGCACTATCAACTATCAAACCTATTTCTCATTCCATGTGAGACTCAAATGACTGAATTAACGAGATTAATTCTGTATTGATCTTTCTTTAGGAAGATTATATATAGGGAAACTTATATGAGTAGAAGTAATACTCAAATTGACACATAATCCACGTATCTGTGTTAGGTGTGGAACATGCACAACAAAAAAATGCTCATTATGTATGGAATTTTAAGTAGAAAAATTCTGCTGGGAATTCCTTCAAAAATTATGGACTCTGATGAATTTTCTTATGGATTATTTCATCAAAAGTGCTACATAATGTTGGATGACAAAATCCATCTTAAAGTCCGCCATAATGAGCCATATTTCAACCCAAATCCATTCTCCTCTCTCATTTTGCATTTTTTTTCTCCTAAATGAAGCTCTCGGCTTCTCCGATCATCGTTCAAGGTGATTTCTAGCCTATTTCTCTCCAATTTTTTTAGATTTCAATGGCAAAATATCTGAACATGATGCTTTATAATTTATTTTGGTGAACAATTATTCTTCAAAAGAAAAATTTGATAATTTTGACCCATCTTCAAGCTTGGCTTCTAGTGTGAATGGTTTGTATGTTTTTAATAGTTTGATGATTGCGAAAGGTCAATGCATAGTTTCAAGGTTTTTAGGTACTATGGAGTGGTGTGGAAGGTTACATCTCTTTTGAAACATAACAATCTTTTGCTTTTCTTATTTCTTTTTTCTTTGTTTCTACGAGGATCTGTTTATTTAGACTTAACCGAATCGTGATTTTTCTGCGTGCTGAAATTCTTTTCCATGTATTTGTCACCATGACATTTTAATATTAGAGTTCTAAAAGATTTCATGCTTGTGAGCTCTTCAAAAGCAAAGAAAACTTCTTATTGAACGCAAATTTTATCTCCTACTCAATTAGCTTGAACTATTATTAAAGAAACTTTCTTTTGCAGGTCATTCATTTGATTTTTTGAAGGGAATTTTTTATTATTTTTTAATTGCTAATAGAATTTTTGGCAGAAAATGACGCCAAAGATTTTGAAAAATTTCCCATGGGCACATTTCAAACTCCAATGGTTCTCATTTCACAAGTTTCAGTAGTTTTCGGTTGATAAATAGTTGAAAATTCATCAAAAACTTTTCCATCAGAATGTTTTCAATGTTTTATATTTTTTTACGCGTTTATTAGTGGTGAAAAAAGTTTCCAAAAAAAAAATTCATTGGAAATGCAAAATTTTTAAAAGGGTTTATAGATTCCTACAGAAATATTCCACCGAATATCGACATTTTTTCCTATAGTGATGTTGGGATGGCTGAGTGACATAAATGTGCTCCGAAGATAAAATTTGTAGTAAGTGTATGCACTGAGCTATGTTGACCATCTTAGTGAATGTTTCATCTACGAGTATTCTATAAGGTGTTTAAAGACCGCTCCTTCAAGAGAATGTGATGAATAAATCATCTTCCTCTAGTAGTGAGAGGAATTTTAAGTAAATTTCTCACACTGAGGTATCTAGGGAAAAGTAGCAGCCCATGAGGAAGTGTACGAATGTTCAGATATGTCTCTAGAGGTTAATCTCTTTCAAACCAAGGTAGGAATATCTCAAGATTATCCAAAAGATCTACCTAAGTGGTAAGCTGGTCTTTGTGTGTGCCTTTCCCTTTCAAAATTTTATACTAATATTGTGGTCAAATGGATGATGATATGTAACATCAAGATTGGGGTGCCTCCCCATTAAATTATCACAACATTTAGGCCAACTATTATGAAATTAATTTTCTTAGGCTTACAATTATGTGGCCAATTAATGGCAAGCTGCCAATATGAACACCCTAAATTAGGTAGCAGCTCATGCATAAATATAAGGAACCATATCAAAGATTTATTTCATTTTGATTTAATAATTCTAAACACTAGTGGAAAAAGATTGTTTATATCCATGCCAAATGTATTTAGTAAGGTTCCCCTATATTTACCAAGTAGGAATGTTTTGTCGAGGCTATGAATTTTGTGATAGACCCTCCACCCATTAATAGAACGATAGACAAGAAAATTCTCTAAAACCTATGTGCATCTTTGAATGGTATCCCATAAACTGATTCAAGCAAATGCCAGATAATTGCATTCATAATGAAATTCATACTATAGTTCGAATCTTTCTAAATGCGAAAGAAAACTTAAATGACTTCCATATAGCATCCTTCATGTAAGAAACAATAATATTGAATTTTGCTTCAATTATACCAATGATCTATCTAGGATTAAGATCCATTTATTGTCTTATGCGGAGATTGTGGATAATAGAGAACTTACCAAATAGATGGAGCTTCCCTCGTCATTTGCCTAAAATTGCCTTCATTTGTCTTTGCTCCATCATCCAAGTTAAATGGCTCAGGGATGCGGATAGTCAATTTTTTAGCATTACTTATTTCCATGCCTATCTCTTCAACTTTCACAAATAGAATAAGAAATTCTCTAGCATCATGACCCAACCTAACATCACAAATATCATCATCTTCAACATGCAATGCAATAAAATTGTTCTTTTCTGAAAGATGACACACTAAGTTTACTATGAACCTGGATGCGATGTACTTGAGTACTATAAGCAACTTTAACTTAAGTTGCTCTAAATTTGTATTTGTTGGAACTTGAAATGGGCAGTTTTGACCATCTATATATTTTGGTGAAAATTTTGCACTGATTTTTAGCTATCCATCGTATTGGAGCATAAGAGATGTTGATCATCCACTCATTTGTCAAAATACATGCTAGAAGCAAAGATAGCCTAGAATCTTCTTTTGGATATTTTATTTTCCCAGAACAACGGGTGCATAAAAGTTCAGAGAGTAGACTACTTAATATAGTACAACTACATTGGGATTACATATCATGTCAAATTAGCAATGAAATTGATGTATGTAGTTTACTTATATTTCATTTTGATCAAATTAAGATCTTGATTTTTTCTATCCTTTCTCTCTTGATGAATGAATGAATTAATTAATGCTCTTTAAATGCCAATAGAATCCCCGATTAGTATTGTGATAATCAACCTAATTAAAAACTGCCAATCTAATATATTGGAAGTTGTAACTAGCAGCAATCATCTGCTTAGCGAAATAGAACAAAGCTTTTTGCCATAAAATTATTTTAATCGCAAGGGAACATGTTACTTGCTTTCACGCCTCATCAGCCTTTGACCAAATCACACGGAAGCTATGTTAGTTGCTAGTTGTACATTTAATGGATGACTTGGTAGAGTTTTAATTTTTTTTCTGCATGTATTAATTTATTAATTTAATTTTAAATAGTAGCCAACATAAAAATTTATCCTACAAATAACGCTTTCTCAACATGCAAGGTTTTCAATAAGATTAATGCTTTCTTTCTCATACAAATTAAAGTAATTCGAAAGTTCTGGAGCTAATTCTTTCCTACGAGTTTAAGCATCTAAGATACCTCGTCTCTGTTACTTGACAAATGAGATGGTACAAATGCATCCTGTTCACTTTGAGTGCCCTTTGGGGCTTACTGTAAACATTTTAATTAGAGGAATATTAGTAATTAGGCTCGACCAAAAGATTGGGGCTCGGACTCAATTAAATAAAAGAGATAAATATTATTGTAAGAGGTTTTACAATTCAGGTCATTTTCCATTTTCAGCTAAAGAAACTTTAAGGTCCACTTCATTAATTTAGTGAAAATTACTTCGTTTTCAAGCATTGGTTTCTGAAAGAATATAAATAGCCCAGTACCTCTTCTTCATCTTCTTCATCTCCATAAGAGCTTGAGATAAGCTGATATGGCGCAGGCACTAGCTCAAAATGTTGTCACTTCGTTCGTGCAAGGAGTGATAAGTTCAAATTTGATCAATATGGCATCAAAGGAAGTGGGTCCTTTGCTGGGTGTTCGTGGGGATATTACATATATAATTGTGGATCTTGAATTGATGAAAGGCCTTTCTGAGAAGAGCAGAAGAGAAGCAAGAGACAGATTTAATGGTGAGCCCGTGAGGGTATGCGTTCGTCTCATTAGAGAATTCGCTTTGGACATGGAGGACAGCATCGACAAATTTAAAATCTACTTAAAACGCCAACCAAATTCGTTTGCACATTCCTTTTTAATTTATTTGTTGCTAATTTAGTTCTGAATCTTCTTCTCAAAATATACAAATTTTAGATTAAGAGTTTTTTATATTTCATAAGATGAGTTTTTTTTTTATTGCCAAAAATTTTGATAATTATAAATAATTACAGTTTACAAGCAATTCATTTTCTTATTTTAAATAATCAAAATTTTATTTAAAGCTCACAGACATCTTTTCAAAGGAAACATTTATTTATTTATTTATTTATTTTTATTTTTTTTTGTGAAATTTTGGGACCATGGCCCATAATTTTCATTGATGAAGAAAAGATTACAAGTAATGATGAATACAAGTAAATCACTACCATACATAAGCAAAAAACAAAAACTTATGTAGGATCTAAGAAGAAACCTCAACTATACCAACCAATACAATAAAAAATAATACAAGGTTAAAAAATAAAAAGCTGCTAGCCAAAAACCGGTCACAATCAAAGAACTTGATTGATCCAAAAAAGACATGAGTCTGCAGAAAGAGAAGCCAATCTCCAATCCAGGCAAAGAGCAGATGGACATTCCAGCATGCACGAGCCGATGGTGAAGAGTAGAAATCCTGAAAATAAAAAACAAGAAGTGCAAAAACTGCAGCAAGAAGCAGAACTAAATGATACCATATAGCTCCAGATTATAATTAACAAGCTCCAATAAACATTTAACCAGGACTCAGAGAAAAGAGTGATGACCGAAAAAATTCTCCTGGTTGCCCGAAGACCATCCAAGGGGGATTATCAAATTGAATTGAAAAGGAGCTTCATCATTGCCTGATTAAAGATCCAGCCCACCAGCAAGCCACAGCAACCGAAAAATCCATATAATCAGAAATTCCCCAACAGCACATCAGAATTTCTCCATTTACAAACTCTGCCAATTACCACTTTTTTCACTAAAAACTTAAGAGAAGAGGAACTGCAGAAAACACTGCCAAATCTCCGATAATTCCTCTCCCTCCAGATTTGATAAATTAAAGTGCAAACCGTCAGCAAGTTGAAATTCAATGCATTGTGTGATCCAGAAAATTCAGTCTCCATCCAATGAAACAGTTGCATGATAGTAGGCCGTAACAAAAAATTCATAGTACCAGGTATGAGAGAATTTAGAATCGTAAAGGAGTAAGGGAAATAAAAAAAAGGCGATTAACAGATTCAGGTGCAGAGTGACACAAAGAGCAATTCACCGGAACATGAATTTTCCTCAGCCTTAAGGCATCTTGGGTTTTCAAACCCCCAACCATGGCAAGCCACACATAAACCGAATGTTTAAGCATGTTCTTTTTATGCCAGATAAAATTATACCAATTACTATCAGATAAATCAGAGTAGAAATCCTTGACAAAATCTCTAAATTTAGGGTGAGCACAATCCTTCCAAAGAAAGCAAGCACCATCAGACTCCAGAATTTGAAAACTGCAAACTGCATTTTTCAAAATCTGAGGAGTATTATTGCTAAAAACCCCGTTTAAATTGGATATGTAGTTCTTAAGATACGGAAATGTGAAACAGTCCAGAGAAGCACCACCCACATAATCAGCCAGAGTGGAATTGCTGCACCAATGATCCCAACGCATAGAGATGGGTGCATTAGGAGTAATAACGAATTTGAATTTCATCTTTATACTAGCAGCAGTCTTACAGACATTAATCCAGAATTTGCTATCTTTAGGAGTAGTAGGTTTCCAAGGGGAAATATATTGAGCAGATAGCCAAGTGGATAGAGGAGAAGGACAGTTATACATACGCTGGATCACAGAGCAGTTAAAAGCAAATTGTAGGGCAGCTATAGAAGTAATACCCAAACCCCCTTTCTGTTTTGGCAAACAAACAGTGTCCCACGAAACCATGTGAAGTTTATTTAGGCTGGTAATGTCTCCAAAAAACAGAAATTTGGAACAAGTTTTCTTAAAAAACTTAAAAACTGTCTTAGGTAGAATAGAGCCTCTAATCCAATAGGCAATGGTGTTCTGAATAGTGAATTTTAAATACTGTAATCTACCAGCAAAAGATAAAAGATTTGCCTTCCACCCCGTAAATTTCCTGTGCAGTTTATCCATCAGAGGCAAACAATCCTCAACTTTTAATCTAGTAAAAGAAATGGGAATGCCAAGATAGGTTAACTTTGAACTGACATTTGTAATAGAGAGTGCTTGGCAAAGCATATCCTGGTTCCTTTGATTCTCAGAGAACATAATAAAACATTTATCATAATTTATATGCAGTCCAGTAGCATTTGCAAAATCCGTAAGAATAGAAGAGAGGATTTTACAATTGTCAATTGTAGCATCACCCAAAATTAACACATCATCCGCATACAAAAGATGTGATAAATGATAGTTATCAGTTTTGAAACCTTTAAAACCTCTTTCATCAAGAAGATTGGACAAAGCATCCATAACTAAACAAAAAAGGTAAGGGCTAAGGGGGCACCCTTGTCTAAGACCAGCAGAAGAGGAAAATAATCCTTCCAAAGCACCATCAATGATGATAGAGAAGTTAACATTTGTAATATAAGCCTTAATCCAGCTAATAAAAGGCTTAGGAAATCCTTTTTGAAGCATACAAGCAAGTAGGAATTCTCTAGAAACAGAATCAAAAGCTTTTTTGATATCTAATTTAGCACAAAAAATGTTACCAACCCCACCCTTATTGACCAAAGAGAGAATATCATTAGCTAAAAGAATACTATCAATCGAAATTCTAGCCTTCACTAAGTCAGCTTGAGTATCTTTGACAATAAGAGGCATAATCGGATTCATTCTACCAGCAATAATCTTGGCTATAATTTTATAAAGGGTGTTGCAAAGAGAGACGGGCCTGTAATCTGAAATAGAAGCATCATTACGATGTTTTGGAATGATTGCAAGAGCAGTAGCTTTAATTCCACTTGGAAGATAACCTTTAAGAAAGAAAAATCTAATAGCTTTGCATACAAGAGGACCAATAATATGCCATGCCGATTTATAAAAATGATAATTAAAACAATCTGGCTCGGGTGAAGATTTGGAAGAGCCTTTAAAAACTGCAGCTTTAATCTCATCATCCAAAATCGGAGAAACAAGCTGATTAGAATAAAATTCAGGAATGGGAGCACAAATGGGAAAAGAATCCAAATTCCTACCAGAAGGAGGAATACGATTAAACAAATCCTGAAAGTGGCTTGTAATGGATTTAATCACATCTTCCTTAGCAATACTCGGATTGGAAGAAAATAAATTCACCAAAGGTTTAGAGCTGCCAATACGACTCCTGATTTTACCATATAAAAATTTAAGGTCATCTTCACCATGTTGCAGCCAATTTAGTTTTGCTCTTTGAATAATCCAACTAGCTTGTTTGGAAGAGACATCAGAAAATTCCAAATTGATGTCTTTAAGGGAAGCGCCTAGAGATCCGTCCAAAGGATTAACCATAAGTAGATCCAAAATGTCCTGTTGCTTAGCATGAAGATAGTCTAACTGAAGATTTAGATAGTTAGCATTTGCCCAATCTTGATTCTTAATATCACCTTTTAATTATTTAAGAACATTACAGAGATGAGGTAGAGGGTTACCAACTAAAGGCAAAGAGAAAGCATTTAAGAGATGGACCCAATATCTATCATAATCAGTCCAAAAATTCTTAAACAAAAAACGATGGTGTGACTTTAAGGTGATCCCAGAACGCAAAATAATGGGGGAATGGTCCGAACAAGACGGGTTCTGAAAAGAGCAATAAGCATTAGGAAACTTCTCTACCCACTCCGCATTAACAAGAACACGGTCTAATTTTATAAAGATAGGATTCACAGTTTGTTGATTATACCAAGTATAGAAGTTACCCACTGAATGCAAGTCCACCAAACTGTTTGCAAAGATCATGTTATTAATATCAACCAGATTGGAATGATGAATAGCAGAGCCACCGGATTTTTCATTAGCAAACCTACAGCAATTGAAATCCCCCAAAATTGCCCACGGCATAGCAGGAGAAGGAGCAACCATGTTTAAAGTAGACCAAAGATCCTTTCAGTCAGAAGCATTATTAGAGGCATATACTATAGAAATCTGAAAAGGAGGGAGATTTCCAATAGTAACCGTCCCATTGATCAGTTGCGGGGTGATGAGAGTTGGAGCAAAATTTAACTTATTGGCATCCCATTTAATCCAAATCCTCCCAGAGGAAGAAAGATTAAAGTTGTGTATACTAGCTTCATTCGAAAAAAGTAAGTGGGAAGAGTCAAAAAATGGTTCAAGAAGAGAAGGGGCATGAATGCGGGTCTCCAGCAGACAAAACAAATCTAGCTTGAATGAATTAATAAGCCTTTTATAGCTTAAAACTTTTTCAAGCCGGTTAAAACCTCTTACATTCCACACACCTATGGAAGGAAGAGACATTAAATATTGGTTTGAGGATGGGATTTTTTACTCTGCTTACCCTTTGCAGATTTTTTGGAATTGTCGGAAGTGGATTGTTTTTTGCTTTTCCCCGCCTGTTTCTGTGAAATCCCAACAGCATTAGAACATTCAGCCATATAATCTGGCATCTCCGAGTCAATTTGAGAGTTTAAGACCTCAAATTTGTTAGGCGACGTGATGCTAGTAGACGATTTAGTAGTGATGGTCAACAGAGACGATGAAGATTCATAATTTTCTTCAGTAGGAATATTTAAATTTGGAATGTTAGCTACTAAGACTTCATCCATATGATCATCCTTAGGTGATCCAGATTGGGGTGGCTTTGCAATGATTGATTTTCTACAGATTCGGATGCAGCCTGAGCATTGACTTTGTTGGTCGGAGGAGGGGGAGAATGAACTTGGTAATGAAGGGGTTGGCCAATACTGTTGGAATGTATAGGGTTGGTGGGTGAGATTATATTATCAACTGTAGTATTGGTGGCTTTTTCTTTCGATATAGAGTCCAAACGTGGAGGTCTCGAGGATGAAGGAGGTCTTGAAGGGATGTGATTAGCGTGTTTTTTATTGCTACTCCTACCTCGGTAATTCGGAAAATTTGGCCTAGAATCCTTTCCTAAAGAGGAAGGATTCGAAAGACATGAAGCGGAGTAGTGAACTAAAGACTTACAGTGTTCACAAGGTACCGGCTTCCATTCATATTGCACCTTTAGCTCTACTACATCGCCATCAAGAGAAACTTTAATAACGTCAGGATAAGCTGCATTACAATCCGCAAGCACACAAACACGAGCAAAAGTCAACCGGGTCTTTTGCTCCGTAAGATGATCAGCAGCTAACGGGACACTGATTTTACTAGCTATTCTTGAGATCCCTTCCGAGTTCCAACAAGCCAGAGGCAAATCATGGATTTTAACCCAGATTGGGACTGATGAAAAATTTTCTCACTTTGGCTTGAACTTAGGATGTCATTTCTGAAGAACAAAAGGCTTCCCAAGCAGAAACCAAACACCTTTAGACCATGCCATGTCGAAATCTTCAACACAGGAAAAGCGTAGAAGAAAGAAACCATCACTAAGCGAGAGTAGCTGGAGAGAGCCTTTAAGAGACCACGTTTTGTTAATCGCTCCTAATAGAGCTTCATAGAAAGGTCTTCGCCCGATAGAGTATCCAATAAGACACAGATTCCAATCTTCGCCACCCATAGTAAGCTTCTCATTAGAGAAGGGAATAATATCAGGCTCAGAGGGGTGGTGAGAAAAGCTGAAGACTTTAGGAGCTGAGGAGGTGTCCAGAGCAAAAATCTGATTCCAGTTGCGCAGGGAAGCCAGAGTAGCTGCACCAGATGAAGAAAGAGGAGGAAAATCCGAATCTAGGAGAGAAGTCTCCATGCAGGAATGTCTCCGGCAGAGCCGGAGGGGCGGCGGCGGAGAAGAAACTCAGCAAGGTATCAAGGAAACCCTAGCAGAGCGAAATATCCCGCACCTCCTCAATTTGACTGCAATCAACACATTTATTTTTCTGATTACTATATTTTTCTGCACGATTTTATTACGAAATAGACTAGTAATATTGGAAACATTATTGACTTTTAAGATACGTAGAAAAATTGGTCATCTAAGAGAAACTACTAAGAACCATAAAAATTATTATGGATAACCAAGTAAAAAATCCATTAAAACATGCATCTTCCCAATGCTTATGAAAATTGGGTAAAGCAACAATTTGGTCTAACTTTGTTTGGTGGCATGAGATTGTTTAACGTTCAGACATTAGAATAATAATTTTAAACATCTCACTTAATTAAGTGAGGGTTTCTAAAATTCAATTTTTTAATAAACCATTGGTTTTATCCTTACCAAAATATAGTTCTAAATCCTGATAATTTATATCAATCATTATATATTTTCTTAACTTTTTTTTTTTAAATATGGAGTTATAAGGGTTCAATAAAGTTACCTAATTTTAAAATCATAGTGATCAATACGACATCCGTACCAATTTCCATTGTGAATCTCATTTAGAAAGTAAGTTAGCCATGATTTTTTTTTTTTCAGTCAAGTTAGCACACATGGGTGAGGGCTTATCTAAGACAGTCAGAAGTTTGGAATGGTTAAATTTTATTTCAACAGGAAAACAATAAATAATAAAAGGCTATTTGGTTGTCTAAAAAATTAATGCCCTGTTAAATGAATACTTTAGAGTAATTTAGATGATTATAAAAAAAATAAATGATATTTTTTTTTTTGTTTGAAGTAAAATGAATGTAATATAAAGTTAAAAAAAATTGTTATAACTGCGGTGGTTGGTGGTGGTTAGTTGTGGCTAGAGATGGCTGGTGGCAGTTGGTGGTGGCCAGTAGGGGTGACAGAGGAGGCAGTCTGCTGTGAAAATAACGATAAGTTTCCTATATATTTGGAAACCACCAAAATATGTGGAATTCCAAATACATTGGATTTAAACTAGATGGTGAATATTTTTTACTTCAAAAATTTAGTCTACATTCATATTACTTCAAATCGAACAGCAATATTTCTAAAACCCTTCTATTTGAAATATTTTACACTCCTTTTGCAGCAAACCAAAAAACCCATAAATATATTATCTCCGTTTTCAAATGAAACATTTTAATAAACTATTGTGAAATGTTTTTTCTTGATAAAATCCAAATTTTGTATAAGATATTCTAGATTATGTGATTCATTTACGCTTTAAATAAAGTTGCGGTTGTGTTTTATTTCCAAAATTTTCTTATAAATGATTTTAACAGAATTTTGTTAATCTCATAATTATGTGGGAGGTATTTTAATTCCAAATGATAACACATCTATTTGAAAAGTCCATTAGTTGCCTTAGAAAAAAAAATTTATTGAATTTCTGTTTCGTTTGGGATGGCTTTCTTACTTCTTTTTAAAACAGTATTATAGTACAAAAAGTTTAACTTTTGTGCTAAAAATGTGCTTTAAGAAGCAGTAAGAAAGCCATATCAAACAAAATCGTAATTTGATGATATCGACATTTTAAATCAATTTAAAAAAAATTATTCCTAGGATAAAATAAAAAATATATCTTTCTACTCGATGAATAAAAAAATATATACTTAAAAATTATCTTTTTAATGGTGCGAATATTAGTGGAGATTATTATCTTTTGGGATTATGACTATCTTATAAGAAACCTTTTATAAGTCAGTTCTCAACTTTTCTTTTAATCTCAACATGTTAAGTAGGATACATTCGATAATTTCAGTGGTTGAAGAATTGCGAATTTGGGACTAACTCAATGGCATGCTCATGGGAATAAAGAGGGACTAACTTATCTTAACGTTCACCAGTCTATTAAAAGACATTAGGTATTTATTCATTATGAAAATTAAGTATTACTTTTTTCATATTTAAAAGGTTTATGAATGATAGTTCTGAAGTATTTAATTTGTTTGGTTTAAAATCTGTTGATTTATATTGTTTAAGTTACAAAAATAGTTTTTACAGATTTGGATTTTTTTTGTAAGGTGTTATAATGGGTGTCTTCTTTATATGTTTCACTTATAATTTTTTAATAATTTTATTATTTTATTTATAAATATAAGTGTTGTCTCTATCATAACGAGTAATAATTGAGTCAAGATACTAAGATCTTTTTAGTATGATGCGAGTAACATGGTTAGTGGGACATCCTGATTTTTCTTTATACTAACGAATTGTAATTGTAAATTAATATGCATTTACTGGTGATAATGACAGAGGTTTAGTTGTAACGACTAATAAGTGAATGTTGTGAGTGTGGATCACTCTTGCATGGCTTGAGATAATAGTCTTTGCTCTTCCCCATTTATGCTTAACCACACATTTTCACATTATACTCCCGACACATTCTAAAGTATTCTTCCTTTTCCAATCCTATATTTTATTTTTGATTATAGTCAATCGTCTAAGTAAATTTATTTGAAGGACAATCAGTAAATTATATCTAAGTAAATTTATTTGAATCTGGATTCTTCATAAGCAAGGGATCAATCAGTAAATTATATCTAAGACATCATCTCCATGATTCTTAGTTTCTCTTAAGAAAAGGATTTGAGCATCACATATTTTTGGTCTTAGTATCATTTTCTTGAATCGTAAGATCAAATGAATTAATTATTGTTGTCAACTTTTTAATTTGGTCTTGAGAAATTTATATGAATGGCATTATATGATTTGAAAAATGTGAAAAGGAAAAATGACAGAGAAAAAATTATAGATGAGATTGGGCCAAATTTATAAAATATTTGTAAAAGTAATGTGAATTTTAAGATATATAAACTTTCCTTGAGGAGTG
The DNA here is from genome assembly GCA_022539455.1 of Dendrobium nobile. Taxonomy (NCBI): domain Eukaryota; kingdom Viridiplantae; phylum Streptophyta; class Magnoliopsida; order Asparagales; family Orchidaceae; genus Dendrobium; species Dendrobium nobile. The sequence continues at coordinate 25,062,150 of CM039723.1, forward strand.
GTTGATTGGGATAATTTTTTTACGGCTTTATAAAGCTGTTTTTTAGTAAAAAAAAAAATTTAGTTAAATTTTTTGAAAAGATCCAAGAAAACTATCTCAAAGGAAGACAATCATTTTATTTTATCAAGTTTATTCATGTATATATATTCTTATTCCTACAATTTTGAATGAAAAAAAATATTCCTAGAGCTAATGATTATAATTATTTTAGGATTTGTCAAATAAATACCTAGTTTTATCACAAAATAACTGCAGGAAGGTTACATATGGTTTTATTTTCATTGTTGATACGTCATCACAAAATTATCTTGATCGGGCGCGAATCTCGAGGCAAAATCAGTTCGGAAACTTCAAAAATTTAAATCCGGGAGCATCTGAACTCCGATTTCAGCGAGCTTATAGTCAAACTGAGCGTCTCGGAAATACGAACCCAACGACACCAAGATCAACCCAATCCAAGCCCAAATGAGTCCGAATCAAGGGTTCAAAGCACCGTTGGAAGGTTCAAACCGCAATTTGAGTTACCAAACGGTCTCCGATTTTAACGAGCTTATACTCGAATCGAAGGGCTCGACGAGACGAATCCAACGAGCCCAAGATCATCAAATTCCGACATCATTAAGGCCATCAAATGTCCAACGAACGGTGCATGATCAAAGGATTCGATATCGGCCGTCCATTCAAACCACTCCCTGTTTGCCCTTGATCTCGCGCCTATTTACTGGCTATGCCACTCCAGAAAAACTATAAATAGAGCCCTCATTCTACACCAAGGGGACTCAAGGAAGAGAGAGAAGAAGGAGAGGAGAAAGGGGAAAAGGAGATTCCTCACCTCCTCGACCACCGCCGGAGCTCTTCCTGCCGCCTGAAGACACCGGAACTCTGCCGGATTTTCGGGAGAACGCCAGAATTCTGCCCAACTTCCATGGGATGCTGAAATTCTTCCCAATTTACAAGAGAATTCCCTCATGACGCCGAAACTCCGCCCAAGTGAAGCCAGAGTTCTCCTCTGCCACCAACGACGTCGGACTTCTACTCGACGTCGGACCTTCACTCTTCGCCAAGCTTCTACCCGACGCCGGACTTCTACCGGTTATCGGACTCCGCTGGACGTCTATGCGAAGTTGCATTTCTTTTCATTGCTGGACTTCTACCTGACGCTGTCCTACTGATCTTCGTCGTCAGACTACAGTTCTTTCGACCTCCGTCGCCAGCCGACTACGGTCCTCCTGACTTACGTCGCCCGCCGACTACAGTCTTTTTGACATCCGTCGCCCGTTGAATACGGTCCTCCTGACTTATGTCGCTCGCCGAATACATCCTTTCCGACCTCCGTCGCCCGCCGACTACAGTCCTCCTGACTTACGTCGCCCGCCGACTACAATCCTCCGTCGCCAGCTAACTACGGTCCTCCTGACCTACGTCGCCCGCCAACTGCAGTCCTTCTAACAAAGCGAATACGTCAATAGTAGATCTTTGTATTTACATCATGTAATGTACTCCATAAGATGTACATCAAGCTAAGGCCTTCTCCCAAGGAAGGGTCTCATTTGTAATCGACTGCAAATACTAGTGGATTCGTTCAAACTGGGCTAGGCCCCGTGGTTTTTCCCCCTTTTACAGGGGTTTTCCACGTAAAAATCTTGGTGTCTCATAAATGCTAGACCCTCTCTTCTTATCTGATTGCGTGCCTGATTTTCGTACAATGCTAAGACGTTAAATATGATATTTCTCTACCGCCGCGAATACTCCTGGACGCAACAGTTTGGCGCCGTCTGTGGGAAAGTGGTTCCCGACTGGGGGGCAACTTTTGCTCCAATCTTAAAAGATCACACATAGCATCAATATCATAAGAAGCAGATGCGGACTGGGGGGCAACTTTGACTCAAACCATGGTCAAATATATCCTTCAATACCTTCAACATCAAGTTGATATTTCAGGAATGTCCGAGCAAATTAACGGTCTAAAGATAGACCTTCTTCACTTTTGATTCGGGATATACGCGGCATTCGCCCCCTCCCAATCAAAGCAAAATCAATCCCAGGGGGATTCGATTCGACCTCTTCCACACAGGTTAACGTCGTCGAGCAAAGGCTCCGACATACAACCTCGGAAAGGTTTCACATCCTTGGTGGATTCTCTCGACCTCTTCCACACAGGTTAACGTCGTCGAGCAAAGGCTCCGACATACAACCTCGGAAAGGTTTCACATCCTTGGTGGATTCTCTCGACCTCTTCCACACAGGTTAACATCGTCGAACAAATGTTCCGACATACAACCTCGGATAGGTCTCACATCCTTGGTGGATTCTCCCGACCTCTTCCACACAGGTTAACGTCGTCGAGCAGGGCTCCGACATACAACCTCGGATAGGTCTTACATCCTCGATGGATTCTCCCGACCTCTTCCACACAGGTTAACGTCGTCGAACAAATATTCCGACATACAACCTCGGAAAGATCTAACATCCTTGGTGGATTCTTCCGACCTCTTCCACATAGGTTAACGTCGTCGAGCAAAGGCTCCGACATACAACCTCAGAAAGGTCTCATATTCTTGGTGGATTCTCCCGACCTCTTCCACACAGGTTAACATCGTCGAGCAAAGGCTCCGACATACAACCTCGGAAAGGTCTTACATCCTTGGCGGATTCTCCCGACCTCTTCCACACAGGTTAACGTCGTCGAGCAAAGGCTCCGACATACAACCTCGGAAAGGTCTTACATCCTTGGCGGATTCTCCCGACCTCTTCCACACAGGTTAACGTCGTCGAGCAGGGCTCCGACTTACAACCTCGGGAAAGTCTCACGTCCTTGGTTAACATCGCCAGAATGACGTCAAGGGACTTCCATTTAACTTCTTCATAAAGTTAAATTTTTACCCGATGTTGAATTTCCTCTTGTTGCTGATTTTTGCCTTGCAGGACTTTCTTTGAACTTCTGCTCGTCGACGAATTCCCGTCAGTCTTCCACCCGACGTTAAACTTCTACCCGACGTCGGACTTCTGCTCGTCAGCGGACTTCTACCCGACGTCGGACTTCTGCTCGTTAGCGGACTCCTACTCGTCGCCGAACTTCTGCTCGTCGACGAACTTTCGTCGGTCTTCTACCCGATGTTGAACTTCTACCCGACGTCGGACTCCTCCCTTTCGTCAGACTCCTGCTCGTAGGAAGACTCTTACGCATCGTCGGATTTCTGCTCGCCAGCAGACTTCTACTCGTCGCCGGACTTCTGCTCGTCGACGAACTTTCGTCGGTCTTCTTCCCGACGTTAAACTTCTACCCAACGTCGGACTCCTCCCTTTCGTCAGACTCCTGCTCGTAGGAAGACTCTTACGCATCGTCGGATTTCTGCTCGCCAGCAGACTTCTACTCGTCGCCGGACTTCTGCTTGTCGACGAACTTTCGTCGGTCTTCTTCCCGACGTTAAACTTCTACCCGACGTCGGACTCCTCCCTTTCGTCAGACTCTTGCTCGTAGGAAGACTCTTACGCATCGTCGGATTTCTGCTCGCAAGCAGACTTCTACTCGTCGTCGGACTTCTGCTCGTCGACGAATCTTCGTCGGACTTCTGCTCGTTAGCGGACTCCTACCCGACGTCGGACTTCTGCTCGTTAGCGGACTCCTACTCGTCACCGGACTTCTGCTCGTCGACGAATCTTCGTCGGTCTTCTACCCGAAGTTTAACTTCTACCCGACATCGGACTCCTCCCTGTCGTCAGACTTCTACTCGTCGTCGGACTTCTGCTCGTCGACGAATCTTCGTCGGTCTTCTACCCGAAGTTGATTTTCTACCCGATGTCGGACTCCTCCCTGTCGTCAGACTTCTGCTCGTCAGAAGACTCCTACGCATCGTTAGACTTCTGCTCGCCAGCAGACTTCTACTCGTCGTCGGACTTCTGCTCGTCGACGAATCTTTGTCGGTCTTCTACCCAAGGCCGCACTTCTACTCGTCGTCGAACTTCTGCTCGTCGACGAACTTTCGTCGGTCTTCTACCCAAGGCCACACTTCTACCCGACGTCGGACTTCTGCTCGTTAACGAACTTTCGTCGGTCTTCTACCCAAGGCCGCACTTCTACCCGACATCGGACTTCTTCCTGTCGTTAGACTCCTGCTCGTAGGAAGACTCCTACGCATCGTCGGACTTCTGCTCGCCAGCAGACTTCTACTCGTCGTCGGACTTCTGCTCGTCGATGAATCTTCGTCGGTCTTCTACCCGAAGTTGAACTTCTACCCGACGTCGGACTCCTCCCTGTCGTCAGACTCCTGCTCGTAGGAAGACTCCTACGCATCGTCGAACTTCTGCTCGCCAGCAGACTTCTACTCGTCGTCGGACTTCTGCTCGTCGACGAATCTTTGTCGGTCTTCTACCCGAAGTTGAACTTCTACCTGACGTCAGACTTCTCCTTGTCATCGAATTTCTGCTCGTCAGCGGACTTCTACTCGTCGTCGGACTTCTGCTCGTCGACGAATTTTCGTCGGTCTTCTACCCGAAGTTGAACTTCTACCCGACGTCGGACTCCTACGCATCGTCGGACTTCTGCTCGTCAGCAGACTTCTCCTTGTCGTCGGACTTTTCCTCGTCGGCGGACTACTACTCGCCAGCAAACTTCCGCCCAAATGGCATTCAAATCCCGTAGGTTTCTATCGCCAGTAAACCGGAGGGGGAGGAAGAAATCCCGTAGGTTTCTACCGCCAGAGAACCGGAGGGAGAAAGAAAGAGAAGTTGCAAATTCTTCAAAGGCCTAAGGGACCTATTTATAGGTTTTGGAGAAGACATGAGGGAGTTATAGCAAATTTCGAAATTCCAAAATTTTCTAAATTTTTTCTGAATTTTTTGAATTTTTTTTGGGATTTTTTCGGAATTTTTTGGACCTAAAAAGAGCAAAAAACACTTAATTTTACGCATGTGGGGCCCACTTAAGGCTGTGGGCCGAATGGCCTCCTCCCCACCGTCGAAACGGCGCGTCCAGCGCACCAATCCGTGGGAACTACGCGTGGATTGCGGCATGTGCATACGAAAGCGCGACAACACACGCAACAGCCGGCCGCGGCAGCGGCCGGCGCGCGGCAGCAGCCTGCCCGCGGCAGCAGCGGGTGCCAGACTGCGGCAGAACCTGGCTAGCCCGGGTTAGCCCGGGTGCGGGTGCGGAGCACCGCGCAGGACCAGCCGCGCGCGGTCAAACCGCGCTCCGCGCGGCTCATTCCGCGCGGTTCCGCGGGAGCCGCCGCCGGCGAGCGGCGGCAGGCGGCGGCCGGCCGACCAACCGGCCGGTTCGGCCGCCTACATGTGTCCGGGCCCGATTTTCGGCCCGGACGGTCCGATTCGAACGTTTTTGGGGTCCCCGGACACGTTTTTCGACGTTTCGAACTCGATTTCGACACTTTCGGAGCTCAACGGAGCCTCTATGATCAATTCCGAGAAACACTTAATTTTCGGAACGCAATTTTTGGTATTTTGGCCGATACAAATTTTTGAAGCATATATTTTCGGACTCCTGGAGTTTCGACGTCCAAAAATAGGGGGGCAACTGATACGTCATCACAAAATTATCTTGATCGGGCACGAATCTCGAGGCAAAATCAGTTCGGAAACTTCAAAAATTTAAATCCGGGAGCATCTGAACTCCGATTTCAGCGAGCTTATAGTCAAACTGAGCGTCTCAGAAATACGAACCCAACGACACCAAGATCAACCCAATCCAAGCCCAAATGAGTCCGAATCAAGGGTTCAAAGCACCGTTGGATGGTTCAAACCGCAATTTGAGTTACCAAACGGTCTCCGATTTTAACGAGCTTATACTCGAATCGAAGGGCTCGACGAGACGAATCCAACGAGCCCAAGATCATCAAATTCCGACATCATTAAGGCCATCAAATGTCCAACGAACGGTGCATGATCAAAGGATTCGATATCGGCCGTCCATTCAAACCACTCCCTGTTTGCCCTTGATCTCGCGCCTATTTACTGGCTATGCCACTCCAGAAAAACTATAAATAGAGCCCTCATTCTACACCAAGGGGACTCAAGGAAGAGAGAGAAGAAGGAGAGGAGAAAGGGGAAAAGGAGATTCCTCACCTCCTCGACCACCGCCGGAGCTCTTCCTGCCGCCTGAAGACACCGGAACTCTGCCGGATTTTCGGGAGAACGCCAGAATTCTGCCCAACTTCCATGGGATGCTGAAATTCTTCCCAATTTACAAGAGAATTCCCTCATGACGCCGAAACTCCGCCCAAGTGAAGCCAGAGTTCTCCTCTGCCACCAACGACGTCGGACTTCTACTCGACGTCGGACCTTCACTCTTCGCCAAGCTTCTACCCGACGCCGGACTTCTACCGGTTATCGGACTCCGCTGGACGTCTATGCGAAGATGCATTTCTTTTCATTGCTGGACTTCTACCTGACGCTGTCCTACTGATCTTCGTCGTCAGACTACAGTTCTTTCGACCTCCGTCGCCAGCCGACTACGGTCCTCCTGACTTACGTCGCCCGCCGACTACAGTCTTTTTGACATCCGTCGCCCGTTGAATATGGTCCTCCTGACTTATGTCGCTCGCCGAATACATCCTTTCCGACCTCCGTCGCCCGCCGACTACAGTCCTCCTGACTTACGTCGCCCGCCGACTACAATCCTCCGTCGCCAGCTGACTACGGTCCTCCTGACCTACGTCGCCCGCCAACTGCAGTCCTTCTAACAAAGCGAATACGTCAATAGTAGATCTTTGTATTCACATCATGTAATGTACTCCATAAGATGTACATCAAGCTAAGGCCTTCTCCCAAGGAAGGGTCTCATTTGTAATCGACTGCAAATACTAGTGGATTCGTTCAAACTGGGCTAGGCCCCATGGTTTTTCCCCCTTTTACAGGGGTTTTCCACGTAAAAATCTTGGTGTCTCATAAATGCTAGACCCTCTCTTCTTATCTGATTGCGTGCCGGATTTTCGTACAATGCTAAGACGTTAAATATGATATTTCTCTACCGCCGCGAATACTCCTGGACGCAACAATTGTGGTAAGTTTTTATTTTCCTAAATTTTAGTGCTACCTTAAAAAGTTTTTTTACTCAAGACAACATTTATGTTTACACAACGGATATTGTTCAGTTGTTTTTGCAGAACTCATTAATTATATTTTATGCTATTACTATAAACTTATAAATAATAGACCATATAGTCAAAATATTAATATAAAATAATTCTTTTACTAGAAAAGATTCACTAATCTTAAACTAGTTAAAGTGACTCATAAGTTTTTAGAGAAGTCAACCACATAAGAATTACTATTTTTGTCCAAATATTTGGACCATATTTATTCCGTCTTATCCTAACTATAATACCAAATATAATTATTGTGATTAGCCATTTTGTTATATTAGTGGATATAAATGATTACTGGCCTTTAGTTTAAATTTTTTAAAATTAATATTCAGTTAAAGTATAAGAATGATGGAATTTTAGAGACTTGGTGGAAGGAATCATAAGACTAATTCCAATTAGGTTAGTTTGGGGTGATTTAAAAGATCATTTAGAGGATAGATTTTAAGGTCCAATGAAGGCTTTTCATAATATAATGAATTTTAAGCATTTAGCTATTATTTTCTTTGAACACATACAAGGTCTCCAAATGAATAGCAAATCTCTACTTAGCTATCTCAGCGTGCTGGCAACCTTTAGTTAGTTTTGAGGTCAAGAATGCATTTTGTTTATTTCGGGCGAGTTAGATCCCCATTCATATTCCCTATAGAGAAATAAATATACATAAAGGTTTAAATTTAAAATTTAGTTGTTTTTTGTTGGATATGATAAATTTCAATCAATTTGTTTTACATTTAAATTTAGACTTCTATTTAATTAGCTATCAAGTTGATTTTAAATAAATTAATTAAATTAAACTCCATATTAGAAAATGTGTAAACTTAAATTTTATTTAATTAAACTGATTAAATTCAATAAATGTAATTATTAATTTAGAGCAAGAAAAATAATATATCAAGATTATCATTTGATGAAATGTTGAATTTGTTTGAACCCAATGATTATTAGTTAAAAAAAAAATTGAATCTTGTTTGTTATTTCATTGCAGCCACTTCATTTGCACTATGCACATACGCCATTAGATTGCAGTTGAGATCCAAGATTTCAAAAATTGGATTGGTCACATCAGTGATTGCAGACTGCATTATGGAATTGTCGCAACGGCCTCAAGCTCCTCCAACATTACTCTCTCAGCGACCCCTTACTACATTGACCATCGACTCAATGCCATGAGGCTCAATTGGTGAGCACTAACTAGCCTAGAAAAAACTTATAAATTTAATGATACATGATGAGCAACAACTTAGGGTAATCACTATGTTAGGCATGGCTGGACTTGGTAACACCACCCTTGCCAAAAGGGTATATGAGGACCCATAAATAGCAGGTGGATACTTCTATTGCCACGCTTGGACTAACGTCTCAGAGTCATTTAATCTCAATGTGGGCTTCAGAGACATCGTTAGGCAAGTATCATCTCCTGATAATAAAGTAGGTCTCGAGAGAATGAAGAAGAAGGATCTCGATAAAATGGAAAGTAAGAAGGATCTTAATAAAATGCAAAGTAAGGAGGATCTTGATAAAATGCAAAGAAAGGTGGATCTCATCAAAAAACTCAAAAGCTTGTTGCAAAACAAGCATTATATTATAGTATTGGATGACGTATGGAACATTGATGCATGAGAGAGCACAAAAATGCTCTTCCTTAGAAAATAAGGGAAGTAAAGTTATAGTTACAATACAAATAGATGAAGTAGCAAATAACAGTTGGGCTGGAGGCAGTGGTATCAACTATGTCTACAAGTTGGACCTACTCTCAAAGGAAAAGTCAATAGATTTATTTGAAATGAGAGTGTTTAGTTTAGGTAAGAACTGGCCTAAAAATCTGAAGAAAGTAAAAAATGACCTTATTGTGAAGTGTGGTGGACTTCCACTCGCTATTGTTGCATTGGCTGGTATTCTCGCAAGCATGCCAAACCACAGTGATCAACAATAATGGACTAACTTGCTCAACAACTTACCTTCAGTAATTGACACCAATCTTAGCCTTGCAAGCATGAAGCAAGTGCTACTTCTTAGCTACAATAACCTCCCATACTTCATAAAACCATGTTTTTTATATCTTAGCATCTTTCCCCAGAACCATCTCATCAAACGTAAGTATTTGATTCAATTATGGGTAGATGAAGGGCTTGTCAGCAACCAATATGACATGAGCAAAGAGGTTCTGGAAGAGTACTATTTCAATGAACTAGTTGGTTTATGTCTTTATCTTGCCATCAACAGTGGGTTGGAATGGGGCGGTGAAGAGCTGTAGAATTCATGATGTCATGGTCGATGTTCTTGTGTTAAAGTAAAAGGAGGAAAACATGATTTCAATTATTAGCAAGTAGGTGCAATTTGATTAGATTTCTAGAGAGAGAACGTCTGGTTTTTAGCGAGAGACAGTTCTTCATAGTTTGAATTTGGTTTTACGCGGGCTTTCCGCGGTCGGTGGAGTTGGCACTGGAGGATCGCTGACGTTGCATTCCCGGTGTCATGAATGCTCCGTGTCCCTATGGATCTCTACGTACCTTTGGTAGAGGATCGAATGGCATCATGATTAGAGAAGGAGTAAGACCTCCGAGCCGTTAAGATCTTATTGAAGGCAAGGGGAAGAATGTTATGGGGGAAGATATGGTTGGGAAGAAGAATTTGGATGTGAAGAGAAATCCAGGTTTGGCAATTCTTGAATCTTTAGCTTCGGATGAGTTGATTCTTCAGGTGAATAAGTTTGTTGGTGTTCTTGATGTGCATAAGGGGCGTAATATTGAAAATGATCTGAATTCTGAGGAGGTTCAGAAGGTTGATGAAATTCTGGATTACGCTAAGGATTCTGTGAAGGATGTGATGAATAGTGGAGTCTTGAAGACGAATGATAGCTCCAAACAGGAGGGTATTGGTGATGTTGGCGAAGCCTGGTCGAAGCCGAAGCCTATCAAGATAGCGTTTAATAGGGACCAAGTTGAATTTTCTGAGGATGGTATTGCAGTTAGGCTCAATGCAGACATGGAGGCAAATAATTCACAAATTTTGAAGAATTTGGTGGTGGTTAAAGTTTTGGGAAGCAATGTGACATTTTCGGCAACATAGACTTGCGAAGGCAATGGAGAAAATATGGTGGATTTCATTTGACATCTATTGGAATGAACTGCATTTTCTGTTTGTTCAATACAAGTGAGGTGGATGAAGAAATCCTGAATGGCGGCTCTTGGTACGTGAACAGGTTCATTGTCGACATAGATAGATGGTCCCCTGCTTTTGATCTGAATTCGTTTAAGAGAATTTCTGCTCCCGTCTGGATTAGATTCCCGTGCTTACCATTTTATTGTTGGGACGAGGATAATATAGCAAGAATTGCTTCTTTCTTTGGATCACCAACGTACATAGATGATAATACATTTCGCTGGGGTAAATGAGAATTTTCTCGTGTTTGTGTAAGGATCGATCTGGAGAAAAAGTTACCGAATGGTGTTTGGGTTGATGGCTCAGCTGGGAGATTCTTCCAACGGGTAGAGTATGAGAAAATTGATCTTCTTTGCTATCATTGTGGTTGAGTGGGTCATGACAGGAAGATTTGTCCGGAGAATGTTACTCTTGGTATATAGGACCAAGAAATGAAGAGGACGGAGACATTAACTGTTGAGAGTAAGAAGCCTGTGCCTGACAATAAGCCTTCTGTGATCAGCTCTGAGTATGGCTCGTGGATTCATGTACATTTCAAGAGAAGACATTTTAACAGAGATAATGTTTTTGGTAGAGGAGTGAATGGCAATGGGACTGATAGCAGGGGAAATAATAACCATAAGGTTACTATGCAGGAGGAGGTTAAATTGATGGAGGAGGAAGCTGCTGTTGTTAAAACATCTGTCCTGGCTCCAGAAAAATGTCCTGATATTGAGAAAGCTGCTGGAGGTAAGTTGCCCGAAATTCATTTAAAGAATAGGTTTGCTGCTTTGATTGATAATAATGAAGAAGAAGGTATTGGAAAGTATGAAGGAATTGATAAAGCATTGGATAGGTGCATGGATATAGCTGATCCAGATGCTAATTTCATTAGCTTGGGTTCTCATAGTGGTGCTGCCAAGATTAAGCTAGCCAAAGAATTGAGATCAATGGGGCCAGTTGAACCTGATTATAAAAAAAAGAAGAGGGATGGAAGGATGAATTCCATTAGTGGGAAGGATCCTCTACACCTGTTTAAATGTCGTCCATGTTATTTTGGAATTGTAGGGGGGGCAGGAAAAAAAGAGGCTTCCTTATATTTGAAGGAATTTATTTGAGACCATGATGTGTTTTTTATTGGGCTCATGGGGACCAAGTTGTCTTGCATTGATAGAAGGGAGGTTGATTGTCTTATTGGGAATGATTGGGAGTATTTTCATTACCCTGCTGTGGGTACCTCAGGAGGTATTTTGGTGTTATGGAATAAGAAGTTGGTGTCTTTTGATGTTATGGAAACTTCTTCTCAAGCTATAGTTGGTGATCTCTCGGTTCCCAACTTGGAAAGTTTCCACTGTGTATGGGAGCAGATGCTGTAAGGAAAGGGGAAGTCTTTGGAGTCAACTAGAGAAATGTTTGGAGGATACAATTCCTTCAATTATTGGAGGGGATTTTAATTGTATCCTGAATAAAGAAGAGAAGAGAGGAGGCAAGAGTTTCTTGTTTTCAAAAGGACCTAGGGAGATGAAATGCTTTATGATGAATTCATATTTCCATGATATTAGAAGTGTTCGACCAAGGTTCACTTGGTGTAACAATAAAGAGGGAGCCTCTCGGATTTGGGAAAGGTTGGACAGATGTATGTTAAATTTGGCTGTTATTCAGAAGCTTCCATTTGCTAATATCAGGTATCTTGCTAGAGTGGCATCTGACCATAGCCCTATTGCTCTTAAGTTGGATGATAAGGTGCGGTTCAAGTCTAAGGCTATTAAATTTGAGGATACTTGGAGATCCTACCCAGCAGCTAAGAGTGTTGTTTTTCACTCTTGGAAGAAGAATGATTTTGGTAATGAGTATATGATTTTGCAAAGGAAGCTCAGCCGAACCTTAAAAGAACTATTTTTTTGGAATAAAAATAAGTGCAAAGATTTGAATATTTTGAAGGAGAAGTTGAAGAAGGAAATTCTAGAACTCCAGAACAAAGAAGCTTTGGGTGATAATTGGTCAGTTGAAGACCTTTTGTTGCTTAGAAATAAGGTACATGAGCTTAATGTCACATTGAGAAGATTGTACACTTGGTGGAATCAAAGGGAAAAAAATAAATGGCATGAGGAATGTGATACAAATTCAAAGCTTTTTCATAATTTTTCCACGGCTAGAAGAAATGGAAATCGGGTTATTCAATTTAAAGATGAGTTTAATAAATTGCTTGAGGAGGATTATCTAATTGAGAAGGTCTTCATTCAATTTTTTGAGAAGAAATGGAAATACAGGGAATGTGAATTGACGGGCTGGCCACAGGTTTCTGAAAACAAGAAACTTACAACAGAGGATATGGTTTGGTTTAATGCCGATTTTTCTGTGAATGAGCTGCAACTCTTGGTATTCAAACAAGGGCACAACAAGTCACCAGGTATGGATGGGGTCACTTCTTCTTTTTACAAGATCTATTGGAGTATTGTATGGAAGACTCTTTGGAATGCTATCAATTGTTTTTTCAAGACCAGCCATATGAATAGAGTGTGAAAGGATACTTTGATTGTCTTGATTTCTAAAGTAAAGAACCCTTTGATTCCATCTAAATATAGGCCTATTAGCCTTTGCCAAACAAGTTATAAGATTGTGGCTACCATGCTAGTTAATAGATTGAAGAAGAGTATTTCCAAGTTGATTACTGAAGAACAAATGGCGTTCATTCCTGGAAGATATATTTCAGAGCATTGCCTTTTGGCTCAAGAGATCTTTCACAAGTTATAAATATCCAAGAATAAGAAGGGGTTGATGGCTTTAAAATTGGATATGGAGCAAGCATATGATAGCATGGGATGGACAACTCTTCATCAAATTCTTTGTTGGTATGGTTTTCCTACTTATTTCTCTAACCTTCTCTTGGAATGTGTTGTAGATGTGAGATTTTATATTATCATCAATGGAAAAAATTCCAAGTGGATCAATGCTCAGAGTGGATTCCGTCAAGGGTGTCCACTTTCATGCTATCTATTCATTTTGTGTTCTCAAATCATGTCCAACTCACTTGAGCAAAGGGGTCATAATCTTGGCATTCATATTTCCCCTAGAGGCCCAAAGATCACACATCTCCTTTTTGCAGAGGATGTGCTAATTTTTTCTCATGCTTCCATTACTCTAGCTAATGCACTAAAGACCAATGTGGAGGATTTTGTAAGTGGATAGGGCAAAGAGTCAATGTCAACAAGTCATTTGATGTTCGGCAAGGTGGTTAGTTACTCTATGAAGAAGAAGATTGCTAAAGTACTTGGCTTTACAGTGGTCAAGGAGATGAAGTACTTGGGTGTGAAGATCTCCCTTTGTAGACTCAAGATGGCTGAATTTCAAGAGCATTTGAGTAATGTCATGGATAGACTCAATGCTTGGAGTAAAAAGTCTTTGTCAATGGGAGTAAGCTCACTCTCATTGAAAGTCCTTTGCTTTCTATGCCAAATTTCTTAACTACTCATTCTTCGGTTCCCAAGAGGGTACTACATGAGTTGGAAAAACATTATAGAAGTTTTATTTGGCATAAAAATGATGGGTCCAATGGTATGCATTATATTGCTTGGGGAAATATTTGCAAACCAAGAAGTATGAGAGGGCTGGGTTTGCACTCCCCTTTACTCAGAATTGGTTCTCTAAGATCCAAATTGGCTTGGAATTATATTCAGAAGCCGAGTTCATTGTTCCATCGAACAATGAAAGCTAAATATGGTAGTGATGTTATGAATGGTGCCCAAAGGAAGATTACATCAGTGCTTGGCAAATTTTGTTGGATGGTTGAAGACATTTGAAGAATGTTATTTGGTGGAAAGTTGGTAAGGGTGACAAGATTAATGTCTTGAATGATGCATGGTTGCTTGATAAATGCATCAACCGGAGGCCAACTAATATTGATTGTGATTTTCTGGATGGTGTCTATGTACAGTAGCTATTGTTGTGTAATGGTGAATGGAATTTTGCTATGTTACAAAGGGCCTTTCATCCTGATCTAATTTTATCGATTAGTCAAATAAAAATTCAGTTTGAGGAGGAGGATCGGATGGAGCTGTTGAAAATATTTTTGGTTAAAATAGTTTCTGCTTTGGTTTATGAGCAAATGCTGATCAATAGGTGTACACTGGAGGACGATGAGTTCTCTGGATGGGTGCAGAAACTGAAGCTTAACAAGAAGGTGGAAATCTTTTGGTGGAGGCTTGGTAAATCAGCGATTCCAACCAACTTGTTTCTTAAGAACCGCTGAATTTCTGAGAATTCATTATGTGCGAGAGGCTGCCAAGTGGATGAAACGTATGAAATATGAAAATGAGTGAATGGGGTATTCTTATCCCTGTTTTCATTTCTTTGGATTGTTGCTTGCAGGAGTTGAAGAAGCTTACAACCCGTAATTCTAGAATTGTCAAAATTTACTGCACCATTGTTTACCTCTCTTGGAAGAATCGGAATGATGTCAAGCATGGTAAAGCTTATAGAAGTTGTAATAAAGTAGCACATTGTTGTGCTACTATGGCATTGGAGTGTAGTTTCTTTTTTAATAGCTTTTCTTTTGAGAACATTCCTTCCTTGTTATTGGACTTAATCAAGGAGGAATGTGATCTTTTTATTACTTGTAACTAGTTTTCTTATTCTTAATGCAATTTGGTGCAATTCTTCAAAAAAAAAAATATTAGCAAGTAAAGCAGCAACTCTTAGACCTAAGAATGTGATTCGGCGATTATCCCTTTAGCTAGAAAACTATCCTATTAGATGTATTCCAGATGATGTGGACCTTTCAATGGTTAAATTTTTTTAATTTATGATTGTGAAAATATTCTAGTGTTACTTCCAAGACTCAGATTACTTAGATTCATGGTGTTTGAAAATTATACATTTGACTATGGTGTAGAAAAAGGCAGCTTCTTACAAATTATTTCTAAGTTAAGGCACTGTGATACTTAAGCTTGAAAGGAACTCATCTAAAATATTCAAAAATCTTATCCAAATCCATAAGTAAGCTTCAAAATTTTGTGACATTGGATATACGTACTGTTGGCATAAGGTGGTTATATTCATCTGCTGGAAAACTTCGACAACTTTGTCATCTTCTAATGGGATGTTCAGATTATTTTCTTAAGATGAAACCTGAAGTGTTGAGAAATCTCAAAGACTCGCAAACATTGGTGGGCTTGGAAATTAATAATATTTTAACTAGGGTACCTAACACAATTAAGGAATCTAGAGATTAGAGTGAAGTTAAAATCTTAAAATACATTAAGCTTCTTATGTGTCTGTCTAGAAAAATTAAAAGGGTCTCTTCATTCCTTGAGGTTAACCAGCAAGTATTACCAGAAAGAAAGATTGAATTTGAACATAAAATATCCTCCTTCCTTTCTCCAAGGACTTCATATAGGAAGTAGTTTTAAGTTACCATATTGTTTTGGCTCTCTTAGTAACTTAACAAAATTGTGTCTTTCTTTAGAATAGTTGGATGAGTTGGAAGTCATTAAAACTCTACCAAACTTGCTTTTCCTTACTATATTCAATTTTTATGGCTCCTTCGTAGAGTTATTGTTCGGTACAGGAGATTTTTTAAACTTGAAGATGTTGGAAATTATGAAACTGTCTGAATTGGAATCCATTGAATTCTAAATGGATTGCATGCCTATTATTGAGAAACTTGTTATCATTTGTTGTTGGAATTTGTTACATGTCACTAGAATTGGATCTTTGACATGCCTTCAAGAGATTCAGCTTAAACAAGAGGAAATGGGAATCATAGAAGGATTGAAGTCACAAAAAGAACTAGATAAGAACACTCCCAAACTTACAACAATTGATGTGGATTACTATCGCAAACTTCCTTGGTATTTTTAGGATTGAATAGTCGAACTACTAGTAGAAAATATAGCTTCTACTTTACAAGATTTGATTTTACATGTTTACCTCCGCCAACAAACATTCCAACTTTGTACACTAATTCTAAGATTAATACTTGAATTATTAATGTAGTTTTTATTT
Source organism: Dendrobium nobile (assembly GCA_022539455.1). Taxonomy (NCBI): domain Eukaryota; kingdom Viridiplantae; phylum Streptophyta; class Magnoliopsida; order Asparagales; family Orchidaceae; genus Dendrobium; species Dendrobium nobile. The sequence continues at coordinate 25,078,397 of CM039723.1, forward strand.
TTTTTATTGAATTTTCATTTATAATGAATGGATATTAGCTGTGATGTACAATAATAAAAAATACCAAGTGATAGTTGAGCTGGTATTTTAGTTGAAGTTGGTGTCCACTATGTTACATTAACATTTCCACCTCATTTTATCATGTTATCAAAGCACAACTTTTAGTGAACTATATTTGGAGAATTCAAGAGTGTTCTTTCATTTTAGAAGAACTACAATGAATATAACTGGAAATATTAATATTTCCAAAAAATTGAGCTATGAAGCCCAAAAGAAAATCAATGGTGAATTTGTTATTATGGATACACTCCTGAAATATTTGTGATATTTATCTTTTCTGAAACATAATATTTATAAATATGGCATAGTTAGTGTAAAAATAAAACTTTGGAAAGAAATACAAGTAATATGAGAAGTCATTCATCATTTTTCTCTTTAGTTAGGAGGCTTGAAATAATACTTTTTATTAATAAATTTATATTTACAATTTTGATTTTATTTTGTGAGGACATTTTCATTTTTACATATCCTTAAAATAATTTGGATCTAATCACTAGGTTCGACTACTTCTTCTCTTACTCTTCTTTAAATTAAATAGTTATAAAAAATGTATCACAATCATGCTATCCTTCCTTCTTTCACCTCTAAAATTATCACAAAAATATTATTAATAAATTTTATAATTTTTTTTAAAATATTTTAAGCCATGTATTTACTGTTTATTAAACCACCTCCTTTAAAAAAAAATTTTAATGCTCCACTGTTGATAAACTTTGTTGAAAAGTATAAAGAAATTGTAATTATATTTTAATTGGGAAAATTAAAACACAATCCTTTTGAATTTCTTGGGGTCAAACTCATCATTATGAATAATACATCATCTTGGGTGGTGAAAATATCATTCCCTAATACGTTAACATTACAAAAATATTGTATTCACCCTGACTACCATAAAAAAATTTAAGACGGAATTACATATGATTCTGGAGAATTAAAATGACATTCAATTATATACTTGACTATGGTAATTAACATATTTTTATCATCATTTTTATAGTTGAATCCTCATAGTGCACTACATATGACCTTGAAGGAGCAAAATGTTGTTTAAATACATATCTAGCTACAAAAATCTAAATACACTTATCATTAATTTCATGTCGAAATATTTCAATAAGAATGGTGTATTTTCTTGTAGGTTGGAAGACATCATTTATTATTGAATATATTGAAAATAATGATAATGATTATCCATGATCTTAATTTTTTAAAAGAAAATTATTTTCCCCCATTCTGTTTAGGAGCTAAATACAATGAGATTTGATTATTTTTCAAGTCTTTAATCTCATACGATGGCAAGCTTTAATTTTTAATTATCTCGTAAGAATTTTTAAGCTTCCTACGAATACTCTCAATTAAAATAATTGTAAATATTTTATTTGAATTCTCAAGGAGTGATATGAAAGGTGAGAAGTTGAAATTTCAAATGGAATTGGATCAATTTTGAGCACTTATTTTAGAGGCCAAAAGATGAAAAGTATGAGGCATTTTGTGATTCTGAAATAATTCCAAAATGCCATGTTATATCCTATGTGTTAGGCTTTATAATTTGGTTTAGAGAAAATTTTAGTTCAAGTTGTCATTTTTTAGAATATTGGTATTAGATTCATGATATTGAGGACTTATGATTTTTGGTCTGCCTTGTATCCTAAACACAATTTATAAAGTAAACAATAGAAACCCAAACCTAGCTAATGACATATAAATCTTGGCTTACCTTTACCTAAATTGGAGAGCCAGCTAAGCCACCTTGGCACTTTAAAATCTTGTATCCATTCATTATGAAAGATGGGTAGAATGTTATTTATATTTTTGTGAAATTGGGGTCAACATCTAGAGAAGGTCCTAACTGGCCCTTTTATATATGTAGGGTGAGTGTGTTTGATGCAATTAAAATTTTATTTATTTTATTGGTTTCTAAAGTAATGCATGTTGATTGACTATAAATGCAAAAATCATATATGATGAAGTTTAAAATTTTTTGGCATAGAAAATTGGTTTTATATAGAGATGCATAATATCCCCTATGCAGAATGGCACTCTAATAGTTTAGGTGGTCTGCCATGACCCACAGGCTGGGAGGTGCCTAAAAAATACGAGAAAATAAATTTGAATGTCTAAAGAACTCTTAGGTATTCCTTAGCTTACTTGAAAGTGATCAGGTACAACTGACAACAACCTAAATTCTATTCCTACATAATAATACAAGTGTTAAGTGGGGAATTTTTCTTCTTTGTTTCTTCAGCTTCTTCCTTTGGCTCCATGGATCCATCATATCAAGATATCAAAATAAATAGATCTCCGCCCCAAAGGGGTGTTTCTTTTCTTTTATGATTTCAAACTTACCCAATTTTTGGTCAAATTATAGAAGGAACTCTACCCTAAGAGATGTTTACTTCCTCTTTGGAATCCAAATTGGGTATTAAATACCCCACTTTAAGTGACTTTCATAACTCTTGAATTTGAAAAACATATAAAATTTTAAAAAATCTTCATAAAACTTACACATTATCTTAAGTAAAATATATATGAAATCATTAATATCATTAGAAATTATATTTATTTCATTGCTCATTTTGCAAAATTACATCCACTTGGCCATGCTTTTTCATTTTTAAGGATGCTTAACAATTTAGTACCTCCAAAAATTTTTATTAGTCAAATTTTTTAGCCCCTTTTTATAGCCCTACATAAGCATGGCCACCTGCAGAAGACTCTATCATCATCTAGATCATTTCTAATCTCGGACAAATATATCATCAATTACATCATATCAAAAATAAAATAATAATGTCATAATAATAAAAATTACATCAATCATAACAATCATAATGCAAAAAAATCACATAAAATCCAAGAAAAATCCATGTTTTATGAAAGGAAAGTGTTAAGGAATGACCACCTAGCCTAAAATGAGAGTTGGTTAACCTAATAAGCCCTCTATAGTTTGTGCATTAGTCTGTGTGGTTATGATGTATCCTAATTGGGTTGTTATTTGAGATTTTTTAAAGTTTTATTTTTATTTCTTGTAGGCTAAAAGGAATTTAATTGGAGTTTATGTATTAGTATTTTATTATTCATTTTAAGGTGAGTTTTAAGTGTTAAAGCTGATCAATTATTATTTTTTAAAGTCCTAAATTTTGTTAGTTATTTTAGTCCATAAGCCTTAGGTTACATAGACTCAAAGCTAAAGGTCGACCATTCTTAGTGAGAGAGGAAGGTATTGGAAATGTTATGAGTTTATAATAATTAGTGCATGATAGTCTATCTTTATGAAATGGGTAGATAACTTTTGTGTAATGCCATGCTAATATATCTGCAATATTTATACATATAGACAAAAAAGGTTTTTATAAGCTCTTCAAAGAAACTCATGCTTCTTTCAAATGGGTAGTGCATGCCAAAAAGAATTCAATGCTGCATGGAAACATACCTGCAATAAGCAATAAATATCTTATGATTTAATGCCATGCCATTGGATCCGAAACATCCATAGAAGAGGATAAAAGGCAAGTGAAAATTTTCAAGTAAAGCCTTATGCATTTCCAAACAATAACCGAGCTACATGAAGCTAGAAAAATATTATTATGTAGTGCCATATCATCGAATCTGTAACAGCCATACGATTATTAGATGGCATGTGCAAATTCTCAAATGAAGCCCTACTCATTTCTTAACAGCTGCCCTTTTATAAGAAGCATCAAATAACTTATGATGTGATGCCATGCCTTCATATATGTAAAACCTATACAAGTAGGGAAAAGGCTTGTATAAGCTTTAAAATGGGATGGTGTGCACACTAAAATGACAATTGGTTGCATAACCGAGATATTACAAAAATGCCCCCACACATGCACCAAATGTTTTTTTTTTACTTCAGTATATGCACCACAACATGTATATATAAAAATAAGAAAAATGCATTTGCAATAGAAAACCTGCTTGGGCCCCGACGAGCGTGTTATGGGTATACACATGATGTTTGAGGATGTTGTAGGGGGCAAATAATAAACCAAGTTCAAACATTATTCTCTATCAGTAATTAAATAAAGATAATAAGGTTTAATAGATAATTATAAAGATGGACCGTAAATACCCACATGGGTCTCGATAAGCATATTATATTTACATACATGATAGTAGAGGATGTTGCGTAGGTCAAGAAATGACTTAAGTTTGAGCTCAATTATTCTATATGATAGGGTAGGACTCAATACATCTCAAAACATTAAATAGTTAAACATCAGTAACATCAAGGTGGATATTTATTTAATACATTTATATTAGTCCTTCAAAAATTATAATGAAAAAAATTAATATTAGTCCATCAAAAATTATAATAAAGGAAATTCACCAACAAAAGGCATCAAGATGACAATAAAACTGTTCCTTTATTAGTAATCAGATAGAATTAATAAGTTTCAATAGATAATTACAAAAATAACCCTTAGATATCGGCATGGGCAACAACAAGTATTTTGTATTTACACAAGTGATGTTTGAGGATGCTGCATGGGTCAAGAAATGAATTTTAGTTCAAGTTCAATCCTTCATATTTATAGGACAAAAATTGACATGTCTTGAACCAAAGAATGAATAAATGGGAATGATATCGACTGGAATATTTTATTTTAAATGTTTATATTAGGACTTCATGTCTTATAATCATGAAAATTAACCAATAAAGGCATAAAGCCGATGGAGAACCCAATCCTCTATCAACAAGCTAAAAAAATTGATAAGGTTAAATCCATAAAATAAATTGCCCATTAATACCCCGATGATGGTCGTATTGAATATAGATCTTAACTGGAGGAGTTAATTCCAAACATTTAATGCCATTTAAATACCTACAAAAGATCAAAACTACAAGAAATTCTAAAGTCCAAAATATTTAAAACTTAAATTAACCATTAAACACTTGAAGAGAATCCCATCCACCCTTTATAATAGTTTATCGAGGTAGATAAATCTAAGAGTTACTTCTGCTAAAAAAAAGCTAAATTCTTGTTGAGGATATTGCTAGGATTTATTCTAAAAGATTATCTTATCAGTAAGGATGTGGCACGTGTCCTCTAACAAATAGTTTTATAGCTAAATAGTGTCTTATTTATACTATTATAACCTGGGCCCTCTGAACTGAGTGGTCTGCTAGCAAATGACACCACAAAATGATGGTCTTGGCAAGAGCCCATATGCTGCTCAATGGAACAAAATCCTTTATATACAAATCAATAGGTTGTGATCAACATTGTATAAAACCCTTTGTTAGCTAATGTGAATTTTAATTTATCCCCATATGGAAATATTCCCCTAGTCTACAAGGTACGTACCCTTGGACGACAGAACCAATGACTTCTTACAAGGATCATTATATCACGTTGGGTTGACTATAGGGAAATATTCCCCTATAGTCTAACTCTTGGACGATGGAACCAATGACTTCTTACAAGGATCATTATATCACGTTGGGTTGACTATCTCCTCAAAATAAGTAGACTAGGGACCATGATGACCTAGTACGACAGAACCGTGAGATCTTAAGCGAGTCTATCATTCATCCTGCCACCATCTGCTTTAACCACAGGATGATGAAATTTCCAATTTTTAATATCAAACCTTCATATACCTATACCCATGTTGCTACTATATGTCAGATACCATGTATCTATACTAATATGATTGATGACTATCCTTAATCAAAAGTTCTCACTCATTATCGAGAGGGGTAATTAACTATAGGTGCATGAACTTATAGGAAACAATAACTCATATCATAAAATCCTCACAAAATGGGAATGAAATCTCTAGGTGTCTCTTTCATACAAACCCAATCTACCTTATGAAAATTAACCAGGAACTTAATTCTTTTAAACTCTCTTGAAAGCAATGGAGATTAGGGAACAAATTTTGGGAGCAGCCCCACCACCCCCACCCCCCCTCCCGACACACACACACACACACACACACACACACACACACACATATATATATATATAGCCTTTATCTATTTAAAAAAAAAAAGATATCAAAATTCAATAAAATATGAATTATTCTATAAATTCTTGGAAGATTAGCCTATTTAATATCTTCCTATAAGGTGGTTGCTGAGTGGATGGAACTATAATAAAAGTCACATTATAGATTGTAGTTATTTACAATTCATCTAATGGGTGAGGCAAGCTTAGGGATTTAAATGCATTGGTTTCTTACATAATGTGGTCATAAAAATGAATTATTTGTATAATGTTTTCACTATTTGTATAATTTTATATATATATATATATGGTCCCTAAATGATAACATAGAAAAAAAAATTCATTTAAAAAAAGAAGTAATTTAAAGATTAGCCTATTTACTATCTTCCTATAAGGTGGTTGCTTTTCTTGGTGGAGTGGATGGAACTATAATGAAAGTCACATTATAGATTGTAGTTATTTACAATTCATCTAATGGGTGAGGCAAGCTTAGGGATTTAAATGCATTGGTTACTTACATAATGTAGTCATAGAAATGAATTATTTGTATAATGTTTTCCATATATATATATATATATATATATGGTCCATAAATGATAACATAGAAAAAAAATTCATTTAAAAAAAGAAGTAATTTAATTAAAAAAGATAGCATTTATCTATTTAAAAAAAAAAAAAGATATCAAAATTCAATAAAATATGAATTATTCTATAAATTCTTGGAAGATTAGCCTATTTACTATCTTCCTATAAGGTGGTTGCTTTTCTTGGTGGAGTGGATGGAACTATAATGAAAGTCACATTATAGATTGTAGTTATTTACAATTCATCTAATGGGTGAGGCAAGCTTAGGGATTTAAATGCATTGGTTGCTTACATAATGTAGTCATAGAAATGAATTATTTGTATAATATTTTCATTATGTTATCAATTGATTTAATTAATTAGTGGTTTTTAGGTGGTTCCATTTATGGTACTCAAATATAATAAGAGGTTGATTGGTCAAAGAGTCATGAAAGATAGAAAATTCTTTTAAAATTTTCTTATGAATTTCCCCTACTTCCTAGAGTAAGCAAATCAAGGATTATTTATTTTTTAAGCTATTAAAATTGATATAATTAGCTCATTAGAGCTTTTGGAGGTAATAAGAGCGAGCCAATGATTTATTTCCTATGATTTCTTATATACCTCATAATGGAGAGAGTTTAAAATTTAATTGGAAAATAGATATAATTTTTATAAATATGGATATCACTAGATGATTGAAAATTGCAATGTAGATTGCTTGACATCCACTAACCTGAAATAGGCGTTGATTGTATAAATGGTTCCTATTAGGTAACTAATAGGGTGATCATGTTAAAACTTAAAGTAGATTGACCTTCAATATTATCTATATAATATAGATGATAATGAAGCTTAGCACTGGTCTTCTCAAGACATCCGAAGATTTATAATGAGGAATATTATGTCCACATAATTATATTTATCGATTAGAACATTTATGTTATAAGTGGGAGGAACCTCTAATCATAATAAGATGATAAGAGAATCCTAATATGTGTAGCATATTACTTTAAATTCAGAGTAATTAAATATAATTTCAGTAACTTTTGATTATTCTTCTAAAACTAGATAAATGCTAAAAAATTGTTATTATCTCATATTAGTTTTCACAACACTATTGACTTCATTCCTAGCTCTTTTGATTCCCTTCATCCTTAAGGTGGATTTTGTCAAAATGGTCTTGGAAGTACAAGATCAAATATTTATGAGGAATCATGTGTTCAATTTTTTTCATTCAGGTGAAATGTTTTTCTAATGAATGTCCTTCAAAATGATAAAAATGATTTTGTGTAGATTAACTTTCATCATTTGAGTTCATGATGTTGATGTTGAAAATAGTTAAGTGAGTGAGGAGGGTGATCTAAATCCTTTGGTTTCTTTTATTTTGTCTGTTTGAGATGTCAAGTAGCCTCTTAATGCTGGTTCAGGACAATATATTATCTTTCACTAAAGGATAAATGCCTATTTTTGGTTGCCACTTACCACCAGAAAATGTCCTAAATCCACCAAATAAATGCTTTTTTGTAGATTTCTTTTTGCCAGTAAAATGCACATCAGAAAGTGGCATACTGTGGTAAATTTTTGTTGGAAATTTTTTTGACCATGCACCAGCAGATTTTTGACATAACCATGGCCGAAAAATGCTACATTTTAATCTAAATTACCTATGAATATTCTACTAGCAATTCTGATTGATTTTTCCTCTAAAATTTGTGACCGAGTTATCCATTATAATTTCACTTATAATATGAGCTCTATTATTCGATGACCAAGCGCCAAAATTTTGGATGGCATCTATCGCAAAAAATCCTAGCAAAAGCTTCTTTGGGAATTCTGCCTGTAATATTGGCGGATAATGATTTCCATAAATAGATCACCAAACTCATCATATCATCCTTTTTTATTATTTTTCGGCCTAAAATACATTGGAAACAAGCACATAGCAAAAAAAACCACCTTGCCTTAATTATTGTACAACACAACATTTGCACAATCATAGTCAATCAAAATACTTCATTTCAACATTTCTATAAGCACATTTCAACATTGTAAAAGAATATTAATGTTAAAATAATTACACATTCAATAAAAAACTAATGTTCAAATACTTATACATTAAACATCCATTTCTTATAAAATAAAAACCAGCATAAAATTTACAAGAACATGTAGTTTAATCAACATCTATATCATCATTCTCCTTTATCGTTGTTGGCTGCTTTCCTCTATACTGCCCCCCATTTCTGTAGCTCCTCAAATATTTAACTTTGCTGCATATTCATGTCATCTTGTGATTTTCGAACATTTTCTTGTTCTGATTTCTAAAATCCATATCACACATGAGCAATGAAGACCTACATATAATTAGATCAAATATTTTTTCCATCTATTAATAAAAATGTTATTTAAAAGAATAGAAGGAACTTCCCAGTAACTTTCCACTCTCTCAAAAATTATATTAGATATACAAAACATATATCATGATAGTTTATTATAAATTTTAGAGCCCAAGTTTTGTTTATAACAAAATAAAAAGTATTAGCTCCATGATGATCAGATAGAAATACTCTACATAAGGCATATATATTATATGATTTTTTTATATGAAATCGAACAAATTTTTTTATCAACATTATTGATTATCTTAATCTTATGATAAATTAAATCCAATATTCATTATTTCTGAATCAACTATTATAAATGTTATTGGATCAATATGTGTATTAGCAACTTTGGCCACCACTTCAAGCAAAGTACCTTATTATCTAGCTTTAAGAAATGTTACATTGAGGGTACCATTGTGCAATATAAACCTTCAAAGCCTAAAATGAAAGCACATAAACAAAAATAAACATATTTCAAATGTCCTGATGTTTCAAATAGCATATCAATTAGCAGACCCGTACTTTAAGTTTTGGGTTTAGTTTCTTATCCAGATTAATCATGGCTGAGATGGTTGGGTGGTTTTATTGTGGAGAGCTAAAACAATTTTATTCAATGGTTATTGGATTTATTACCTTCCATAGCTAATTCAGTGAACTGGTGATATGTTGAGTGTGAATTTGAATGCCGATTAAGTTCCATTTTGGCTTGCAACACAAAATTAAAAACCTGAGATAATTACCTCTCTGAGCTCAACTCCAATTTATAATATAAGATGTCATTTAGGCCCCCAATATATCATGCAATGATTTGAAGTTGGGACTCATTGAGATTGTTCCATGCACTCAACCTGTACAATTCTTTTGTAGATTCACTTATAGAATGAGCCCCTTACCCAAATGTTGATATTTCAAGTAAATTATTTGATCAAAATTAGTGGGAAGGAAATGATCCCTCGAAAGCTATTTCATCTTATACCCACTCTAAATCCGTCATTTCCATCTTTGTGTCTTATTTGCAAAAATTGTGCCCACTTGCACTAGCACCTTCTCTCAACCTTCAAGCAACATACATCACTTCTTTATCAAGTTCAAGATCCATGTACTAAAAGAAGATCTCAATGACACGTTCCTAGTACTAATGGTCTTCAATGAGTAGACATCCATCAAAGAATGAAATCAGTGCTATGGTATAATACTGGTGCTCTGAATCAATATCGAAGAGAGCTTATTGGTGATAAGTTTCTCTTTGATAGTGGCTGAGTCATATTTTTTTTGTCAAAAACATAAATTAATTTTTTAAAAAATTTATAATTATTTATTTATTACATATTTATAATTTTAAATTCTAACATTTTAGAGGGTTCATAAATTAAATTTTTTTATAAAATAAATTCTATTTATATAACTAAAATTATATTATATATAAAAAACTTAAAAAAGTAATGAAAGTGATTATTAGTTTGCTCATGTCCCCTTAATACGCCCTTTAATTTTATTACAAAGGCATAATGTGTTTGTAACATATCAAATTATATCACCAATAAAATGAAGTCAAAAATTTCCTTAAAGACACTTTGGAAAGGGCATCAATGTCACGCCTTTGGCCCCACTTACTGAAGCCTGAGGTTTGAGATTAGAACTATTTCTATTTATGGATGAACTTATGTTTGAGAATTATATAATAATTATGGATGAACATACACATACATGATGCATGCAGAAAGTAGTGTAGTCAGAATTTTTTTAAGTGGGGGCATAATATTTAGAAAAAAAATTCATCAAAATTATAAAAATAAAAATCACATAATCGATTATCATACAACTCTCAATGATCTATTGGTTGGGATCTTTGGTTTCAACGAGAGGTCTTGTGTTCTAAGGTTGCATAAGTGATTGGTGTGTGAGTTTTCCTAAATTAGTCGAATGTCCACATATTTAAGAAATATTGGATTGATTCAATCTAAACTTTAAGGTGTTCAGTTATATGGCCCAACTGGTTGGCAAAACTCATAAGCCTTAGATGCTTCCATTTGCAGAACATAACAAAAAAGAAAATTGAGGCCAAAATAAGAACCAAAATGATCAAGTTGAAGAAAAATATGGGATGATTTTACTTTGTAAGGGTCTGGCACTGAACAAAAAACATCATAACAAGCAGTCTTTATTCTTTTTATGTATAAGCTCTTATGTAAAGAAAGATTAAATTTTACCTCTGATAATCAAAATTCTAACCTCCAACAAATAATGTCATCATTCTTCCTTAATTATAAACAAATTAAGCACATCTTAATGCATTTCATCAACTCACATAAAGATGCCTTCCTTAAATATTTAATTATTTCATAAAATATGGATACAATTGAACTTTTTTAAAGACTACATTTATTATCATGCACACCCCAATTTTATAACCAACATGACAAAACCTATTCATTTTAGCTACGTCATTACATTGCATTTAACCATATCAACTCGGTCAATCCATCACTAGCTACAACCTTTTGCCCCAAAGCCAATTTGTAAGTTCCCCACATCATACACTACATTGAACAAGTATTGCTGCATATTACCAATGATCACAACCTCATTATCATCCTTATTTTCAATGAAGGATAAGCACACTTGAGATATATTGAACATGTAGATTATCGCTGTGAAATCTAACTTAGTCGTCACTTTGTCATCATAGATCAACGAAATCTTTGGCACCACCACTTGTGGGTAGTAAGTGAAGTTATTGCATGTATCAAGATTGAATAGTGTTCACGCCATCAGGTAATTGCCCATTTTTTTAAAAAAATTGTTGCGGAGGGCAGAGTGAGAAATGGGTGGTAGGTGGCCAAACAATCTGCCAAAGTCTAATATAGTTCCAGGTCCACTGAATATAGTAGGGAAGGGTGATCCTTTCACCCTCAACTGAAATGGAAATGAGATTGAGGAAGTAGAAGAATGACATTTTTTGGGTATGTTAGCTTCAGTGTATACTTCAACCCAAGGACTGAGCTTATTAAGAGAGTTGCTATTTGCATGTTTTACATTCTTGCAACTTGTATAGTTTTGATGATTCCAAATATTATTATTTTTTGTGTAGTTATCTCCTAACACTTTTTGGAAGATATGTTTTTGCTCTTGTGTGTACTAACATTTTAGGACAATCGAACTCCAGACTACTGAAGACTTCAAATCAAATTCATCACATGTGATTTAATAAATTGAAGCTTGCACTAAGTTTAAAAGGGAGTGATTGTAGTTGAGTAAATAAAACACACATACACATAAGGAGATCTTTAAAAATTTGTACTGATCGTACAGGACGAACATAGTTCGTACGGGACGATCAAGTCAGTTATCTCCTCTAGAGCAATGGAAGGAACAGGAGTTGAAGAAAATTTTTTCTAAGTCCTGATCATCCTGGACGAAGTGTATTTGTCCCAGGATGAAATAGGCTCTAGAAAATTTTTGTTCAGACAAAATTCATAATCGTTCCAGGATGAGATGCCCTCTTGAGAAATATCATCCAGGACGAAGTGTATTCATCCCAGGACAAAATCTCCTCTGGAGAATTTTCATTCAGACAAAATTTATAATCGTGCCAGGATAATATGTCCTCTGTCAAAATTTTGTCCAGACGAACCTATTTTCATCCCAGGATGAAATGAACCGTCTGTGAAAACTTTGGAAACTTCCTGCAGTTTTGGGAGCCGACTTATGAAATAACTATTCGTACCGGACGAACTTACTTCTTACGAGATGATGTGTGTGTACGAAGTAATTTTGTACCCATATACGTTGGGTTCATTTCCAAAGCATTTAAGTAAAATTGTCCGGGATGATCTACGATCGTACGAGATGATCCACTATACAAAGAATTAAAAATCAACCATTTTTGGACGGTTTTTTGTGTGTTTCTTATATAAAGTCCATTCTAAACTGCAATCATACCTCTTTGTTCACTGGTCTTTGTGCCAATTGAAAGGAGAGTCAAGGAGAGAGTGTGAGAGAGTATTTGAAGAATATTTCTTTCAACTGGAGCTTGAAGGGTTCACTTGGTGCTCAAAGGTAAGAGTCCCTACTCTTAGTTTGTGATTACTTCACCCCTTTCTCTCTTCTTTTCAGATTTCTTATGAATAAGATCTATCAAAAGAATCCGGTTCTCTACTGACACTAGGAGAGTGTGAAAGAAATATGGTACTCTACCGACATCGGGAGCATGTGAAAGGAATACGGTACTCTGCCTATATCGGGAGTGTGTGAAAGGATTAAGGTACTCTGCCTACACCGGGAGCGTGTGAAAGGAATACGGTACTCTGCCTACACCAGGAGCGTGTGAAAGGAATACGGTACTCTGCCTACACCGGGAGTGTGTTAAAGGACTAAGGTACTCTGCCTACACCAGGAGCATGTGAAAGGAATACGGTACTCTTCCTACATCAGGAGCGTGTGAAAGGAATACGGTACTCTGCCTACACTGGGAGTATTTGAAAGGACTAAGGTACTCTGCCTACAGCGAGAGCATGTAAAAGGAATACGGTAGTCTGCCTACACCGGGAGTGTGTGAAAGGAATACAGTTCTCTACCTACACCGGGAGCGTGTGAAAGGAATAGGTTCTCTGCCTACACTGGGGATAGTGTAAAAGGACGAAGGTTCCGTTCCTACACTTAGGATAGTGTAAAAGGAAGACGGTTCTCTACCGCACCTAGTAGTCATGAAAAAGAGTTTTGTAAAGGCTTCTCCACGTTGTTGTGGGTGCTAAAGCAGAGTCACTAGTGGTTTAGTGTAATACTCAGAGGTTCCTCCGGGAAGTGGATGTTGGTCTGGCTTTGACTGAACCACTATAAATTGTGTGCCTTTATTTTTTCAGCTGTATTTTATTTTTAGCTATTTTTAAACATGTGGTTAAAAAACTTTTTCTAGAAAAATTCATTAAATTTATTTTCATTTTTAAATTTAAAAAAGAGAGCTAAAATTTTTTAACTACCAATTCACCCCCCTCTTGGTTAGCCGCTGGGACTTAAGCTTAGGTTTAACAACCTAATTCATAGTGAACAAGTTTCAACAAGTGGTATCAGAGCTTAGTTTAAAAATCATAAGTTTTGACTACTTTTTGACTATCGTAGATGGCTACATTTAGAAACTGAAATACACCTGAGGGTTACTCCATAACTAGACCTCCATTGTTCGACAATATTCCTTTTGATTTTTGAAAAACACGCATGTCTATATTTTTACAGTCACTTGATTATCGTATGTGTATCTTAGTTCAGGAAGGGTATACAAAACCAACTAGACTTGTTGACAGGGTTAGAGTTGAAGCACTCAATGGAGACTGGACAGTAGGAGGACTTGACTTAGCACAACTAAACACTAAATGCTTGAATAGTTTCTTTTATGCTTTAAAATCAAAAGACTACATGCGAATTTCTACTTGCAAGAGTGGAAAGGACATATGGGATAGACTTTGTATAACATACGAGGGGACTAATGAGGTTAAGCAATCTAGACTTAATATCTTGTTGCATGATTATAAACTATTTCACATGAAACTTAATGAATCCATTTTTGATATGTACACAAGATTCACACAAATAGTCACCTCTTTACATGCATTGGGTAGGAAACTTACGAATGTTGAAATGGTCAATAAGATATGTCTTTGTTTGTCTACTGCTTATGATGCTAAAATTACTGCTATCACAGAGTCTAAAGATCTAAACATTTACTTTATTAACAATCTTCTTGGGTTACTAATTACTTACGAGCAAGGAGATAGCCAAAGAAAGATTGATACAGGTGAACCTTGAAGGGAGAAGAACATAGCACTGAAAGTGGAGGAATTTGAGAGTGAACAATCACAACCTGAGGATGAAGACGACATCATACTAATGACTAGACAATTTCGAAACTTTTTAAAGAGGAAGCAGAAGAGACGTTAGCAATGGAACAGAGGTAGATTCAATAGAAATTTCAAAGTTTCAAATGATGTTATTTGCTATGAGTGCAAGAAACCTGAACATATAAAGAGTGATTTCTTAAAACTCAAAGCCACTCCTAGCAAGAAGAAGATAGAGGAGAAACCATTTGTGAAGAAGGGCAAGAAAAAGTTCCAAAGAGCTTTCTAGGTGGACTAAGCTTCAGATTCATCGGAGATAGAATAGGAAGAGGAAGTCACTAATCTGTGCTTAATTATCGGTAGTCTTGATCAGTCAGATCAAGAAGAGGTATGTGACTTATGTTATGATGAATTTTTTGAAATTATTGAAAACATGCATAATACATATAGGAGAATGAAGAAAATACATGTTAGTCTAAGTTTAGAGGTTGAAGAACTTAAGAAAGAAAAGGAAATCATTAGAAAAGACCATGCTTTAATTGATGACAACCACATAAAATTACTTGACGAGTACGATGACTTGAATAAGAATATTGGAAGTTTCAAAACATCCTATACATAACTTTAAAAAGACTTTAAGAATTTTAAGGATGAATCGGAGAGCAATCTTTATAGATCAAATTATACAAATCAAATTTTAAAGGATATGAATTCATTTTATATTTTGAAGATTAAAGCTCTCAAGGATAATAGAATACCCCCAAAACTTGAATATTTCACTAATCTAATTTTGTATCCTAAATAAATGCAATCCCTATATAAACAAATGATTGGTAAAATACTTAGGAATCCTTTTCCAAAAGTCAAATTTAATATTTGTGGATTGATTGGACACATAGCACACACCTGTACTTTTAAGAAAAAAAATTATATGGTGTGGAAATCTAAGATGCATAAAGCTAGACATATCATTCATGCATCTTTTTATAAATTGTCAAAAGGTGAACCCAAACTTGTTTGGGTTCCCAGGTCTAACATTTGATATTCTTGCAGGGTGGCTCTTACACAAAACCTTAGTGAGAGCATATGGTACCTGGACAGCAGATCTTCAAAGCATATGACTGGAGATACTGCACAATTCATGTCGCTGGAAGTTAGGAGTGGAGGCAAGGTTACACTTAGAGATAACACCACAAGGAATGTGATTGGGATAGGTATGATTGGAAATATTAAGAATTTTTTCATAGAAAATATGCTATTGGTAGAAGGCTTAAAGCATAATTTGTTAAGTATAAGTCAGCAATGTGACAAAGGGTATTGTGTAAAATTTTTCCCTACTAGCTGCATTTTAGGCCTAAATAGAAAAGTTGTTTTGAATGGAAAAAGGGTAAATAATGTTTATATGCTAGACTTGAATTACATTCAAACTCCTATTACTTTTTATTTGAAAACTGTAACTGATGAGTTATGGCTTTGGCATAGGAGACTTTGTCATTCTAGCATGAATAACCTTAGGAGGATTACCCAAAAGAACTTAGTGAGAGGTATATCAAAATTAAACTTTACTAAGGACCACCTTTGTGATGCATGTCAATTAGGAAAACAAGTGAAGTCCTTTTTTCAGTCCAATAAGGATCTTAGAACTAGTAAACCATTGGAGATTTTGTATATGGATATTTTTGGACCAGTAGGAACTATGAGTTTAGGAGGGAAGGTATACGGATTTGTGATTGGGGATGATTACTCAAGATTCACATGGGTTAGATTTCTATTTCATAAGAGTGAATCATTTGAGAAATTTAGAAATTTTTCGACTTGGATTCAAAGAAAACTTGGGTGTAAAATCATGATTATATAAACTGATCAAGGAGGAGAATTTGAAAATGATAAATTTGAGGATTTTTATAAGGAAAAAGGAATTCATCATAATTTTTCTTCACCTAGAACCCCTCAGTAGAATGGGGTAGTCGAAAGAAAAAATAGAATATCAATAGAAGCTGCCCGAACAATGTTGGCAGAATACTAACTTCCAAAATACTTTTGAGCTGAGGCGATTAGTACTGCATGTTATATTCTGAATAGGGTGAATGTGAGATCTAATTTAAATAAAATACCCTATGAGTTGTTAAAAGGTAGAACACCTAATTTATCTCATTTGCATGTCTTTGGTTGTAAGGTGTTCATTCATAATAATGGGAAATCTGCATTAGAAAAATTTGATCCAAAATCAAATGAAAGAATTTTTGTTGGATACTCAAGTGTTAAAAAATCTTATAGAGTATTCAATTGAAGAACTTTTAGAATTGAGGAGACCACACATGTTGTATTTGATGAATAAGGAAATTTGGAAGAGCATGGTGTTGTAGAAGAAGAGATTGAAGATATCTCCCAAAAGATTGATAAAATAAATTTGGAAGAGAATTTGGAAGAAAATGTGGAAGAAAATGTGGAGATAGAAAACCCTTTCCCTAGAGATTTGAGATTTTCTAAAAATCTCCAGAAGGAGTTGATAATTGGAGAACCTAGTGAGGGTGTAAGAATTAGGCATGAATTAAACAAAGATGTCAATCATTCAGCCTTCATTTCAATAATCGAACCCACTAATATTGATCAAGCACTTTCGGATGAATTTTGGATTTTATCCATACAAGAAGAGTTGAATCAAATTGTAAGAAATAAAGTTTAGGAATTAACTACAAGGCCAAAGGGTAAAAGTGTAGTTGGAACTAAGTGGGTGTTCAAAAATAAAATAAATGACGCAGGAGTGGTCATTAGAAATAAGGCTAAATTAGTTGCTAAGGGGTATAATCAGATTGAAGGAATTGATTTTGAGGAGACTTTTGCCCCTGTAGCTAGACTTGAAGCAATTAAGATTTTGTTAGCATATACATGTTTTAGAAGATTTAAATTATTTCAAATGGATGTGAAAAGTGCCTTTTTAAATGAGGTAATTAAAGAAGATGTTTTTATAGAACAACCACCAGGATTTGAAAATTTTAAATACCCAAATCATGTTTTTAAGTTTAAAAAAGCATTATATGGATTTGCACAGGCACCTAGGGCTTGGTATGAGAGGTTGAGCACCTTCCTACTTGAAAGATCATTTGAAAAAGGAAGTGTGGATACAACACTCTTTTTGAAGAGATTTGGAAAGGATATACTCATTATAAAAAGTTATGTGGATGACATCATCTTTGGTTCTTTAAATAAAAATCTTTTTGATGAATTTTTTAAAACAATGAGTAGTGAATTTGAGATGAGTCTAATGGGAGATTTAAGTTACTTTCTAGGCTTTAGAATTAAGCAAATTGAGGAGGGAACTTTTCTTAGTCAGTCTAAATATGTTAAGAACATCCTCAAAAAGTATAAAATGGATAATACTAAACCTATTAGTACACCAATGAGTTCCTCAGTTAAGTTAGATAAGGACCCTAAGGGAAAATCTGCTGATCAAAAGAAATTTAGAGGGATAATTGGATCTTTACTTTACTTGACTGCTAGCTGACCCGATATCATGTTTAGTGTTTGCTTGTATGCTAGATTTCAATCAGATCCAAACGAATCACATTTGACAACAGTGAAAAAGATTTTAAGATATATGTTAGGAACTCAGAACTTAGGAATTTGGTATCCTAAGTTTAGCTCTTCATTTAAAATAATCGGTTATTCTGATTCAGACTTTGTAGGTTGTAGGGTGGATAGAAAAAGCATGTCTGGAACATGTCAATTTATAGGAAATTCTCTAGTATCTTGGTCCAGTAGAAAATAAAATTCAATAGCCCTATCTACTGTAGAAGCTGAATACATTATATTAGGAAGTTGTGTGGCACAAATACTTTGGTTGAAACAACAATTGAATGATTTATGATTAACTATAGGCACTATTCCAATTTATAGTGATAATACTAGTGCTATTTACACTTCTAAAAATCCTATTCAACATTCAAGAACCAAACATATAGACATAAGGCATCATTTCATAAGGGATCATGTATCCAAAGGAGAAATTGAACTCACTCATATTTCTACTGAAAATCAACTTGCAGACATTTTTACAAAACCTTTAGCCATTGATACTTTCAGTACAGCAAGAATAAGGCTTGATGTAATTGATTTGAATGCTTGATTAAAAAATGTTTTCTGCAACATTGATATGTGTTCTAGTTGATGTTTTTATTTTTATTTTTTTTGAGTTTTTGATCTTGTATGTCTGATTTTTCTTTAGAGTTTGTGTTTTCTTGTTATTTTATATTTTTAGTGTGTTTTGTGTTTTAGTTTTGATTGAGCGCAAAAATTTAAAATTTTTGAGTGTCAATTGTCCGGGACGAAATCTTTTCGTACAGGACGATTTGTGTAGTGTTACAAATTATTGGATTTTGAACCGTTTGCGAGCAATTTTTCAATTTTTATTTGTCATTTCATTTGTACTATCGTTACGATCATTCAGGATGAAATATTTTTCAAACGACGGGATGAATGAATAAAACGGTTGAACGGTTAATGTAGTTTTTAATACCGAACTTCGTACGTATGAACCTTTGGTTCATCCGGACGAACACATGTCAGTTCAATGCCGGGGATGATTTTAACTGCCTTTAAAATGATCATAAGTACTGATCGTCCTAGGACGAACACATGTTCGTCTGTATGATCGGTGGTCAAAAGTCTGTACAAAAGGACGCTTCATAAGTTGTGTTGAATACGAAAAGCCGTTTCATTTTAGACGGATTGGATCGTCCATACGAAATTTTTTCGTACGGGACGAACAAAATTTTGTATAGGATGAAAGTAATTTTGTCTCCTACGAACATGTACTTTTTCAATAAATAGAAGGGCTTTTGAACTCAACAGTCACACTCTAAACATCACTTTTAACATCTTTCGTATTCTAGATCATTTTTCAATGGAAGGTCCAAGCAAGCGTCAAAAGGTTCTGGCTAGGAAACAACATAGAAATTCTGAAAATTTTCTTTCCAAAGCAAATGAGGAATCCTTTCCTAGATTTACCTCAGCCAACATCACCCCTTCCAGAATACTTATCCAAGATCAACTTACTTTCCAGGTGATGAACTTATTTGCCTCAACACAATTTGGTTTTATCCTCACCCTTGTTTACCTTTACAACAAGGAAACCTTTCACTACTTTCTAGCCAACATGTCTTTTAACTCTGATCATTCAGTTATCCGTTCTTTTGTTTTTAAGAAAAGAGTTGAAATCACTAAGGCAGACTTAGGAGTCTTCTTAAACTTAAGGACTGAAGGGGCTAGAGCACACACATTAGTCACCACCTCTTATTATAAATGGTCTGAAATCAATAGTGTAATTAGAGGAAATAATGTAAACGACCATATGCCTAAAGTTTCCGGTCTAGTCCGAAATGCTCGTATCATCCAGCATGTTCTTAGGAATTCTATAATTCCTAAATCTAGTGATAGAATCAATATCACTCCTCTTCTTTCTATGGTGACCTTTTTTATCATGACCAAAGAACCTATAGATGAATCCCATCTTGTCATTGTCTATCTTTATGGTCTTAGTGAAATTGGTCATGTCAAGCACAAGAGAAAAAGAAATGTCGCCTTAGGATATTTAGTTGCCTACATTCTGGAGAAGAAATATGACTTGGTTTATCCTGATCAAGAGTTTGAAGAACCGCTCTACTACAACGACGAATCATTTAGAGAAATCTTCAAAAATGACGAACCAAGTAAAGCTCATGTCATTAGGGATAGTGAAGAATAACAAGAAGCTGCTCCTACACCTGCAATTGAACAAAATTACCAAGATTTGGTTCAACGTTTTGATCTCCTAGAGACTCACTTTGATCAATATTTTGATCAAATTGAGGCTCATCTTCAATAATAGGATGCACAGTATCAGCATTACATGGGATATATGAGAGACCAAATGCATGATATCAGTACCAATGTACTTATGATGAGTATATATTTTAATCTATTTGGTTCTCCACCACCTTCTCCTCCAGATCAGGGACCTTCTCAGTGATACTTGCACTTATTTTCTTATGTGTTTTTCTTTAGTTGGTGTATTAGTTTTGTGTTTTAGGATTATGTGATGTATTTTATTTTTGGATGTTTTTGTTTCACATGTTGTATTGATATCTTGCTTAGACTGTAATATATTTCAAATTGATATCAATATAATTTATCCTGTTTTGGTTTTACTCTAGTTTTTGAAATGTATGTTAGCCTTTATGACAATCATTAGATTTTTTATCTTAATAGTGTTTTACTGTAAAATGCAAGTTATAATTATATTCATTAGAAAATTTAATTTTTCTAAATTTAAATTTTGCTTATAACTTGATATAATTAAGTTGGTCAATTTCATGTCTCTTTTAGACTACATAAATTTCTAATATCATTATTGCAATTATTTTCTTATTTTGTATTTCTCTTATCAATAAATATTTATGTACTTAGATAAATTTGAAATTTTAGATTATTGATTTTGGAAAGAATACAATTACTCTTGAAAAATGTACAAAATGTACAAAAATTAAAAGAAATGCACAAAGGTTCGCAATGTGAAAAAAAGGCACAAAATAAGCCCAACAAGTGAAAAGATGCACAAAATGTGCCATAAATTGAAAAAGATGCGCAAAGTGCCACATGTGGTAATTGTTTCTTTCCATACTCTTTTAATCTATAAATTAAAATTGATTTTTTGTACATTTATATTTCGTATTAAAATTTAAAATATACCGATTTTTTATTCATCCTTTTTGTAATGATTTTCTTTATCTTAGTGTCTAAATTGACTCATGCTTTTGATATATAGTTTTTATTATCAATGTTATGTCTTTTCTTAAATTCTATGAATTACTATGATTTCTCTAATGTTTTGATTTTATTTGCAAAATTTACTTCAATCATATTCAATGATCAATTGTCAAAGGATTTTCATATGATTGCTTATATTTCTTGTCATTTTTCTTCTTCACTTTTTACTGTTGTCAAAAAGGGGGAAAAATTATTTGTTTGTTTGTTTGTTTTCTCTTATGTACATAGGGGAGAAATTGTTTGTTTTTGTATGTGTTTAGGGTTGTTTTTTTGTGTTTTGTTTGTTTTGTGTTTTGTTTCGTATCTTTTTAAATTTTTGAAAAACAAAAAATTTGGATTCAAATACCTCCTTTTTTTCATGTGTTCATCAATTCAGGGGGAGTTTAGGAGGTTCTTAGAATTTGAAATTATACAAACAATAATTATTTTACCATCATCAAAAAAGGGGAGATTGTTAAGAGAGTTGCTATTTGCAAGTTTTACATTCTTGCAACTTGTATAGTTTTGATGATTCCAAATATTATTATTTTATGTGTTGTTATCTCCTAACACTTTTTGGAAGACATATTTTTGCTCTTTGTGTACTAACATTTCAGGACAATCAAACTCCAGACTACTGAAGATGTCAAATCAAATATAGCATAAGGGATTTAATAAATTGAAGATTACACTAAGTTAAAAAGGGAGTGATTGTAATTGAGTAAATAAAATGCACACATACATAAGAAGATCTTTAAAAATTTATACTGATCGTACGGGACGAACCTAGTTCGTACGGGATTATGAAGTCAGTTATCTCCTCTAGAGCAATGGAACGAATATGAGTTGAAGAAAATATTTTCTAAGTCCTGATCGTCCAGGACGAAGTGTATTCATCTGAGAATGAAATAGGCTCTGGAAAATTTTTGTTCAGACGAAATTCATAATGATTCCAGGATGAGATGCCCCCTGGAGAAATATCATCCAGGATAAAGTGTATTCGTCTCAGGATGAAATCTCCTCTAGAGAATTTTTGTTCAAATGAAATTTATAATCATGCCAGGACGATCTTTCCTCTATCAAAATTTCGTCTAAATGAACCTTTTTTCGTCTCAGGACATAATGAAACGACACTGAAAACTTTGGCAACTTCCTGCAGTTTTGGAACCGACCTATGAAATAATTGTTCATACCAGATGAACCTAGTTAGTACTAGACGATGTGTGTGTATAAAGTCATTTCGTACCCATATATGTTGGGTTCGTTTCGAAAGCATTTAAGTAAAATCGTCCAAGATGATCTATGATCGTACGAGACGATCCATTATAAACACAGAATTGAAAATCAGCAGTTTTTGGGCAGTTTTTTGTGTGTTTCCTTTATAAAGTCTATTCTAAACTGCAATCATATCTCTTTGTTCACTGATCTTCATGACAATTGAAAGGAGAGTGAAGGAGAGAGTGTGAGAGAGTATTTGAAGGAGATTTCTTGCAATTGGAGCGTGAATGGTTCAATTGGTACTCAAAGGTAAGAGTCTCTACTCTTAGTTTGTGGTTACTTCACTCCTTTCTCTCCTGTTTTCAGATTTCTTATGAAGAAGATCTGTCAAAGGAATCCGGTTCTCTACCGACACTAGGAGAGTGTGAAAGGAATATGGTACTCTTCTTACACAGGGAGCGTGTGAAAGGAATATGGTACTTTGCCTACACTGGGAGTTTGTGAAAGATTTAAGGTACTCTGCCTACACTGGTAGCGTGTAAAAGGAATACGGTACTCTACCTACATCGAGAGCATGTAAAAGGAATACGGTACTCTGTCACACCGAGAGTGTGTGAAAGGACTAAGGTACTCTGCCTAGACGGGGAGCGTGTGAAAGGAATATGGTACTCTGCCTACACCGGGAGTGTGTGAAAGGTTTAAGGTACTATGCCTACATCGGGAGCGTGTGAAAGGAATACGGTACTCTGCTTACATTGAGAGTGTGTAAAAGGAATACAGTTCTCTGCCTACTCCGGGAGCGTGTGAAAGGAATAGGTTCTCTGCTTACACTAGGGATAGTCTGAAAGGACGAAAGTTCTCTGCCTACACTGGGGATAGTATAAAAGAAAGATGGTTCTCTGCCGCATCGGGTAGTGGTGAAACATAGTTTTGTAAAGGCTTCTCCGCCTTGCTGTGGGTGCTAAAGGAGAGTCACTAGTGGTTTAGTGCAATACTCGGAGGGTGCCTCCGAGGAGTTGATGTATGTCTTGTTTTGACCGAACCATTATAAATCATGTGGCTTTATTTTTTTCGCTGCATTTTATTTTTAACTATTTTTAAACTTGTGGTAAAAAAACTTTTTCTAGAAAAATTCATTAAATTTATTTTCAGTTCCAAATTTTAAAAAGGGGGTTAAATTTTTTTAACTACCAATTCACCCCCCCTCTTGGTTAGCCACTGGGATATAAGCTTAGGTTTAACAACCTAATTCATAGTGAACGAGTTTCAACAGAGCTACCTAGTTCAATATATACAAATGTAATGGGCTATGATGGTAGATAATATGAGAAAATTTTGTTATACAATTGAGCAGTTTAATAAATAATTGAAACAATTCCCCCGTCCAAGGCCTAATAACCCATCTACATGTACAAAATTTCTAGTGTAATTATGTTCACATCCAAAAAGGAAGTCATAAATAATATCATTGGATAATTGCAAGGCATCTTTAATAAATGGGTTGTTAGTTTTAGAATATTCGGCATATTCTTGCTCGTATAGGCAGGTGAAGGTAAAGAAGCAACCAAATCGAGCCAGTTGGGTACAATAGTTGGAGTTGCATGGGAAGTTAATGAAGGTGGAGGACAGATTTGAGTCTTAAAATGGGTTTTTTTTTTGTAATAGTAGTTAATGCAGGGGACACATCATGTCCAAGTGAGATTGCTATCAGTGTCAAACAAAGCTAAGAAGAACTTGGTAGGAGTGCTTAGGCATATATTGAAGATATAGCTATACGGACTAATAGAATAATTGATGATTGCTGAAACTTTTAAAAAAAGAGAGCTGCCAATAGGGTTTAGGCGGGCGGTGGCATTTGATGACTAGCGGTGGATGTAGTCTACACGGGCTTGGTTCTGATGGACGTGCTCCACATGTGATGGCTTTCCCAGGTGAGTCCAAGATGAATACACGAGTTGCAAGTGGACCACGTTTAGCTTGGAAGGGTTCATGCCTTTCACAATTGAAACAACTAATTATCGTAAGTATTGAGTTTTTTTTTTCTTTTGCATCACTTTTAAGCTTGTGATATCTATCAACTGAGCTTAAGGTTGAAATATATATCAAATGAGCATAATTATTGCATGATGTATTATTATTTCAATTATTTTATGAAAAAAAGTCTCCAATAAGGTATTAAAAAATAATTGAAATTGTTCATAAACTTTTATATGGCACGGAGTAGGAGTTACTCGACAATAGTGACTTGATGTTAATGACATGGTGTTCTCCAGCGTGTTTTTGCATTGATACTAGAAAATTCTTTTCTATTATAATAAAAAAGAAAAACAAATTGAGAAGAATATAATAGGAGAGTAAAGAATAACAAGTGTCCTTGAGAATAAAACTTTGAAGCTCTGCATATGATAACTTGAAGAAGTAAGCCAAGTGGAGGTGGGGCATTTTTTGTGGTGGATTATTAAGCATAATGAGGTTATTAAGAATTTTGTTTATAATATAAGTCAGTATTTTAAGGAATGATCAGATGGTAAAGGAAGATATAAAATAAGGGTTTTGGCCTATAAAGAAGGAAACAAATGTCTATTGCTTGGGCTTGTTCTTATATTACCAACCTGATGATTTTTTTCTTAAATTTTAGTTTAATATAAAGTTATTAATTAATTGCATTGCTATCAATCAAATTATTTGGATGGTGTCGACCATTAGATTTGGCCATACATTTGGCCAAGTATAAATGTAATTGCTAATGCTGAGTGTTGAAAAGTTAGGATATGCTTGTAGCTTTCCTATGAGATTACTTGTTATTTTTAAAAGAAGAAAAGAACAAATAAAAATTTTAAAGTATTTTGAGTAAAAATTTTGTTTTGGGCATAAGATAAATATCAGTTAATTAGAGGATTCTATATCAAATAATTAAATTTTTACAAAATGGGTAATTAATTTTTTAAAATAAAAAATCTAACTCGCAAATATAACAAATTTTTAGCTCTATGTAGAATTTGATTGTGTTGATAAATCAAGTTGTATTATAATATGGAATTTCAATTATGTTGGTTGAGCTCGTTGAGGGGTTGCACGGGTTCTCTATGTGCTTGGGATCTATTTTTTAGTACCCAATTTTTTTACTTTCCCATACAACACTGTTTTGTTGTATAATACTGATAGAGATAAATAGAAAGAGGAGCATCTCATCACTCTTGATTTTGACACTATTACACAATTAGTCATATGAGAGACATAGAGTGGAGTCTTGTGGAACTCCAAACTTGGTGATGTAATGTTGAAAGTGGGGCTAGACATTTTTATGTCTCGTTTCCCTTATTTAACTTGAAGTATTGTGCCCCTTAGTTTTATTTTTGTCTCTTTATCTATTATGTGTAGAGAATAGTGAATGGAATTAAGAGAGACAAGGAGAGAGTGAGAAAGAAAGAGATATGTACAAATACTCCTAATTTTAATAGTTAATTTCACGGTGTTGTGTGGCTCAGGTTTTTTTTTTATTTCAAAATTTTCCACATTAAATCCTAACATTTTTTTTTGTTGCATTTTCTATTTCTTGTATGTAGACGTTGTGCAGGTTACGTTCCCAACACATTCTTGTGAAGGGAAATTTCACTTAAAACAAAGTTCCAAGTTATATAAGAAAAGGTTAATTGTAATAAGAAATTGGTTTGGCACTTATTGCAATTCACAAAAATGGAGTTCGTCACTTATATGAAAATGTGATGCAATTTTGTAACTAAATTATTTCAGATAATATTTTAACAGAATAAATTGTAGTGGATATCTGAGATATTTAGTTTTATTTCACATGTATTAAATGAACATGAATACAAATTTAAATATATGAATTCATATAATCAAATTTTAAATTATATTTTCTACGTTAAAAAAATTAAATAAGTAATTTTATACTTATAAGTAATTCTAATTATTAAATATATTAGTGAAATATAATATTTTTTAAACTCTAATCAAATGAAATGAGTGCTAAATATTTCAAAAAGACATTATATATTTATAAATTTATTA
Source organism: Dendrobium nobile (assembly GCA_022539455.1). Classification (NCBI taxonomy): domain Eukaryota; kingdom Viridiplantae; phylum Streptophyta; class Magnoliopsida; order Asparagales; family Orchidaceae; genus Dendrobium; species Dendrobium nobile. The sequence goes on from CM039723.1 coordinate 25,105,250, forward strand.
AACTTTCATAACTTTGATCTGTGGATAAAAAAATAATTTTTTTACTATTTTAAATTAAAAGCTCATTAATCAAGAAATGCGCTTTTTCATTATGCAAGTGACAAAAGAACATGTTGTAGAGAATAGATGGATTATGTACTCGATCATAGTTAGTTGGACAAGCTGAAAACTTATAAAGTAGCGAATTTGCACTAAAAAGAATAGCTAAGTCCAAATTCAAATAATCAAAAAGACATACATACTATAATGCGTTATGGAAAAAAGGGATGAGGGTAAGGGCTAATTAAATTTTCAAATACTATATTTCATGGAATTTCCATTTTACTTGAGTCAATCTTGGAAGGAAACATCCAAGATAGCCTAAGAAAGTTTTCAAAAGAAACAAGCCTCCTGTACAACATACAATGTAATGAAAATTTACCCTTGATAGAGGCCTTATTGAAAAAAATGATAATAAGATTTCTTCCTTTTATTACAATATAAGTATGTTCTTACACAATTAACAAAGGAAATAGACGAAAGAATGTTCAGTAGTTCTAGAATTGGAATGTAATAATGATTAGACAAAATTAAGAAACAAAAGTGTTTCAACAAATAGATCATTTTCTCCAAATTACACATTACTCGATGTCAAATGATTAATACATAACAATCAATCATTTCAATATGTAAGAAATCTATTTATTAACTTTCTATGTCAGCTAAACATATAGATAATATCCATTTATAAATTCAGTTATAACATACAAGCCCGTTCTCTCATTAGTTCCTCTTTTGTAAAGGGCAAATCATTATAAGACTAACTACAACTTTTTTTGTCAAAAAACAAAATTGATCATATTCATAAGCAATAAAATCAAACAATCAACTATACATCACAATAATAGTTGATTCCACTATCAGCTATTAGCTAAAGACAAAACTGGTATTAGATCGAAAGATATCTAAAATAAAAGCATTAATATAAGAATCTAAAAAACATTAGAATCATAAATAGTACAATTTCATAAATCAAACCATGATGAAATCATAATCTAAATTCCTAATATAACTCTTCATACCATTATTGAAAAGCAACCAACTATCGAGTTACTCAAAAAAAATTTCTAAATTTACATAATAAATTAAGATAAAATTCTATCAATTTTGTGTACATTATTAAGAAACCAATGATATATATATATATATATATATATAATATAATATATATATATATATATATATATATATATATATATATATATATAAGTAGAAAATATCATCACAAATAATAATTATTTTGATAAGTAAGACATATTTTTGAACTGTAAAGTAACTTTATGAAGAAAATGATAGTTCAAGATGGTTGTGAGTTCATAAAGAACATGCCTGAGGCTAACAAAGAGGATGGTGATTTGTTAATTTAAAAAAAATATCAAAAAGAAAATCTTTTTTTATAATTTTTTCAATATCTGAAAAATAGAAAATTATATCCCTTGATGCATAAGAGAATTAATTTTACAATAATAAAAAGATTAGATTTTTTAACCACATAATAAATCAAAGAAAGAAAAAGTGTAGAAAATAATAAGAAAAGACAGACCCAAATTTATAGTGGTTCGGTCGAACCTGACCTACATCCACTCCTTAGAAACCTTCTTTCTAGGTATTACACTAAAATTATTGTCTCTCCTTTTTCCCCAACATGAAGGTGGAGAAACCCTTATAAAATATTTTCCAAAAACCCGATGTGGTAGAGGACCTTACTTTTTTTCACCCTCCTGGTGAAGGAAGAGAACCTGAAATCCTTTTTTTACCCTCTTAGTGAAGGCAGAGAACCTGGAATCCTTTTCTCCATCCTCTAGATGGCAGATAAGTACAACCTAATACTACTCTTCCTAGAGCCACCAAAGGATCAAGAGACAAGCTTGAAGAAGACAAGGAATAACCTTGCTTGGACTAACCTTATGAATCACTCACAACTCTCTCTAACTAACATCTCTCCTTCTTTTCTCTACCAAAGCATTCCTTAACTCCCTCTCTATCCTCTCTCTCAGGACAATTGGCAGCAAAGTCTTTCTTTCAAATAAGACCAAGTTAGATTTTAAATAGAGAGCCTCGTAGAATGGTCTAATTTTCAATATGTTGACTATGATCATCCAGTATGAAGAGATAAACCCTATACGATCAGTTTAAAGAGATGAATAGATTTTTTAGGATAATTGAGAGCTTTGTCCAGTATGATTAATACAAAAAAACCTTTTTAGATAGTACAAATTGCATTGTCCTGCATGATCAGTTAAAGAGTTTGTACTGATTGTCTAGTACAATATGCTATGATAAATTTTTGTCCCATGTAGAGCTCATTTCACATAGTACAAATTTTGGGTTGTCATATACGATTATTTGAAAAACTATGCCATTTTGTCTTGAACGAGAGGTGATGATAAAGTATCATCCCATGTAAGAAATAATTTTTATAGTACGACCATCATCAATCATTACGTATGATTTGATTGAGCAAAATAACCATAATTACTCCTCTAATAATAAGATTAATTTAGGCAAGACTATCATATATCATATAATATGATACATATTATACAGTTTGACTATAAAAAAATTTTGTATTTTAAATTATTACCTAAATTATGATTGATGACTATTTTGTTTATTATAATGGATCATATTATATTATAGGGGTCATAGAATATTTTTTATTGAATCAATCTTAATTTATCACAGGTGCCAATTTAAGTATTTTCTGGTAAACTAATCATCTAAAATGATAGAAATTGTATTGTACGATTAGTTCAAAATACTCAATATTTTTCCAACTCAATAACTCACCCCCTTGAGTAGTGAGTGTGTGTGTGTGTGTGTGTGTGAGGTTTCTTAGTTTTAGGATCCACCAAAATATATAATTGACTCAAGAAAGATAAAAAGTACAATTAGACTGAAAATATAGACATTAATCCTAATCTATCAAATCTTGAGCTTATTGAGGTTGTAAGTGAATAATGGACCTAAAATGTTAATGAGCAAGATAAAAAAAATACATTGCAATAAATTCAATTAGCATAGTGAGAAATCCTATAATGTTTGTTATCATCAAAATCACAAGACTTGGGTCCAAATTTACAACAGAAAATTGCTTACAACATAAGGATTTAAGAATTACCAAAAGAAAAATTAAGCATGTGATTTCTAATTATATTGAAGGCAAAATTTATTATTAAATGATAGTATTGGAAGATTAATTGACAACTTGATGTTTATATTTTATTATGTATATATATATATATAACACCAATCAATACACGTACAATTGTTAAAGTTAGCCATCAACAATAATGATAAATTACCCTCCATGGAATTTGGAAAGAAAAAAAAATAATTTAAGCTTCATATGTTGAAAATTAATTCCACTCAATCAAAATATCTCTCGTTCATATACGAAGCCAAGAAATAATTATAGAACATGTTACTAATTTTGCCTTTGCTATAAAACAAAAAATTATCATATGTTACCAACTTCATAAATAGTTTAATTTCCTTTTGTCTTTTATTGTCTATAAAAGCCTTGTATAGTCTGACCATGAGATAATTATTTTTTAGAGTTTTAGAATCCTTATTAATAGGTGGTTACAACAAGTACACAATAAATAGCTAGTATAGAAAGTGTAATGCAACACATGATAATTGCCATTTTATTCATCTTTGTGATAGAACTTATCATATGATGACATTATTCTCTAATAATTTTTGGAATTTATAAAAATAAATATATTATGCATGCATCCTCAAAAAGAATTACTAGAAACAGTGACTGTTATGAGATGTTATACGAACTTTTATAATGATCACCAATATTTCTTTAAATATTTCTGTCTTGCTTACCCATGCATGATCAAATCATGAGATGAATTTGGTTAGAAAGAGCTAAAATGTTCCTTTAAGAGGGGTAAAATTGCATTAGCAAAGTCAAGTTTTCCAGACTCTGGAATAGTATGCCTTCCATCCTTACTTGAACATAACCAAATGAAGACACATCCTGCAACATTTCATTCGTCGTCCTCTCTAAGCCAAATATTGAGCTTCCAATACTACTACCAAGTTCTACTTGAGATGGTGTGTGTCTTTATATCTCAAAAAACCTAACTAAGGATTCAAAAGTAAAATTAAAATTCAGCACTAAAATACTCATGATTTACTTGAGATAGCTCAATTGTATGTAAGAGTTATAAAAAATAGTTATAAAATTGTCACTAAAAGTATATATATATATATATATATATTAATGTCATTAATTTGCCTTTTCCTCTTTGAAATTAGTCAATAACTTTCTTATACTTATCCCACTCTAGCAAATATTTATTATAAAAAACTCTCATCACAAAAATGCTTAATAAAAGCTATAAAATTATACAACAACAACATAATCATCCTTTTATCCCACAGAATAATTTTTTTCTTAATTGTGTCATGTTAAGAGAAAAAATTTCATTTAAATCTAATAAAAAATGTAATTTCTAATATTTTATTACCAAGTCCTTTTAGGTATACCTCTACCTTTTTAATGTAGTCCAAATCTAATACATCTACTCTCTAACAAGGTCATTGGATGGCCAATATTTTATATGGTCAAACAATCTAAGATGAATCTCTCAAAAGTAGTAAAATTATAGTCAAATAAAATGTGACAATTGTCCAAAAAAAACAATATTTTTTTTTAAAGTAACATAACTTTATTAATTCAGAACTTAGTAAAAAATCCAAGGAATATTTAGCAAGTATGGGCATTAAATGTTTAAACAGAAATCGAAAGAAAACTATGGAACATGATTTTCTAGTGTAAGAATTAAAAATGTTTAAATAACAAAAAACTTGAAATCATGTATTCCAATTGCATTCTTGCGAAGGGGAGCTATTTGTCTTATATACAATACACTTTTTGACATTTTAAATATTTTTTTCTTTTTTATTAAACATGAAAGTATATAAATTTAAATTTTGGGATACTTTTAATTTCCAATTTCTATGCTTGAAATTAGGATGTTTTAATCTTTAATAAACATTTATGATCAGCTCTATAATTAAAAATAAATAAATTTATTCATAATTAATCAAAATTTAAGGAAATACATTTTTCGTAATAGTAACTCATGGTTTTCTTGGTAAGCAAAAATATAAAACCTACAAACAATTATAAAAAAATTGGAACATGTAGAATTATAAAGAAAATAATATTTGTAAAAATATTTTTTTTGTATATAATTAATGATTCAACAAGAATTTTTATATTCCAATGGTTTTTATTATTTTTTCCTTATTTTTCATAATTATTTAGATTTACTATGAAAGTATGTGTTAGGGCTCTCCCAAAACCCTCTTTAAGTTTTAAGGTGAAATGAAAAAATTTCATTATTAATTTAAAGTTAATCACACATGTTTGTATGTTTTGGAGAAAATTAATTTAACCAGGTGGGTTTTATATGGTCCTTCTTGTTATTATACATACCATCACTTAATGAAAATGAAGAAAATTTATTGAAGCTATATTTCTCAAAAAAATAGTACACCAAGTTAGTAGGTATAGCACATATTGAATTATCTGTGATGTTGAAGTAATGGTATGATCTCCAAACTATGCTCAGGAGGCTCATCATGTAATGTCAAAGAGCATGATGATGGTCCTCTAGAGATATTACCCCTAGATTAAATAGAGTATCATTAATACATCTATATATGGAATTGGCTAGTGTTTACTTTTATTTATTGCATTATTTCTTTTTTTTTTTTGGTCTGATGATAATAAGCCATTATAATTAGGAATCTCTACTGTGGACCTTACCCAAAAAAGGTGACATAAAGGATTCCAATTCAACATACTTTTTGAGGTCTTTTAGATGAGAAGTCATTTTCCTATTATACTTGAAGAGTGCAACTACCTTGTTAAGCACAATTAGTAAGAAAATAATCTAGATATTTACATACCTTAAAGTGCCCTAAAATATTTCTATTAAGGAACATTATTTATTGAGACACTTGTCAAAGGTGTTACTTAGGTGGTTGTTGCATATTCTTTAGGATAACCCTTAAAAAAATGCTTTACTAGCATATTATGGTAACTGCTTCTATGGTAAAGACTTGCTGATCTTTTGAGTTAATATAAGGGTTCTTGGTTTGTTGGAGGTTGCTTTATTAACATTTCAAATTCTTCTAAAAAGGTGAGGGGTTATCCTCTAAATCCTAATCCTATCAAGGATTTCAATAATATGATGTTTGAATGTCGTCTTTCTAATATTAGTCTTTTTTTTTTCAAATTTTACTTGGTCTAATAACAGAGTATAGGAAAGATTAGATAAAATTTTTATTTAATAATGACTGGCATTGATTTTTTATTAATGACCTTAGCAAGGCTAATTCTAATCGATCTCCTTTTCTTTTGAATATTTATTCAGTTAATTCTAGTGGTTTCATTCCTTTCAATTTTTAAAATATGTGGTTGAAAGCTTTTGATTTTGTTATGCTTGTTAATGAGAATTGGGTTGCCCCTCTTCACTATGAAGGGACCAATTATATGATATATTTTTCCTTAAATCCTAAGAGAATCAAAAAAGTTTTAAAATGGTAGACTAAATTTAAATTTGGCAATATTTTTATTAATAATATTAAGGATAAAAAAGAGTATTTTTATACTTGAAAATAAGTTTGTTGTTTCTTCTATGGATGTTAATTTGGATCAGGTTTGCTCTGCCAAGGCTAGCCTGGTTAATCTTCAACTTATGGAAGAATAATTTTGGAGATAAAAAGCAACTTCTAAGCCTATTTCGGTATGTGATAGGAACACCAAGTATTTTCATGTCGTGGCTAATGCTAAAAAAAGTAAATCCTTCATTAATAGGACTAAATAGGAGACTTGTGACTAGTGGACGATCAACCTTAATTTTTTGAGTTTGCTATTACGTTTTGAAGCGGATAGATATGCGCGTAGGTCATTTTGTGTGTCTTTAAGAAATCTTTTGGTTTTAGCAAGCATGTTTTACTTATTTCTTATCCTCGTGTTATTCTTTTTTCTAATTGTCTTTATGACAATTATATTATCTTCAATTTCCTTGTTGAACTTGAAATTTTCAGCCCTTTGATGAGCATGAATAAGGATTCTATGGATAAGTCCTAATGATTTTACAACAGCTTTTTGTCAAAACTATTGGAATTTTATTAAGGTGGATCTAGGAAAAGCTATGACTACTTTTTTTAAAAGGTTTTCTTATTCCTTATAAAGATCCCTAAAAAGATTAACCATGAATCGTAGAATGATATAGACCTATTAGCCTTTTTACTACCTTTAATAAACTTTTATCCAAAATATTAGCATTTAGGTTATTTAATTTTCTCTCTAAAATCATATCTTCAAATATAATAACGTTTTTAAAGGTAGGAACATTGTGTATAATATTCTTATTTCTATTAAATTGCTTCATGAAATTAATAAAAAATTCCATGCTAATAATCTAATCCTTAAACTTAAATATTTCAAAGGCTTATGATAAGAAATTGTACTTTTTTGTTTAGTATTATGAAATAATTTTGTTTTGATGTGAATTGTATTAAACTATTTAAAAGTATTATTAAAAATTACTTATTTTCTATTCTTATTAATGGAAGATCTCGTGGATTTTTCGTAGGTAAGTAGTATATTAGGCATAGAAACCTTTTATAAACAACTCTTTATAAAAACAACATAAACTCCTAGGTATGTTCAACGGGTTGTGTTGGATAGGTTCCTGCTTACTGTGTGTTGTGTAAACGCCTAGGTCACTCTAGGGGGGAGTGTGGTAGTTTTCCTGCTACTTTGAATGGTCCTCAATCTCATGGGAATGCAGTTTTGCTTGGTGGTATTGCGAAAAGTGGTGATATTGTCGATTCGTCTTGGGTGGTATTGAGGCGCAGATTGTGGAAGGTCCTTGTGATCTTCTGTTTCTGATATTGTGGGCGTGACTCCGGTGGGCGGAGTTGCTGAGATAGAGGATTCTTTGGTTGCTTCAACTCTCCGACAATATTTCCCATGAATGTGTTAATTTAGTGAATGCTGCGAATGCTGTGTCTGGCGATCATGTTGGAATCTGTTGGATGCTGCTTCGGTCTTATCCCCTAATGCTTACCTTTTGTCCCGCCGGTACTGAGTTGGTCTCTCCATTCCTTTTTAATTGTGATGGTGACCATATTTTTGTGGAGGAAGTGGCTTCTACCCCTGAGTCGTGGTTTTGGTGTTCAGACGGGGTGGGGGTTGCTATTTTACCTGTTATTGAGGGTGGGGTTGGCTCGACCCCCTGTTATTTCTCCGTTCTTAACTTTCTAATGGGGGGGGGGGGGGGGGGGGGGGGGGGGGGGGGTTGTGAATATTATGAATGGGTCTGTTGATCGGGGACTTTCGTCTGATGCTATACCGATGTGACTGTTTTAATGTTCTGGGTGTGACGTTGTTAGATGAGATTATTCAGGTGATGGATTGGTTCCTACACTTTCGTGGATGTGCCTGTGAATTATTAGAGATAAATGATATGATTTATCTGTGGGCGATAATTCTGGGATGGAGTGGTCTTCACCTGGATTGGTTATTTTCGTCGGAAGTTGATTCCGATTCCTTTTGGATCATGGTGGTGGCTCGGATCATGGACATGATTTCAAAATGGTTGTGATCATCGTTTTTTGTTGGGGCTCGTGGTGAGACTCATGGAGAGGTCAGAATGGTCGTTAATTTATATGACTGATTTTTTAAGCGATTCGTCGAATTTTGGTTGGTGTTGTTGTGGACAGGCGATGATGTGGCTGGGGCTCGCTCTTGTTTATGGTCTGGAACCTTTGCTGTGTTTTTACCAAATTGGAGGGTCGGTGGTAGTGTCGGGGAGCTGATAGCCTCGGTCAATTACTGAGTCTACTTCCTCTGTTTTATTGTATTTTCTTTTTTGTCTTTTACTTGGATGTCAGCCTCTTGTAACCTCACTATTTCTTTAATAATATTTTTTATTAAAAAAAAATATTTATAGATCTATTAAATTTTCATAACTTTGATCAGAAGAATGGATAAAAAATAATCTTCTTACTATTTTAAATTGAAATCTCATTAATCAAGAAATGATCTCTTCCATTATGCCATTGACAAAACAACATATTATAGTGAATAGAAAGATTTTGTACACGATCATAGTTAGCTAGGCAAGTTGAAAACTTATAAAGTAGTGAATTTGCATTAAAAAGAATAGCTAAGTCCAAATTCTAATAATCAAAGGACGTACATCATATAATGCGTTATGGAACAAAGGGAGGAGGTCCAGGGCTAATTAAATTTTCAAATACTACATTTCACGCGCGGAATTGCCATTTTACTTGAATAAATCATTGAAGGAAACGCCAACATAGCCTTGGAGAATTTTTACAAAAGAAACGAGCCTACTGTACGAGATACAATTTAATGAAAATTTACTCTCGATAGTGGCCTCATTGAAAATAAATTATAATCCCATTTCTTCCTTTCATTATAATATAAGTATGTGCTTACACAATTAAAAAAGGAAATTGTCAAAATATTGTTCAGTAGTTCCACAATTAGCAAGTAATAATGACCAGGCAAAATTAAGAAACGAAAGTATCTCAATAAATTAATCATTTTCTCCAAATTACATGTTACTCAATGACAAAAGATTAATACATAAGAATTGATCATTTCAATATGAATGAAATCTACTGTTATTAATTTTTTTTATATCAGCTAAACATATTTATAAGATCCTTTAGTAATTTAGGCTATCACATACAAGCCTATCCCCTCATCAGTTCCTCTTTTGTAAAGGGGAAATCATTAACATAATGACTACAACTTTTTTATGTTAAGAAAAAAATTGATCATATTCATATGCAATAATATCAAACAAACATCTATACATCACAATAAGGAGTTGATTCCACCATCAGCTATTAGCTAAAGACAAAAATGGTATTCGATCAAAAGATATCTAAGATAAAAGCAGTAATATAAGAATCCAAAATTCATTAGAATCATAAATAGTACAATTTCAAAAATCAACCGTCATGAAATCATAATCTAAATTCCTAATAAAAATCTTCATACCTTTATCAAAAATCAACTATCGAGGGGCTCAAACGTTAATTATAAATTTACATAAAAAATTAACATAAAGTTCTATCAATTTTGATGTTCCAGAAACCATGACACACCACACACACACAACACACACACACACACACACACAATAAATATATATATATATATATATATATATATATTATATATATTATATTATATTATATATATATATATTATATATATATATATATATTTTATATTATTTTATGAAGTAGACAATATCATCACAATTAATGATTATTTTTACAAGCAAGACATATTTTTGAATTGTAATGTTACAATATGTAGAAAATGATAGTTCGAGGAGGTTAAGAGTCCTCAAAGAACATGCCAGAGACTAACCATGAGAAGGGGTGAATTGATAATTTAAAATTTTCCTTAACAAAAAGAAAATCTTTTTTATAATTTTTTAAATATCTAAAAAATCAAAACTATTATCCCTTGATGGACAAGAGAATTAATTTTACAATAATAAAAAAATTAGAGTTTTTAACCACGTAATAAAACATAGAAAAATAAAGAGCATAAAATAATAAGAAAAGATACACCGGAATTTATAGTGGTTCGGTCTAACCAGAATGTGTCCACTCCCTAGAGACGTTCTTTCTAAATTTTTTTATCAAATTAATAAAGATAAACTATTATTATAAATTTACATAATGAAACATATTTTTTTTCAAGTGGGGGCATAATATTTAGAAAAAAATTCATCAAAATTACAAAAGTGTAAATCACATAACTTATTATTACACAACTCTCAATGAACTATTGGTTGGGATCTTTGGTTTCAACAAGAGGTCTTGTGTTCTAAGGTTGCATAAGTGATCAATATGTGAATATTCCTAAATTAGTCAAATGTCCCCATATTTAAGGAATATGGGATGGTTAATTCTAAACTTGAAGGTATTAGATTATATAGCCCAATGGGTTAGCAAAACTCATAATCCTTAAATGGTTACATTTACAGAACAAAACAAAAAAGAATATTGAAGCCAAAATGAGAAACAAAAGGATCAAGTTGAAGAAAAATATGTGATGATTTTACTTTGTAAGGATCTGACACTAAACAAAAAACATCATAATAAGCAGTCTATCTTTTTATGTTAAGTGTTTTGAAAAGAAAGTGAACATTACCTCTGTATAATATTTATAAACTCCAAAAATAATGTCATTATCTCCCTAACTAATATAATTAGCAAAACTTAATGCTTCTTATAACTCAGTATAGTTGTCCTTTAATATTTAATTATTTCTTAAAATTTGGATAGAATTGAACTTTTTTTAAAGACTAGATTTATTATCCCACACACCCTGATTTTGCAACCAACATGAAAGAACCTATTCATTTTAGCTACATCAATACATCGCATTTAACTGAATCAAGTCAGTCGGTCCATAACTAGCTACAACCATTAGCCCCAAAGCCAATTTGTAAGTTCCCCACATCATAGACTACATTGAATCTGTGTTGCTGCGTATTACCAATGATCACAACCTCACTATCATCCATATTTTGAACAAAGGATAAGCACACTTGAGATATACTAAACGTATAGAATATCCCTGAATAATCTAAGTTAGTCGTCATGTCGCCATCATATATCAACGAAATCTCTGGCACCACCACTTGTGGGTAGTTAGTGAAGTTATAGCATGTGTCAAGATTGAATAGTGGCGGCATGGGGTAATTACTCATTTTTTTCTGAAAAATGCTACGGAGGGCAGAGTAGGCAGTGGGTGGAAGGTGGCCAAATGTTGTGCCAGAGTCCAACTAGTTCCAGATCCACTGAATACAATAGATGGAAGGTCTTGAATTTCAACCAAACAAAATACATGAGATTGAGAAAGTAGAAGGATGGCATTTTTGGGTTGGTTAGCATTGGTGTATACTTCACACCAAGGTTTGAGTTACCTAGTTCAAGATATCCAATTATACTGGGCCCATATGGTAGACAATATGAGAATATTTTGTTATATGATTCATCTGTCTGGTAAATAATTGAAAATGCACCCCGGCCGAGGCCTAATAACCCATCTGCATATCCAAAATTTCCAACGTTTTTATGTCCACAACCAAAGAGGAAGTTATAAATAATATCATTAGATAATTGCAAGGTGTCTTTAATGAAGGAGCCATTAGTTTTAGAATTTTTTGCATATTGTTCTTCGTATAGGAAGGTAAAGGAAGAGGAGCAATCAAATCGAGCAAGTTGGGTACAATAGTTGGAGTTGCATGGGATGTTTTTGAAGGAGAAGGACTGGGTTGGGTCATAAAATGGGGATTTTTGGTTATAGCATTTAACGCAGGGGACACATTGGGTCCAAGGAGATCGCTACCGGTGTCAAAATAAACTGAGAAGTACTTGGTAGGAGTTCCTAGGCCTATGTTGATGATATAAATATAGGGATTTATAGCAAAATCAATGATTTCTGGAACTTTTGCAAAAAGAGAGCTGCCATTAGGGTCTAGGCGGGTGGTGGCCTTGGATGCTCAGCGTTGGATGTAGTCTACGCAGGCTTGGTCCTGACGGAAGAGCTCCACATGTGATAGCTTTCCCTGGCGCATCCAGGAAGAGCACATGCCGTGCAAGTGTACCACGTTGAGCTTGGAAGGGCTCGTGTCTGTCATAGCTGAAACAACTAATTAATGTAAGTATTGAGTTTTTTTTTTCTTTTGCAACCATTTTAAGATTGTTATATTTATCAAATGAGCTTAAGCTTGAATTATAAATCAAATGAGCTTAATTTCTACATGATGTACTATTATTCTAATTATTTTATGAAAAAATTTGTCTATAATAAGGTATTAAGTAATTATTGAAATTGTTCACAAACTTTCTATGTGGCACAGAGTAATGTTACTCGACAATAGTGACTTGACGTCAATGACATGGTGTTCTCCAGCAAGCTTTTGTGCTAATACTACTAGAAGAAAAAAGAAGAACATATTGAAAAGAATATAATAGGAGAGTAGAGAAGAATAAGTCGCCATGAGAATAGAACTTTGAAGCTCTACTTAGGATAACAAGTTGAGGTGGGGCTTTATAAGCGGTGGATTATTAAGCATAATGGGGTTATTAGGAATTTAGTTTATAATATAAGTCATTATTTTAAGTGAATATTAGATGGTAAAGGAAGAGATCAAATAAGGGTTTTGTCCTATAAAGAAGGAAACAAATGTCAATTGCTTGGGCTTGTTCATATATTACCAATTTGTTGATTTTTTTTTCTTAAGTTTTAGTTTAATATAAAGTTGTTAAATAATTACATTGCTATCAATCATATTTTTTTTTGAAAGGTTTTGGCCATCAGATTTGGCCTTATGTTAGATCAAGTATAAAAAACATCTAATGATGAGTGTTGAAAAGTTAGAATATACTTACAGCTTTTCCACGACATAACTTGTTATTTTTTAAAGAATAAAAAATTTTGAAGGTATTTTGAGTAAAATTTTAATTTAGGGCATAAGATAACTATCAATTAATTAGAGGATTTTATATCAAATAATTAGATTTTTTATAATATGGGTAATTTATTTTACAAAATAAAAAATCTAACTCATAAATTTAACAATTTTTTAGCTCTATGTAGAATCTAATTGTGTTCATAAATCAAGTTGTATTATTATATGGGTCCTCAATTATGTTGGTTAAGCTCGTTTAGGGGTTGCATGGGCTCTCTATGTGTTTGGGTTCTCTTGTTTAGTACCCAAATTTTTTCTTTTCCCATACAACACTGCGTTGTTGAATAGTCGGGTTAGAGATATATAGACAAAGGAGTGTCGTAGCATTCTATATTTTGAAGTTATTACTCGATTACTCAGATGAGAGAAATAGAGTGGAGTCTCGTGGAACTCTAAACCTTGTAATGTAATGTTGAAAGTGGGGTTGGACATTTTTATTTATTAATTCCCTTGTATAACTTGAAGTATTGTGCCCCTTAGTTTTATTTTTGTCTCTTTATCTATTATGTGTAGAGTGGTGTATGGATTTAAGAGAGATAAGGAAAGAGAGAGGGAGAGAGAGAGAGAGAGAGAGAGAGAGAGAGAGAGAGAGAGAGAGAGAGAATGAGATATGTACAAATTCTCCTAATTTTGATAGTGAATTTCTTGGTGTTGTGTGGCTCGAATTTTTTTGGATTTCAAAATTTACAACAATAAATCCTGGCATTTTTTTGTTGCATTTTCTATTTCTTGTTTGTAGACGTTGTGTGGTTTACTTTCCCAACAAAATCTTGTGAAGGGAAATTTCACTTAAAACATAAGAGCCAAGTCATGTGAGAAAAGGCTAATTGTAATAAGAAATTGGTATGGCACTTAGTGCAATCCACTAAAATGGAGTTCATCAGTTATATAAAAATTTGATGCACTATTGTAACTAAAATTATTTCAAATAATGTTTTAAAAGAACAAATTATAGTGGTTATTCGAGATATTTAGTTTTATTGCATGTGCATTAAATGCACGTAAAAAAAAAATTAAATATAAGAATTCATATTATCAAAATTTAAATTATATCCTTGATTGTAATAAAAATAGTAATTTTATCCTTGTAAGTAATTTTAATTATTAAATATATTAGTGAAATATAATATTTTTTTTTTAAATTTGATCAAAAGAAATGAGTGCAAAATATTTCATAAAAGAGAATATAACTTTATAAATCTATTAAATTTTCATAACTTTGATCAAAAGAGTGGATAAAAACTAATCTTCTTACAATTTTAAATCGAAAGCTCATTAATTAAGAAATGAGCTTTTCTTATATGCAATTGACAAAAGAACATATTGTAGAGAACATATGGATTTTGTACTCGATCAAAGTTAGTTGGACAAGTTGAATACTTATAAAGTAGTGAATTTGCATTTAAAAGAATAGCTAAGTACAAATTCTAATATTTAAAAGGACATACGGAATATAATGCGTTATGGAACAAAGGGAGGAGGGCCAGGGCTAATTAAATTTTCAAATACTATATTTCATGGAATTGCCATTTTACTTGAATCAATCTTGGAAGGAAACATCCACGATAGCCTTAGAAAAGTTTGACAAAAGAAACAAGCCTACTGTACAAGATACAATGTAATGAAAATTTACTATAGATAGATGCCTCATTTAAAAGAAATGATCATAAGATTTCTTCCTTTTATTACAATATAAGTATGTGCTTAATTACACAATTAATAAAGGAAAGATTCGAAAGACTGTTCAGTAGTTCCATAATTGGAATGTAAAATTGATTAGGCAAAATTAAGAATTGATCATTTAAATATGTAAGAAATCTATCATTATTAAATATCTATATCAGTTAAAAATATATAGATAAGATCCATTTGTCAATTCATGTTATACTATACAAGCCCATCCTCTAATCAGTTCCTGTTTTGTAAAGGGCAAATCATTATAAGAATGACTACAACTTTTTTATGTTAAATAAAAAATTGATGATATTCATATGCAATGAAATCAAACAAACATCTATACTTTACAATAAAGAGTTGATTCTACTATCAGCTATTACCTAAAGACAAAACTGGTATTAGATCGAAAGATATCTAAAATAAAAGAAGTAATATAAGAATCCAAAAGTCATTAGTATCAATAATAGTGCATTTTCATAAATTAACCATGATGAAACCATAATCTAAATGCCTAATAAAACTCTTCATACATTTATTGAAAACCCACCAACTATCGAGGGGCTCAAAAGATAATTATAAATTTACACACAAAAAATTAACATAAAGTTCTATCAATTTTGTGTACGTTACCAAAAAACCAATGACATTATATATATAAATATATATATGAAGTAGACAATATAATTACAATTAATGATTATTTTGATAAGCAAGACATATTTTTGAACTGCAATGTTACAATATGTAGAAAATGATTGTTTGAGGAGGTTGTGAGTCATCAAAGAACATGCTCGAGGCTAACCAAGAGTGGGGGGGGGGGGGAATTGTAATTTAAAAATTTATTTAATAAAAAGAAAGTATTTTTATAATTTTTTAAATATTAGAAAAATAGAAAATTTTATCCCTTGATGCATAATAGAAGTTATTTTACATTAATAAAAAGATTAGAGTTTTTAACTACATAATAAGTAGAAGAAAAATAAAGTGCAAAAAATAATAAGAAATGATACACCAGAATTTATAGCTGTAGAGGACCTTAATCTTTTTTACCCTCCTGGTGAAGATAGAGAACCTGAAATCCTTTTTTAATCCTCCTTGTGATGGCAGAGAATCTAAAATTCTTTTTCTCCATCTTATAGAAGGCAGAGAACTACGACCTAGTGTTGTTCTCCCTAGAGCCACCAAAGGATGAAGAGAGAAGCTTGAAAAAGACAGGAAAGAACCTTGCTTGCAGTAACCTTATGAATCCCTCACAACTCTCTCTAACAAATAATTATCCCTCTATTATCTACCAAAGACTCCATAACTCCCTCTATATGCCTCTCAAAAAGGTGTAAATTTCAATTTGTCAATTTGGTTGTTTAGTGCGATCCAAGAACATCATGTACAATTAGTTCAAAGTACTCTTGTTAGTAATTTATGAAGGGATAGACCATATATAATCATTTTAAAGAGATGAACGGATTGTCCAGGATAATTGAGAGAATCATCTAATATGATTAACACCAAACACCAAGCATTTTCATGTCGTGGCTAATGCTAAAAAAACTAAATCCTACATTAATAGGATTAAATAGGAGACTTGTAACTAGTGTGATAATGAACCCTTAGTTTTTGATTTTTCTATTACCTTCGTTAAAATAGCTTTTGGTTTTAGCAAGCATTATTTGCTTTTTTCTTATACTCATGTTATTCATTGTTCTCGTTGTCTTGATGACAATTATACTCTTTCTAATTTGCTTGATAAACTTGAAATTTTCAACTCTTTGATGAGCATGAATAAGGATTCTATGGTAAGTCCTAATGACTTTACAACAGGTTTTTATCAATACTATTGGAATATTATTAATGTAGATCTGTGAAAAGATGTGACTACTTTTTTTAAAGGTTTTCTTATTCCTTGTAATGATCCCTAGGAAGATTAACCCATAATCATAGAATGATTATAGACATATTAGCCCTTTTACTACCTTAAATAAACTTTTATCCACAATATTAGCATCTAGGATATTTAATTTTCTCCCTAAATCATATCTTCAAATAAAATAAGGTTTGTTAAAAGTAGGAACATTTCTTATAGTATCATTATTTCTATGAAATTACTTCATGAAATTAACGAAAACGTCCATGGAAATAATCTAATCCTTAAACTTAGTTATTTCTAAGGCTTATGATAATAAATTGGACTTTTTTGTTTAAAATTATGATATAATTTTGTTTTGATGTCAATTGTATTAAAATATTAAAAAGTATTATTAAATATTGCTTATTTTCTATTCTTATTAATGGCAAGTCTCATGGATTTTTCAAAGGTTCCTAGGATATTAGGCATAGAGACCTTTTATAAACTGCCCTTTACATTATTTTTGTTGACTAATCTAGAGGTTTATCCTCATTTTTTTCTATACACAAAAACCTTTCCTATAGGAACTATTGTGTTCTTTATATTTATCATCTCTATTTTGTTGATGATATTATATTATATTGCAATGGTTTTATTAAATATGCCAAAAAGGGTAAGAAGTTTCTATCGAGCTTTGAAAGGAAAAGTGGTCATAATTTGAATAATAACAAATGCTTTTTCATTGGTGTGAAAGGTATATCTCTAGTGCATTGAAATAATATAAAATTATACACTAACTTCTGTAATTACGTTCCTCCTATCTGTTACCATGGAACACCTTTGTATAATGGTCATAAGAAAGCCCGTTTTTTTATAACATATTTTTTTGTTATAAATAAGAATCTTTGCACCTAGGAATTTAAATTTCTTTTTATGGGGCCTAAGCTTTTTCTTATTAAAAATGTTTTATGCTCTATGCTCATTTATCTCCTCCAAACCATTAATCCTACTTATGGTGTTTGTGATAGATTGGAGAAAGTTATGAATAAATCTTTTTGGGGCTTCACTATTAATTCTAAGAAGATGTATTGGTCCAATTTGGCTGCTTGTACCGATCCTTTTTTTAGGGGGTCTAGGTTATAAGTTTATTTTTTATTTGGTTAATAGTTTTTCCTTCAAGATATGGTGGGAACTCAAGAAAAATCATTATCTTTGAGCAAAATTCATGAATAAGAAATATTATAAGAATAAACAACCAACCTCTTATTCTTTTAATCAAAGGCATTCTCCTGGATTAAATAGGTTGTAAAACATAAATTGCTGGCTGAATTAATCATTTAATGTATACAACACAACATTTCTTCAAGAAATGAAAAAAAAAATACATCAATGAATATTATATAGTCTTTTTATAGCATGACATGTTCTACCCAATCTTGAGCCCTGTGTCTTTGTTGGATGGTTCTTATTTTAACTGAAATGTTAGTATACACACAAACAAATATACACTATAAATATTAGGAGACAAAAAAATGTAAGCCACAATATTTATTATCATCATAAACATAAGCTCGTAAGTTTGAGTTGAAATAACCTCCCTTTTTTATGATGACAAACATTATTGGTTTAATTTACAAAAAAAAATATTTTTCCTAAGCTCACCCTCACGAATGAATTATTTTAAAAAATAGGGGGTACAAAATTTTTTTATTTAAGATAAATAAA
The DNA here is from genome assembly GCA_022539455.1 of Dendrobium nobile. Taxonomy (NCBI): domain Eukaryota; kingdom Viridiplantae; phylum Streptophyta; class Magnoliopsida; order Asparagales; family Orchidaceae; genus Dendrobium; species Dendrobium nobile. Next base: position 25,124,108 of record CM039723.1, read on the forward strand.
ATTAAGAAACTAAAATAACAAAATACAAATACAAAATGAACAAATATAACCAAACAAATATGTTCTCTTTCTTTGGCAATATAAAAAATAAGAGAACTACATGAAAGAAGCAAATAAAAAAATAAAAAAAAATTAAACAAACCCAAAAGATCAAACTAACCCTGATCAGGTGGAGTTGGTTGGGATGTTTAAGAGGAATCAATTAATTTCAACAAAGTTTCTCGGAATGAGAAAGTACCTCTTGATTTTTTTTCAAAAGCTTAGTAAGAAATGTTACGAATCTAGATTCAGGGATTATAATTTTGATTAAAAAAAACATTTCGTACATTTATGTTATTATTCGATTGCCCTGCCTAATAACATTTCAGGTCTAGAAGATTAAATTGCAAATCAAGATAGCTTTAGATTAGGTAGACTAGGATTAAGTTAGTTTATAATGCATGTCAAGTGTATTTACCTTTCCTTGAGTCAAATATAACAATGTGGGTTTTGATGCTAAGTAACCTCACACACACACACTCAGAGGAAATTTTTTATCTATTTTGGTGTCTTTTTATTTTTGATCATATTGTCAAGGATGATCCCAAATTGCCCTAGATGATCTATTAAAAATAGAAATAAAAATTAGGTCATCTTGATTAAGGTAGCCTAAATTAAGAAAATCATCATGGACGGTATTAGCATCGTCTTGGATGAAATGCTCAAATAAGAAAGAATTAGCTCCCAACTCTTTTAGGTATTTTATTATTTTTGGACATCATCTTGGACGATGCATTATATTTATGCCTAAATTAGTCATAATTAAGAAAAGTAATTAAGGTTTGATTGATCGATCATATCAGCCTGGACGTTGGCAGGATCTTGAACGACCAGAATGATGTTATGGATGATGTGAATTTATTTGAACTAGTCAACCTGGACTATTCTAAAATCGGTCGGGACAAACAATTATTTTTTCATCGTCCAATATATAAAGTCTTACCAAATAGTGTGGATTTCTCGACGATCTTTGATGTTTCGAACTAATCGTATAGACAATTAGGAAATCTTCATAGACGATATATTATTTTTTCATCATCCAGACAGGCAAAGTTTGGCTGAATAGAGTGATGGTATGGATGATATTCGACATATTGAACTAATCATACAAGATGATGTCTCATCATCTTGGATGATCAAAATAATTAAACCTTCTAAACATCTAGGCTCCTCAAGATTATCCTAGCTGATTAAGCTAAACTTGTACTAATCGTACGTCGATCATCCTAGATGATCTTGGTCTATTTATTGTAAATTAGGGAAAATTTGAACCCCTTGTTTATAAGATCTCTTGTTTACTCAAGAAGTGATCTTTTGCAGTTATCCTGACCTGAGAGATCCAAAAGGAGAGAGAGAGCTAGGGAGAGAGAGAGAGAGAGAGAGAGAGAGAGAGAGAGAGAGAGAGAGAGAGAGAGAGAGAGGATCTTTCGAGGGGGAGTTTGTGAGTTTTTCATAAAGGTTAATCAAAGAAAGGATCCATATCATCTTCTCCAGTAATTATCCTTGGTTCCTTGGAGATTCTAGAGAGATCTACTTCATTGATTGATCGAGGTTCTCTATCTGCTTTAGGAGGAGGCGAAAGGAGTTGGGTTCTCTACCTGCTTCTGTAGGATGCGAAAGGAGTTGGGTTCTCTTCCTCACCGTGGTCGGTGGAAAAGAGTTTTTGTACAGGATTCCCCGCCTTGCAATGAGAGCAAAAGGAGAGTCACTGATTTTAGTGCAATACCCGAAGGTTAAGATGACCAAACCACTATAAAATCTGGTGAGTTCTTTCTTATTGTATTTTTGCATTTAATTTATGTATTTTATTTTGTGGTGAATATTGGTTTGGTTTAGATTGTGAATTTTATTTAATAATTTTTAAAACATCAATTCACCCTCTCCTCTTGGTTAGCCTTAGTCTAGTTCATAAGGGCTTAACATCCTTAACAAACTTTTAAGTGGTATCGGAGCGGGATTCATAAAATCTAGTTTTTAAAAATTTTGAATTTTGATCCATGGATAACTTTGGTAATCGTAGTACTGTGAAAGGGTATTCCATTACCTGACCACCTTTTTTTGATAACAGACCTTTTGATTTTTGAAAAACTCACATGTCCAGATTTTTATAATAAATTGACTTTTGCATATAGATACTTGTAAAAGAAGGTTATTCACATCCTTCATGTGAAATTAATTTCTTAAAACTAAACTAAATTTTTACTTAACTGATATTTAATGATAGGGATTTAGCACAGCTTAATGCAAAATACTTAAACTTTTTTTTTTTTTTTGAAATTGGAAGATTACACGCATGTCTCAACTTTTGCTACTGGTAAAGAAATATGGGATAGATTGTGTATTACTTATAAAGGGACCAATGAAGTTAAGCAATCTAGGTAGAATATCTTACTGCATGACTATAAACATTTTCACAAGAAATCTAGTGAATTGATTTCTAAAATGTATACTAGGTTTACTCAAATTGTCACATCACTACATGACTTAGGAAGAGAGCTAACTAACTATGAAAAAGCTAATAAAATCTTGAGATGCTTTCCTTCTTCCTTTGATACAAAGATAGATGCTATTCTTAAATCCAAGGATTTAAATACTTACTTAGTTGATTACTTACTTGGGTCACTCATTGCTTATGAGTAAGGATCAAACCAAAGAAAACTTGATGGATGTGAGAAAAAGAAGGAGAAAATTATGGCACTGAATGCTAACGATACAGATACTAACTCTTCCGGGTCTAAAAGTGATGATGTTTTCTTAATCAATAGGAAATTTAAAAGCTTTCTAAGGAAGAAACAAAAGCTCCATCAAAAGTGGAATAAAGGTAAGAGTAACAAAAATTGTAAAAGTTCTGCTAACATGATTTGTTTTGAATGCAGGAATCTGGGACATGCTAAAGCTTATTTTCCTACACTTAAGGCTATCCAAAGCAAGGAGAAGGATGAGGAGAAACCCAAGTTAAGGAATGATAAGAAGCAAATTCAAAAGGTGTTCTAGGTAGATTCTGAGTCTGACTCCTATGAGACTGAAGCTTAGGAGGAGACAACAAACTTATGCTTGATGGCGGACGATCATCTTGGTTTGTCTGACCAAGAAGAGGCCTCTTAACTACCGGTAATCAGCATTTTTCCTGTAGTGAGGTATGTGAACTAACATACAATCAATTACTTAAAATTTTTGAAATAATTCATGCATCATAAATGTAACTTAAGAAATTGCATGCTAGCTTGAAATTGAAATTTTTAAATTTACGAAAAGAGCATGAAATTTTATATAAAGATCACTCTATACTTGATAACGATCACATGTCACTACTTGACGAGTAAAATAAAAATCATTCTGAGTTAGTCATTGAGCATGATTCATTGAAAATATCCCATAATTCCCTTAAAAATGATTTTAAAATACATATTTATGAATTTGAAAGTAGGGAGCATAACTTGAAAGTTGATAATGTTATTTTAGAAAGTGCTAACTCGAAGTTTAAAGTTAAATTGAAAGAACATGAAGAAAATAATACTCCACCCACATCTGAACAATTTTTTGATATTGATCCAAAGCCAAATTATTTGAAATCTAGGAAGAGACACTATAACCAAAATAAATTAGTAAAACCCTTTCCTGGAGTTAGATATTTTTTCATGTGGCATGCTAGGATACATCTCACACATTTTCACTATTTAGCGTAATACACATTAGGCGTAGTGACCCAAAGTATATGATTCACAGCATAACACGCACGCATTACATTTTTCTTTCCATAAGAAGGGACCCAAACATGTTTGGGTTCCTAAATCTGATGTTTGATGATTTTATAGGTGTGCTCTCACCAAAGATCTCATGAGAGCATGTGGTACCTTGATAGTTGATGATCATGATACTTGACTAGAGATGATAATAACTTCATTTTTGTGGAGGTCATGGCTGAACGCAAGGTCACTCTTTGATATAACACCACCAGGAAAGTGGTGGGTATAGATATAATCAAAAAAATTAAAGAATGTTTTGATTGAAAATATTTTTCTTGTAGATGGACTGAAACACAACTGTCTCAACATCAGTCAACTTTGTGATAAGCACTTTATCATAAATTTTTTAGCAAATATATACATTATTAGCTTGAATAACAACACTATTTTACAGGAAAAATGGATTAACAACCTTTACATGCTTGATTTAAATAACATTGAATGTGCTGCTTCATTTTGCTTAAAAAATATCACTAATGAGTCTTGGTTTTTGCATAGTAGGTTATGTCATACCAGTATGAAATTCCTTAGGAGATTGGCCCAAAAAGACCTAGTTAGAGGTATCCCCAAACTTTAGGCTCACTAAAGACCATCTGTGTATCGTCAACTAGAGAAGCAACTCTAATACTCTTTTTATTCCATTAAGGATATTAGCACCTCTCGACCTTTAGAAGTCCTTCACGTGGATTTATTTGGACCTATTAGCACTTCCATCTTAGGGGGAAAAGTTTATGAATTTGTGATTATAGATGAATACTCAAGGTTCTCTTGGATTAAATTTCTATCACATAAGAGTGAATATTTTGATGTATTTAGATCCTTCTCTATTTGGATTCAAAAAAATCTAGGTAGTGAGATCTTTACCATTCATAGTGACATTGGTGGAGAGCATGAAAATGAGATATTTGGAGACTTTTGTGAGGATAAAGGGATTAGTCACAACTTCTCAGATCCTAGGACCCCTCAAAAGAACGAGCTAAATGAAAGGAAGAATAGGACCTTAGTTAAAGCCGTTAGAGCCATGCTTACTAATTATTCACTTCCAAAATACTTTTGGACTTAAGCGGTAAAAATAACTTATTATGTGTTGAATAGGGTATATGTTAGAGCCAAACTAGATAAGACATCCTATTAAATCATTAATGGTAAAAGACCCAACCTTTCCCACCTCCATGTCTTTGGATGTAATGTTTTCATGCCTAATAATGGGAAGTTAACCTTAGAAAAATTTGACCAAAAATCTGATAGAGTCTTCTTAGGATATTTAAGTCTGGGGAAATCCTTAAGGGTGTTTAATAAGAGGATATTGTTGGTGGAGGAGACTACTTATGTAGTGTTTGATAAATCTGATCCTAAGAAGTCAATAGTTAAGGATGAAGATGAAGTTGGAGAGATCAACTAAGGAGTTAAAAATTTGGAGAAGAGGGTATAGCCATAAAACACTGAAGGAGTAGGTGAGATTACCTAAGGAGTAAAAAATGCAAATTTGGAGTAAAGGAAAAAACCTAGACACACTTTTCCTAAAGATTGAATATATTCTTCAAGTCATCATAAAGAACTGATCTTATGAGACCCTTCTAAAGGTGTTAGAACTAGGCGTAGATTTAGGATGAAAGTGAACCACTCTTCCTTTATCTCAATGACTAAACCCACCAATATTAATAAAGCCATGTCTGATGAGTTTTGGATCTTTGCAATGCAAGAGGAATTAAACTAATTTATTAGGAATGATATTTGGGAACTTGTAGAAAGACCAAAGGGACAAAGTGTAGTGTTAACCAAATATTTCATTAAGAATAAAAAGAATTATTCTTGTGTGTTGGTTAGGAATAAGGCAAGATTGGTGGCTAAGAGGTACAAACAAATAGAAGAAATTGATTTTGAGGAGACATTTGCCCCTGTAGCTAGATTGGAAGCCATTAAAGTGATACTAACCTATGCCTTTTATAAGGGATTTAAGCTTTTTGGATCTTCTGATAAAGAGCTATGTGATGATTTTTCTAAAGCAATGAATAAGGAATTTGAGATGAGTATGATGGAAGAGTTGTCCTACTTTTTAGGGTTTAGCATAAGATAATTAGGATATGGAAACCTTTCTAAATCAATCAATATACATTAAGGACATCTTGAAAAAAATAAAATGGATAAAGCCAAGCTAATAAATACTCTCATGAGGATAAGGACTCAAATGGAAAATCTATTGATCAAAAGAATTACAAAGGAATGATTGGATCACTACTTTACTTGATTACTAGCAGACCTGATATAGTGTTTAGTTTTTGCCTCTGTCCTAGATTTCAAGCTGATCCTAAAGAATCTAACCTGACTGCAGTTAAGAGAATCCTTAGATATCACTTAGGGACCCAAAACTTAGCAATCTAGTAACCAGGAACAAAACTTCTTTTGAGATTATTGGATATTTTGATTCTAATTTTGTTTGGTGTAGGGTGGATAAAAAGACCACTTCTGGTACTTGCCAATTCTTAGGATAATCCTTAGTCTTCTGGTCTAGTAGAAAATAAAACTATGATACACTTACCACTTATAACATATTTAATAAAAGTATTCATATCAAAATAGCAGAGTTATTTCTTTCTTGAAAATGAGAGCACCTTAAAGCCTTTTTTTTGGTAGAGATGATGGTATAAAAATTCATTGAGCCATAAACAAAGTTAAAGAACTCACCCATGCATTGGACAGGTAGATGAACATTGTTGAAGATAACCTACATAAGGTCAACCTAGCTTTCAAAGACCATTATGGTATAGCTACTGACCATTACTCCTAAGTCAATCAAGGCCTATCACAAGACTTCGTTAATTACCCTCATTATCATGTAATGTTTAATTTTGTGTATCATTTTTGCAATGTTCTTTATTTTACATTATCATGTATCATGTACTCATTTTAATATCATAAAATGAGGAATTATAGCATGTCAAAATCAAGCACCAATTATATCATTTTTATCTATGAAATGGATGTTAGGTATCCAATGACATCAACACTACGACCATTGTTACTTGTGCAAATATCATAGGTTTCTCTAACTTTAATTTTGAACTCATTATTTAATTACTATTTTTCATTCCACCCATATAACACTTTCAATAAAGTATTCATCCTTTATTATTAATGCAAATTTTATTTAAAAAATGGTACTATGTTGCCCATTTAATGGCTAACTTAGTAGTGAGGACAAGGTCACTCATTTAACAGACAACTGGTAGATAACTCAACATACCTCAGTCAGCAACAAGTCTCTTATTAAATAAGCAACTTTTCCTATTTCCAATTTTTTAATAATTTTTGCACTAATTTAATTTAAAACATACCTAACTTTAAAATTTGTCAATCTTTATTCCAATGAATTTATATTATTATTTTTTACTTTAAGTATTTAAATGCATCGTTTATTGATTTTAAGCAAGTAGCTGAGTTAGTGGTTTAATTCTGTCAATGGATTTTAGCATACCTTACTTTAATTCAAGTTGGGCTTTCATAGAATAGAAAGAAAGGAAAGGCTTGTAAATGAAGGAACTATTAAACTTTATTGTTCTCTACAAATAGTAAAACTATAATGAAATATAAAAAAATGGAACTAAAATTCTTATTTATAAGTATGAAAGTGCAATTGGAAAAACTATAAGAAAATTGTCCATTTTCGGCGGCTCTTTGGCAATCTATTTTTTGGTGGATTTTCTGGTGAATTAAAATGAAATATTTTTGATTGATTTTTTGGCAGATTTTTCGACGGATTTCTATCGGATTTTTGGTGAATTTTTCTAGTGGATTTTCAGATGGATTTTGATAATTTTTTAAAAATATTATGTATTCATAATTTAATTAATTAATAATTGTATAGCTTATAGTAATTAATTATTAATTTTATTTTTTATAATTAATTCTTAGATAAGTAACTTAGTTTAATTAATTATTATTTTAATAACTTATTTTATGAACTAATTAAAATAATAAATTTTACTTAATTATTAAATTTAAAATTTATTTTAATTCATTTTTAAATAATTAAAATAATGATATAAAAACAATAATATTTTTATTTTTAATTTAACAGCTTTTTTACTCAACTACTAATTTAATAACTTGTTTTAATTATTTATTCATTTTACTATTCTATTTGAATTTATTTTAAATTTTAACCTTTTGTATTATTTTATTTAAAAGAGTTCATTTTGTATTTAAATATAAAACATTAAACCTTAAAACACATTTTCCTTTGTGGTAAAGTGATTGGCTAACTGAAATTTGTGTTGGTTGTAGGTTTGAATCCCACCGTTGTTGACCCGCTGGCAAGCGCGCGGTCGGATGGTCAACTGCGGGTAGGTGGTCGGTCAGGCAAAGCAGATAGATATGTCAGACGGGCAGCTACGGGTGAGCATCAGGTTGTCTGTCAGGCAAGCGGGCAGATGAGGGTAGGCATGTTAGTAGGTTAATTTTTTTTTAATTATGCAGGCAGATTTTTATCGCCTTATAGCCGAAAAAAAATTTTAGCTAAGAATTTTTTTTCATATTTTCTTTTCGCCAAAGAAATTTTCTGTTATGCTTTTTACCATCAAAAAGATTTTCGCTGAAAATCCTCCAAAAACTCCAAAAAATTGCTAGAAAATGAAAACTTTTCACCAATAATACTTGATTTTTTTGTAGTGAAAGGATAAAGTAAAAAAATAATAAAATAGTGGATGAGTTTTTACTAATGATTTGAGGACTAGTCATTAGCAACTATATATGGACTACATCAGTGATTATGGCATTGTAACACTTTTTGATAAGTGGCTAAGGGCACTTTTAGCAAATGCCATTAGATGTCTCTAGCAAGCGCATATGGAGGCCTTATCAAGTGGCTATGGTGCCTTCTCTAGGTGCTCAGAGGAAGACCTTGTTTGATCTTTAGATGAACGACTTACTTTACTATTGTAAAGTTGCATGTTTGAGTGTCTCCCTTTTTTAGGCCCTCTTAGTGATAATTTGTCACTTGGTTTAATGTTCCAGGTGCAAATGTGCCACTCGGTTGAATCCTCATAGGGAAAATGAAAATAAATATTCCTTAAGGAATTGGTAAGCTTTCTAAATCTCCTTGGCCTATTTTAACTTGCATATTCGATGTACAAATAAGATTTCATTTGGGACAATTTTCTCACTGTTTCTTAAAACAGCTTTCTAGTAAAAAATTAAAATTTTTATAATAAAAAATTGCTTTATGAAAAATGAGAAAGCGTATTATCTTATATATTCTATGAGTGAATTACAGAAAGAAGATGATGATTAAAAAAAAAAAAAAGAACTTTATCATTTGTATAAACTAGTAAAATTAAGGAGTTGTACATCTTACTATTATGTCATATTCACCAATTGGGAAATGTGCCTTATTTATAACTTAACTTGTGACCACTCTAGATTTTAAAAGCTACGATAATCTATAAATAGAAGCAACAGCTTTTTGTTTATGGTTTACTCCTTTTCTCATTTACTTTGCTATATTAACTTTTAGCTTATCCACTAACATAAATATGTTTGAGCCCATTCATAAGGAAATAAATAAAGATAATAGGAAGCTTTATAGAGGCTTCCTTTACAAGAAAAATGATTCTTAGGTGGAGGATGAAAGGCAAAATTTAAATAAAAGATTTGAGTAGTAAGAAGATTATGATGGATGGCTTGAATGCGACATGGGCAGATCGGGGCTTTGAATTTCATGTGAACCCACTCACCATGAGATTCACAAATCGTTGAAGGTAAACTACTTCATTGTTCAGCTTAAAAATTCAACCTCAGACACCTCGTATATCAAGTTACTGCTTCAACTCATGTAGTCTTGTGGTATTAGGATTGAAAATTTCTTTAAAACTCAATAAATTATGGATTTTTTTATCTTAGTTGTGTAATAAGAGTGTGTCAAGCATTTTGGTGAGAGTGATTTGACACACTAAAGGGGTGGGATTGGTTAGGGGGAGTGAATGATGTGGCTCTTCAAAATTTTAAAGATGAAAATATGCAAAAGCTAATGCTCCCAAAAAATTAAAATCCTTTTTTCACAACTAGTTCACAATGATAATGTTTTTTCTTTTAAAAAATGTTTTTTAAACAAAATAAATTTTCAGAAGTTTGCATTATTAAAGTATTTTTTATATGTATTATATAACCACAACTAGGTAATTCATATTATAGTCAAGTAAATGAAGAAAAATAAAAGAGCACACAAACCATTTATAATGATTCGATCAATAGACATACAGCTACTCCATGACTATTCTTTTTATGATTTTTTTTAACTCTCTTCTTCTGCTCTTAGCAAAGTAGCGAAGATTCTCTCCTCAGGATAATTTAGAAAGACTACAATGCTTTTCTCTTTGAAAAGAAAGTTCTCCATAGCCCCCTACTATGATCAAGAAGTAATTCCAATATTCTCAAAAGACATTTTAGATCTTGCAAGGGAGATCTTCAATAAGTTCTTTTGCCAAAAACTTGAACAACTAGTGGAAAAGAGGATATAGATTGCACTAGAATAATAAAAATGAACATTTCATGCACAATTCTTTAAGAAATCCCTAAAAGGCTCTCTATCAATCTCACTTCATTCCCTCCTCTCTAATTCCTCTTGCAAAAGCTCTGAAAAATTCCAAAAAAATCCTTCTCTCTCTCTCTCTCTCAATCTATCTCTCTCTCTCTCTCTCAAACACAAACACACACACACAGAGAAAAATGTCTCAAAACAATCTCTCATAAAAATCTCTCCAAGAGAAAGTCAACTTGGTTTCTCAATGTTTATCTATTTGTGAGATGGCTCCATAAGAAACCCATGTATTATGATTAATAAGTTTGACACCCTAATTGTATGTATAGTACGATAAGTTTAATTAGCCTAAAGTCTTAAAAATATTATCTTTTCATTTTGGACTGTATGATATTAATCATATAATATGATTAAATCAACTTCTTGACTTAGGATATATATTTGGCCTGTCCAATCTAAGGTCACACCGTCTTTGTTTGTTTAAAAAAATAAAAAAATTATGGGTAGTTTAGAGCAAAATTTTATCAAAGCCTATAAATTTTAAATTTATTTTAGAGTGAAGTTAAAAACTTTCTAGAATATATTTGGTGAAATTTATATTAAATTATTCTTAAATCTTACTTAGTGACCGACCAATAAAGCATATAAGCCATCTAAAACAAGAACTTGCCTGCCTACATTTAAAGTGTGTTAAATTTAGTAAAACAATTTTAAAAATTTAACGCATCGAAGATTTGTTAATTACTACTTCCTAAAGTCTGTAATCTATATAAATATATTATTAGATAGTAAGTATTTCATACATACGTATTGCATATATTAACATCTAACTCAAACGAATGCTATAGTTGTTGTACACAGTTTCAATTATTATAGAATGATAAGTTGCGGATGTTTCTAATGAAAATAATAAATATAACATTTTTTAAATGTTACAGTTTGAATTCTAAAGTTTGAACAGAGTTCAACATGATAAAGGCTTCGTTTGGGACGGCTTTCTTCCTGCTTCTTAAAACAGTTTTTTAGTAAAAAGTTAAAAAATTTATACTTAAAAGATGCTTGAAGTAGTAAAAAAGTCGCCCCAAACGAAGCAAAAATTTAAAATGATGGCGAAGAGGCAGAATACTATTATTACAAACTATATATGATAAGTTGAATTGTTTTCCCTCCCTTAATGAACTTCTACATTTGATTTTCGTTGATTTGTAAATCATTTTTGCTTATAAGAGATTAAGGCTTCGTTTGGGACGGCTTTTTTTATTGCTTTCTAAAAGCAGCTTTTGAGTACAAAAATTAAAAGTTTTGTTCTAGAAAACAATTTTAATAAGCAATAAAAAAGCCATCATAAATGAAGCTTACTTGAATAAAAATTTTTGATGTAAGCATGTTTTCAAAGAAATTCTTCTAATCCAAGTAAATATTTAAACTTATTTTTTAGCTTTCTATATTTAAAATTAATTAATCCGTTCAACTTAATGGAAAAGGCGAGACAAAAAATTTGTCTCCCTCATACCAAATATTGGCGTTAAATCTGGCAAATTGGGTAAAATGCCGAGAAATATGGCATATATAGACAAATGGTGAGTTTTTTTTTTTTTTTTTGGTAAAATTATGGCCTTAGCCCTTTTCATTAATATAAACTTGTTACATGTAATGAAGTAAGAAAAGAAAAAAAACAAAGTTCTTGCCAAAGCTTACAAGATTCAAAAAGGGGCAATAAACAAAAACCCCATATCTAAATCTATGAATAAAAGAGAACATAATCAAAAAAGGATGAGCATAATTAAAATAAAAGCAGGAAAAAAAAACAGGGAAGAGAGGGACAAATATGCCCGGGCTTGCATTTTCAGGCAATTGATAGGTTTTAGTTAAAATCCTCGTAAATATTCAACAGAAATTCGTTATCCAAATAGGCCTAAAAGAAGAGCTAATCGACTGAGTCCAATTTATTTAAAAGGATCAAACAATTGTGAATAAATTTCTAGCATTTTCTTGTGAAAAGTTTTGGTTTTTTTGCACAAAATAATTTTATGAATAAAATCAAATGATACATATTCAAAATGTAATTTAAGGAAAAATAATTTAAATTAATTTTCTTATGAATTTGATAAAAAAAAAACAGAAATTGCTATTTTATATAGAAAATTAAATTACTTTGAGCTTTCCTAAATTCCTAAACTTTTAGATATTTAATTATTGCATCCTGGAGTACACACGGCGATAGAAAAATAAAAAATTTAATGTCGTATCTTTGTACGAAGATCCGACACGCAATTAGATAATAGAGAGGGTGTAGTATTTATGAGACACAAAAATTTTTACGTGGAAAACCCCTGAAGAGGGAGAAAATCATGGGGTCTAGCCTAGTTTGAATGAATCCACTATTATTTGTAGTCGATTACAAATGAGTCCCTTCCTTAGGGGGGAAGGCCTTGGCTTGTTGTACATTATATGAAGTACATGATGAGAATACAAAGAGTCACTTTTGAAGGAAGGACCGTAGTCGATGGGCAACGTAGGTCATATAGACCGTTGTCTAGCGACGGAGGTCAGAAGGACAGTTGTCGGTGAGCGACGTAGGTCATAAAGACCGTTGCCTGGAGACTAAGGTCAGAATGACTATTATTTGTGGGCGACGGAGGTCTTAAATACCATTGTCTGTCGAAAGTCCGACAATGGAAAAAGTTCAGTGGCCCAGTAGAACTCTGACATTAGATATTATTCGGTCAAAATCCTAGATTCACTTGGAGATCAGATAGAATTCCAGCGCCACTTGGAGATCAGGTGGAGTTTCTTCGTCACTTGGAGATCAAGTGGAGTTTCGGCGTTACTTCAAAGTCTGGCGAAGTTTCGGCATCACTTGAAAGTCAGGCAGAACTCCGACGTCACTTGAAAATCAGGTAAAACTCTGGAGGTGGTTGAGGAGTTTAATCCCTCATTCCCTTCTTCTCTTCTCTCCTTTTTCTTCTTCCTCCGGACCACTTCTTAAGAGAAATGAGGTGCTATTTATAGTTTTCTGAGAGTGACATGACCCATAAATAGGAGGAGGATCAGGGGCAAATGTGGAGCGATTTGGATGGATGGCCGATATTGAATCCCTTGATCGTGGACCATTCATCAAATATTTGAAGGTTTTAATGATAAAAAAATTTGGCGATCATGTGCTTGTTGGATTTGTCTCGTCGAGCCGCTTGATTCGACTGTAAGTATGTCATATTTGGAAACTATTTGATAATCCAAATTATGGATTGAACCTTCCAAATGTGCTTCGGGTATTTGATTTAGACCCATTTTTGCTCGGATCGAGTTGAATTTGGTGTCGTTGGGTTCGCATTTCCGAGACGCTCAGTTTGACTATAAGTTTACTGAAATCGGAATTTAGATGGTCCTATATTTAATTTTTGAAGTTTCCAACTTTATTTTTACCTCGAGATTCATGTCCGATCAAGATAATTTTTTGATGATATATCACTAATTAAGAATTTCATAATTTTTGCTTTCTATGATCATGCCTTGTTTGATTGTTCGATTCTCTAAATTTTTTTTTTTGGACATTTACGTCAATGAAGGAAAACTCACACACACATTGCATATACAATGACTCGAACCTAAAAACTCTTAAATGGTAGCCTAAGCTCTGAACCAATAGACAATGAGCTGGTACTTTTCATTTTTGGCATTCATTGTTAAAAAGTCATCTTACAAAGTACACTTATATTTATTTAGTTTTTTTTAATATTTTGGTAATTTTAAGGTAGTGTAATATATGAAATTATTATACAAAATAATAAAATAATTTTTAAAAATCAAAACTTATTTAACAGTGATTCTATCATAAGAATTATTTGGTGGCTAAATGTTTTAAATAGAATATTCTCTATTTAATTCATGGCTTTCACAATGTTCATGCCTTTGATGATAATTTTGAAAATTATAATAAATGAATTATAATGAATCAAATATTTCAGAATATTTGCTCTACCAAATAAATGTTTTTTTAAAGTAGATATTTGGGGCGGTTTAAAAATTGTTGTCAAATCCTTCTATTCGCATCGGTCTAGATCGCTACTATTTATTGCAGTTTTAACCAGTGAAAATAGCACATGTTTTGACCGCTGCCAAAACTCTTCTTATAGAAGACATGTCGCATTCTACTTGCCCTAATTCTTCCTTTTATTTGTTTTGTGCATTCCCAGCCTACCTTGGATCAGAGATTTTCTTCCGCGTGTTGTGCCTTTGATTCGTGCATTCCGTGCCTTCGATTGGAGGAGCAAAGTTGTTTCGAAGCCTTGTCTGCTCGGTCATCACGGCTGGTCGCACGCTTCTATTTCTTCCTTTCCTTCGACGGTTTGTGTTTCATTCCTATTCTTGTGTAGCTTTGTGGATTCAATCATATGCTTGTGCTATTTCTATTCCTAGTGTAACCTAACCCTATATATGCTCATCTATGATGGTTTTCTCAAATGACAATGAAATTTTAGTAATCAGAACTTTGAGATCTAAATGCTTTGCATAAGAGGATTTGTCTGAAGTGAAGATCTAAAGAGAAGATCAAATATACGAATTTTTGTCAAAAGAAAATAAAATAGAATAAATATAATATTGCAAAAGAAATGATTTTTTTCAAAGAAAGCAGATAACTTTTCTTATTCAAACAACAAATATTATTTGTATATTAATATTCTTGTGCATTGAGGAGAATTTGGAAATATTTACCCTTTTAGAAAGGGGGTGTAGAAAGAGAATGTGAGAGAAGAGGCATGAAGAAGCAAAAGAGGGGGTAAGCTGAATGGGATATCTGCTCGATGGTTACAATAAGTAGGAAGAAGCCATTTGCAATCCTGCGAGGTTAATTTTTCATTCTAAGATGAGAGTTTTTTTAAAAAAAGGTAAATCTTTTTTGGTGTATAACTATATATTGTAGTGGAAGAAGAAGAGGAGAAGAATGGACGATTAGATGATGATGATGTATCTAACCAGAGGATAGATATGTAAACCAAAATCATTACGTCAATACCCCTAAATAGTATTTACATACATATTATTAATATATATATATATATATATTGTTAAAATCTGTGGAGGGGCTTATGCGTTAATAATAAAAAATGATTACAAAGTGCTTAAAGGAGACTATCAGCACACTATGCTCCAACGAGTTACAAAAAAATAAATAAAGAAAAAACCTAGGAGGCAACAGTCTCCACTATGCAAATTTACAAAAATTACCTATGAACAATCTACAGATGCTACATAGAAGCATCCAAAAAAGAAAGATAAAGATGAAGAAATGAAGCTCGATCTTTCTGTAAAAAATTATGATAACGGCCTGAAGCATATTCACCTGCAAAATAGAAGGGATGCAGCGCAAAAGAGTATAACAAAAAAATTTATAGGTAAACAAATTAAAATTGAAAAATATTAATTTAGAAAGTGAAGAAAGATGATAAAAGCTGCTAAAACAAAATTGATCTAAATGCAGGCACCACTAAAAGTCAAAGCATAGATACAGAATGATAGAGCTCAAGATTATATTAAAATAAGAAGCTTCATCAAGAATATCCACAAGCCACTCAATCCAACCCTCAGGTGCATACACCATCCAGTACTCTAAGCAACCAGAGCATAAGGGGGACACAGTAATAGTCCAGGACATGAAATACATGTTAATAGATGCATCCAGCCTAAAGGCAAATCAGTAAAATAACAGAAACCCTAAACCCGATCATAACAACTTAAAGTCATCCAGAACAAGGCCCAAACCTTCCAGAGAATTACCAAAAACTAAACCAAAGGCATTCTAGAATCTAAAATGAAGCAAGGCCAAGCCATCTTCCTAGTTAAGTGAAGGCCAAAGGAAAAGCAGCCCAGAACCCTAGCCAAACAAATATACTCCCCCAACACCCCACAACAGCTCATTGATGGAGGGAGAACAGCAATGGGAATAACTCTCAATAACAGTAACATTGAAATCATAGCTCAAGTCTATAACCAACCAGACAACAGCTACAATGAAGAAATCTGAGAGCTGCAGACAAGAAAAAGAGTGCAAAATCTCGTAAATATCAACTTTGAAGTAGTGCTAATTGCTAAAGTAGCTAACAAAATCAAATAAACCAATGAGCCCATAGAAGCAGTAAAGTGGTATAAGACCATCGGGGCAACCAGAAAAAATAAATACAATAACCCCATAGCATATCAACAGCTAAAAAAGGAGCTCCTAGAAATAAAAACTGGAGTCCCAACAAATATCAATCAGAACCAAAAAAGTATTCAGCAACCAGGTGCCAAACTCGGCTCCAAAAATAAAATGTGGTAAGAGATTCTCGCCACCAAAAACCAAAAGCATGTAAAAAATAGACCCTATTTATTGCCAGAAGGAGCAATGATAGATAGAACCCCACCACAACTTACCAAATATGCCAAGACACAGAGAATTAATACAACTAGTCTCATACATCATATAGAAGTACTATCGCCACCTCAGGAGACCAACAAGGCCAACAACCATCCAAAAATCCAAGCCAAATAAAGCGTACCAATATAACCATCCAATAAATAGAACACAAAAATAGAAAAAGGAAAAATAATCAACAAAAAAACCTAACCACCCAAACACCACAACAAACAACACCCCACCAAGGAGCAAATCCACCTAGGAAGAAACATAAAGGATACCAAGCTCATCTAGCTTCAGCAAACCACGAAGAGGAACCGGCAAAGAAGACCCAATAACATATGTAAAACAATCAAGGCTACAACCCAGATAGAAATCCAAGAAGAACACATATTTCCCTCTTTGCACGTGTGAAGAAACGAATGATTCAAAAAGTCCAGTAGCTTTTTAATTTCTCTAATGTGGTAGATGAGGTCAGAGAGACAAAACGTTTCCCCATCAACTAAAAATGGCAAAAAATTCATAATCAGAATTGAGCACAATAAACAGATTAGTTAAATTAAGAGAATCACATAACTGGATACCATAAATAATGGCCAAAGTATTAGGAATAGAGACATTGCCCAGAAGAGTAGGACTAGTAAAAGAAATAATAAGGTAGCCATTACTATCCCTGATAGTACCATTACAACCCTTAAAAGAATCAAAATAAGCCCCATCCACATTCAATTTAAAAACATTCATAGGAGGCTTAGTCCAATAAATAATATTAATAACTATATATATATAAACACACACAAACAACCACCCTTTAATAATAATCACAAGTTTGTTGTTCAAAGTGATTGTGAAATAAAAGAGAATGGAGATGCTCTTTTAGTCATCTTAAAGAATTAATTTTAGGAGACCAGTCGGAAGGTGTGAGAACTAGGCACGGACTTAGGAAGGAAGTTAGTCATTAAGCATTCATCTTTATGATAGAACCCACGAGTATATATAAATATTTAGGAGATGTATTTTGAATCCTAGCAATGCAAGACAAATTGAATCAATTCACCAGGAATGACATTTGGGTGTTAGTGAAGTGACCTAAATAATATAGTATAGTTGGGACAAAATGGGTCTTTAAAAATATGGTGAATGACTCAATAAACATAATAAGAAATAAGGCCAGATTAGTAGCAAAGGGGTACAACAAAATTGAGGGAATAGACTTTGAAGAAACCTTTGCCCTGATTGCTAGACTAGAAGTCATAAGGGTGTTATTAGCTTTTGCTTGTTTTAAAAGTTTCAAACTATATCAAATGGATGTAAATAGTGATTTTTTGAATGGGGTGATCAAGGAGGATGCTTATGTTGAGAAACCCCCTAGATTTGAAAGTTCACAATTTCCAGACCATGTGTTTAAATTAAAAAAAGTCACTTTATGGGTTAAAGCAAGCATATAGAGCCTAGTACGAAAGACTTAGCTCATTCTTACTTGATAGAGGATTTGTTAAGGGTAGTGTGGATTCTACACTTTTTTTTATAAAAGGTTCATGATGAAATTCTCATTGTTCAGATTTATGTGGATGATAGTTTGTTTGGATCTTCAGATAAAAATTTATGTGATGAATTTTCAAAAATAATGAGTAATGAGTTTGAAATGAGCATGATGGGAGAGCTTAATTAGTTTCTTGGCTTTAGTGTAAAGCAAATGGATAATGGAATATTTCTTAACCAAATGAAATAAATTAAGGATATTCTAAAAAACTATGAAATAGATAGTGCTAAGCCCATGAAAACTCCAGTGACCTTTATGATTCAACTAGATAAAGAACTGAATGGAAAATCTGTATACCAGAAAAAATATAAAGGAATGATTGGATCTCTGCTCTACCTTATTGCTTGTAGATTGTACCTAATGTTTAGGGTATGCCTATGTGCCAGTTTTCAAACAGATCCTAAAGAATCTCACTTAACTGCGTTCAAGAGAATCCTTGGATATCTACTAGGCACCTTGAACTTATGAATTCGGTATCCTAGACACAACACTTATTTTGAATTCATAGAATACTCAGATTCTGATTTTGCAGGATGTAGGGTAGATAGAAAAAGCACCTCTAGTACCTACCAATTCATAGGATATTCTTTAGTTTTTTCGTCCAGTAGGAAGCAAAATTCGGCAGCCCTTTCCACTATCTAGACAGAATATATTACGATAGAAAGTTATGTTGTACAAGTACTTTGGCTGAAACAACAACTTATTGATCTTAGATTACCTATAGAAACCATCTCAATCATGTGCGACAACACAAGTGCAATCTGCATTTCTAAAAATCTAATTCAACACTCTCGAACAAAACATATAGATATTAGACATCACTTCAGAAGAGATCATGTATCTAAAGGAGATATAGAACTACATCACATAGCTACAGGAGATCAATTAACAGACATTTTCTTGAAACCACTAGCCTACCACACCTTTAGCAGTTTGAGGACAAGACATGGTGTCAAAGACATTAATGCATAATTCAAAAAAAAAAAAAACTGTTCCTGATCATCACGCCCTCACCACATAAAACTCAAAATTTTACATTCTCTATATCGTATTGTACAATCCACATTCGTACTATACAATATATCAAAAACCACACAAATTACAACCAGCTTTAATTTTGTCTTTGTAGATCATACTGTATAATAAATATAGTATTATACGATACATGTGGTAGTTCATTCAATTCGTTTGGTATGACTTTATTGCACATCGTATGGTATAATAACTTCTCTTAGTAATGTATGATCCACGTCAGCAATGGATTGGGACAAATTAAATATGTTTGGTATGATATTTTTGCTCATCATACTGTACGATATCTCCTCTTCGTATAATACGATCTATGTTAGGAAAATGGATGAGGATGACTTAAAGGTGGCCTATACGATATAATTTCCATTCGTATTATATGAACACTTATTTGAATTGTACGATGCTTTTCATCAAAGGCCATATCGGCGACTCTCGGGACTATCAAAATCCTTCTGATCGTACTGTATGATATACATCATACGGTACGAGTTGACCACCTTTTCCCAACTGTTCATCTAGATGATATTATTGCCTATCGTACTGTATGATCCTCGATTGTACTTTACGGTCATTCCAAAACTCTATAAATTGGCTAAATCTAAAGCTCATTTCACTCACTCTTACTTCTCCTCAATTGTAATAACCTATCTTTATGAAATGGCAAACTCTAGCAACATAGTCGTCTGGTCCTTAAAAGCTCATCTTTCTCTCTCCATTCCAATGACCATTTCCTGACTCCCAAAAGTGAAGAAGCCTATCATAAATACAAGGCCTACAAAATTAAGCCATATCATATGTTAAATAAAGCAGCCCTAAATTTTGAGGTAATGAGCCTATTCACATCCACCACTCTACAATTCCTCCTTACTCTAGCCTTCCCGTGTAATTTAGAACTCCTTTTTTAATTTCTATCCAACCTCACTATAAATATTGAAAACCTAACCCCCACCTCTTTCATCTAGCGACAAAATTTTGAGATCACTAAGACAAACCTCGCCCAATACATTGGGCTCTCTACTGACGGTCCTAGAATTAATTCCTTTCTTACTAATGAATTTGACTGGAGTGCCACAAATTAAGTTTTTAGGAATGCCACCTTCTTATAACACCAACCACTCATTCAATCCCTCACTCAAAATGCCAGGATTATTCAACACATACTTAGAACCTCAATCATACCCAAAGCTGGTGATCAAATCTGCATGACCCCAAGTTTATCTATCATTACCTTTCTTATCATGTCCAACATCAGATTTGATGAGGTGGATTTCATTATCAATTACATTGAAAATATGACCTTAATTCGCCTCCCAGTTACCCTTAGAAAAGAAATCCTAGCCCTTGGCTACCTTGTAGGTTACATTCTTCAAAATAAATATCAGTTAACTTATCCTAGTGAACTCGACTACCTACCCATTTTCTATATGGATGCCTCCTTCCCCATTTTGTTTCATACAAAATTCTTAATAAGTTCTTTATGCTTAATCATCCATTGCCAATAAAACCCCACCTCCAGTTGGCGTACTCCTTTAAGTTATTATAAACATAGCTTCAAAGTTCTATTCTCATGGCGACTTGTTCATCTTTACTCTCCTATTATATTCTTCTAAATATGGTCTTCATTTTTCTTCTAATAGAAACAAAATTTCTAGTATTGGTGCAAAAGCTTGTTGGAGAACGCCATGTCATTAACATCAAGTAATTGTTGTCGAGTAACTCCTACTCTATGCCTAATAAAAGTTAGTGAACAATTTCAATAATTTCCTAATAACTTATTCGAGACTATTTTTTTCATAAAATAATTAGAATAATAATTCATCATGTAGTAATTAAGCTCATTTGATATATATTTCAAGCTTAAGCTCATTTGATAGATATCACAAGCTTAAAAGTGATGCAAATGAAAAAAAAAAAAAAAAAACACAATACTTACATTAATTATTTGTTTTTCATTGTGACAGACACTATCCCTTCCAAGCTCAACATGGTCCACTTTCATAGCATGTGCTCATCCTGAACGCGCTAGGGAAAGCAGTCACATGTGGAGCTCTTCCATCAAGACCAAGCCACCCAAACCTAAACCATATATGCGGCTCTCTTTTTCCAAAAGTTTTGCCAATCATCGATTATGCTATTAGTCCCCATAGTTGTATCGTCAATATAGGACTAAGCACTCCTACCAAGTTCTTCTCAGTTTTGTTTGACACTGGTTACGACCTCACTTGGACCCAATGTGTCCCCTGAGTTAACTAATATTACCAAAAAAAACCCCATTTTATGACACAACCCAGTCCTCCACCTTCACCAACATCATATGCAACTCCAACTATTGTACACAACTGGCTTGATTTGGTTGCTCCTCTACCTTCACCTGCCTATACGAGCAAGAATATGTTGAATATTCTAAAATTAATGGATCATTCATTAAAGATGCCATGCCATTATCCAGTGATATTATTTATGACTTCCTCTTTAGCTGTGGACATAATAACACTGGAAGTTTTGGACATGCAAATGGGTTATTAGGCCTCGAATTGGGGTTGTTTCAATAATTTACCAAACTACCCAATTTTATAACAAAATATTCTCATATTGTCTACTATCATGGCCCAATACAATTGGATATCTTGAGCTAGGTAGCTCAATCCTTGGTGTGAATTATACACAGAAGCTAACCAACACAAAAATGCCATCCTTCTACTTCCTCAATCTCATTTCCATTTCAGTTGGGGGTGAAAGGCTCATCCTTCCACCTACTATATTCAGTGAACCTAGAACTATATTGGAGTTTGGCATAATGTTTTGCAACCTACAACCCAAAAATGCCACCCACTTCCAATTGTATAACATATATTACTCACAAACACCAAAGTTCGGTGTCCATTTGAGTAATCTTATTTGGGACGCTTGAATGTAGCAGGATCTCCTTGAGAAAATAAGAATATAATCCAAATCATTTCTAAGTTGGATTGCAATATGCCTCATATCCAGTAAGACAATATGAAAAGATCCTAAAAGTTTCAGATTCCTCAAAAAAACTTGCGTATGACATCCAGATTAGGGTGCCTAAGAGAAAATTTGCAAACCAAAGTAAGAGAAAAAGGAGTGGTCAGCTGTGATACAAAAGAATTATCGAACATCAAAGACAGACCTCCTTTAAATAAAGTTTTAATGAAAAGAAGTTTGAAGAAGTAGACAAAGAATAAGCTAAAACCTCTTTAAATGAGCGAGACTTGCCATATGAAAACAAAGCAGTCATAGGGAGAGATGAAAATTAATTTTTAAAATCCCTTTTTCAAACTTTAGAACACCCAATAAAGTACAAGAAAAAAAATGGGATGTTGAAGCCCTTAAAAATTGCAATCACAACATTAGACATGTCATCCTTAACAATATTTCAATAATTTTGAAAAAAGTTACATTAAACCAGTCGACATAATTAAAATTCATGCTCATAAAAAACTAAAAATCTTAATCTCAACATGCAAAGAGGAAGTAGAATAATTATTCTTTTAGGTAATAAGGTGTTGAATAACCTGCAAATTAGAGATAGGGTAAACAAAAAATCTCAATGTCAACAAAATTATTATCAAGCATACAGACCTCATTTTCAACCTTATTGATATTATCAAAGATATTTCCGAATTTACTTTTGTTTTGTCATCTTAGAAATTTTTTCACCCTTTTAAAATTTAAATATAAAAAAATCATGACATTTTCCTCAACATGATGACAAATAAGGGTAAACATTTATGAGAAATAATCTTTGAAAAATTAGAAGCTTTCAACCACATATTCAAAAAATGAAAAGGAGAAAATTTTATAAGAACTATCATGTCTTATATTTAATAGCATCAGAGTATGGACCAAAATTGTTCTATTTAGATGCTCCAAAGTAAAGATAGGAAAATTAGAATGCCAAACATTATTAAAAAGAAATCTATCTAATCTTTCCAACACTTTATTGTTATACCAAGTCAAGTTGGAGCCAAGAAAAATAAATATATAATAAACCACATTCAAACATCATGTTGTTAAAATATTCCATAACATTGATATAAGGGGGAGAACCTCCAACCTTTTTAGAAGCATTAGTTATGTTATTGAAATCACCACCAACCAACCCCATTCCTCTATAGTGATTTTCAAGATCAATTAATCTTTTCTACAAAGGAATTGCCTCAATTTTTTATAATAGAAGCCATCTTAGAAATATTAAAATAGATAAATTATAATGAATGAATTGATCAAAGTCAAAAATAATAGTGAAATTAATTTCACTCATCCTAAAAACCCAAATCTTACCAGATGAGTTAACAAAAGAAGAGTTAAACCCCAATTGTCTTTTTTACACACAACAAGTTTAGAAGAGTCAACCATAAGTTTAAGAAGAGATAAAAATATATATTTTATGAATTCTGCATTATATATATATGAGAAGAAGAAGATCCCCTCATATCCTCTCTGTCATGCAAATCTCCCCAGCATTTGTTAATAGATTTGGATCTCCACAATTTTGATTTTAAAATCACATACGGTTTTCATTGAAAAAAAAAATTATTTTAAAAAAATTTTATGGTTTAGTTTTTCTTTTTAATACCTATAATCATGAGTTTTGAGGTTTAGCAGTAGATAATATATTATTTAATAAATATACATGATATAGTGTTGCACTTGGTTTCCTTTTGATGGCATATTCAAGTGTTGTAGCATTGTGTTTGTTTGAAATGGAGGCTCTATATCAACATTGCAAGGAGATAAATATCCATAATACTTTGGTTGCACTTTTGACCTTTCATGTAAATATGATTTGGACTAAGTCTTCTTATCAAACTGAAGTGAATAATAGCAAGGACATTCTCACACCACCTCTGTTCATTTTTGTATTTGACAAAAATGCACAAATTGTTATAATTTTGGTGTGAAGCTTTCAAACAACTTCTGCTAGAAATTGAACTCTTCCATTTGGTATTCTAACTTATTCATGAATGTTAGAACTGAAGTGGTGTTAAATATTAAAAATGAAATGGGCTTTATATGTGCATTAGTTTTTTAAATCTTTATAATCTTGAATAATTTCATCAACTTTACTTATATTTTGTTGATAGAAGATTGAATTTCTATATTTATCTATTTGCACTTGTTTATATTCTGTTGATATATGTATCATTGGCATATTGCAAAGTTCATATTGTTGGCTAGTTATTTAATACTATCAAATATAAATTGCTTAGTACAAATTATTATTGAAATTATATATATATATATATATATATATATATATATATATATATATATACACGTGTCTTCTTTAAATAACCGCTTTGAAAATCATCAAGTGTATTTTTTTTTTTTTTTTTTGGAGAATGGAAATGAAGGGGAGGTTTCTCTTGTGTTGACTTTTTTTTGTTAGAAAACAGATCATGCTAGTTGATGTTTCAATGCACTCCAAAATATAATATCCGGATTTTGTTGGCTTGTGTTCATATACTTTTCAAATTTTTGATACTTTAACACAATTTCTCTTTCTTTTACTTGAAGTATTTTCTAGCATATGTTCATAGATTGTGAGCTTCATAAGTTGTGTTATGCTAATGGTTTTCTTTGTTATTTTGTTATCACCTTTTTCCTCAAAGCTATAACTATTTATGAATTTTGTCCTTATGCTCTAGATAATGTGTTTATTTTGTGAAATACATTAAATGAACAAAAAAATTGCTCTAATTTAAGTAATGTTCTTTGTTATTTATCTTTATTGGAAATGGAAAAGGAAAATGAAATAGCCTTACATGATCATTTTCTTCCTTCCATACTTGTCCATAAATTCTAAAATTTTGATTGCTCATTCTCAAGAAATTAAGAAAAGACATGCTGAAATTTTTTATAGTTATCTTCATGAGGTTGAGGGAAGAAAAGTGCTATAATTATTATACCAGCGGTCTTTCTTTCACAAAAAGGAAATGCAAACACATGCATCAATAGAAACACATCGTTGATTTATTTGAAATAATTAATATACGTTTGAGTTTCAATAGTATATACATAAGATTTCTAAGTAGGCTCCAAGATAGTTAGAGGTAGCCATTAATTCTATTCCATATTATTAATGTTTTTTAACTCATGGAGAGCATACATGTCAATGGTACAAAATGGTATGCACATGACATACGGTCTAGTGCGGCGCATTAAAATAGTTCATGTTATTTATGTAATGCATGGGCAACAACACATGGCTAATGGCGGAAGTAACACATGATATTTACTTGATATGTTATAAATTATAATTATTTTTTAATATTTTTATATTAATATCATAATGAATTATTAATTCACATCAAATTTATTAAATATTAAAAATTTAAAGAAAGATTTAAAGCTATCATTTTTTTCTATTCTGCATGATTTAAGCTAAATTATGATAAAAATATTTTATGTATTACGTCATGTTTAAAATACCACATGCCACACCATGCTCTATACGTCATGTCTTAATGCAAAAGTCTGCGTTACGGTATGCCATTCATCGCTAACAAGTATGGTGAAGAAACCCCATCTGATTGAGATTACCTATTAACTACTCAATAATGGTGGGTTAAAAAAGGAAGAGGTTCGGAAGTGATGCTTCAAGTAGTGGATTTTTCTAAAATAGGAGCAAGTTTGAACTTGAACACTCCATGAGAGGTAGACCATTTAAGTTGGTTCATAGAGGTGGCAATATTACCACATACGGAGTTTCAGTGAGTAGAATGGAAGTGTGACAATGATGCAGCTGGAGAAACCTGGGTCAATATTATTAGCTGATTGGTCAGTGTATTTGATATGAATAGACTAGACATAGGGTCGATGAGTGTCCACAGGCAAGAACTGATAGATAATTTGAGCATAGGTCTAAAGGGATTATTACTTTGATAAGGAGACTAAGGACAATTCTATCTCGTGTGTTTATCAAGTGATCTTCTACTAGAGGCAATGCTTATGTAGTAGGGAGACTATATAATATGGAATTAAAGAGAGTTTAGTAGATATATCACTTTAGCTTTTAAGCATGTGTATATAGTTTGACTCAGTAGGAGGCCAGGGATGCTCCACATGTGGTTATACGTATAACTTATCATTTTGGTATTTCTTGTGCCATTTTTTTTTTATTTAAGAGTTATTCATTCATTTATGTTAAAAGAAATTTTGACTTATTGTGTGAAAATAAAATCACAGAATTTTGAGGTGCTTTATATTTTGAGATTGTATGCTATATTTAGAATTACGTACCATCTTGAGAGATGGATTCAATATTTTATAATGGATTCAATAAAAAAATATGATTTAAAAAAATCATTTATATAATAAAACACTATCAAGAGGAAAAATTATGACCCCTACAACTACCCCAAAAAAATCATAAATTGGGTAAAGATGATTCAATTCGAATGTGGATTGCATTGGATTTTATTCAGCCTACTAATTTTCAATTAAAGATTATGGGGGATATTAAAGGAAGTTTCTTTGGCATTCTGATGAAAAAATCCTTTCTTTTGCGAGTCTATAATAAAGAATCTTTGTACTATAAGATGTGTAATTTAGCACATGAATCAGAGCAGTTAGTTTTCAAAGAAGGATATTCAAGAATTAAGGATAGTATGGAGTTGCCTTCTATAATTCCTATAACTGTTTGACAATTGTCTCTTTAAACTATAGAGATTGATATATTAAGAAGAATTGAAAAGTTCAAACATTTGGATTCTCTTCTCTCATCCGATAAAGGTTCTAATAGGGATCTTTGTAGAGCACTTGTTAAAACATTTCAAGCACCGCGAAGCCTACACTTATCATGCAAATATATATTGATGGTTTGGAAAGGATATTTGGGGAAATTAGATATCTCACACATTTACAATACTTAAAGATTTAAAGGGATACATTAAGTATAATGCCATGAATTCTAATGACAATAATAACTCGTGACACTTGAGATTGATCGAGACTTATATTTTATCGGATTGTGAGATTGGGAGGCCAAAGTCTCTTTGATAATTTTTTTTTAGATATGTCATGGGTTGAAGTTTCGGGGAGCTAGTGAATAGGAGTGTTCTTTGAAAATTAGGAATCAACAACCCTGAAAATGTTAAGGATGTCGAGGAGGCTTGTAGTGCCAAATAATATGCCAATAGCAGGCTCACAGATTTAACGTTATTTTGGAATTTCACTAATTCAAGGAACTTTGATTTCACTAAGAACATGCTCGACAACCTTCGCCCCCCAGAATTCCTTTGGAACCTGAGCACAAAGGGATACATGTGTTCATGGTCTATATTATAGATGAATGATATCAATACGATGTTCAAAATAGAGATGCTCAAATTAACATATCACTTGGAATAGGAATTTGATAGGGTGCCGAAAGCAAAGTGGCTCAAAAGTAGATTTAGTGGGGATAATGCATACAAGAGGTTTCACATATTTTCAACTTAGAAGCATTAGAAGATTGATTTGAGGTGGGAATAACTACTGAAGAGGGATGTTTATTTCATGGCTCAATTAAACTGGTCCTATTTTACTTCCCGAAGTCGAATGGCACCCAAAAAAGGAAGCTCAAATAAATCACGTTCAACACATACTTCTTGCAAAATTGGAGAACAAAATAGAGCAGCATATAAAAACAAA
Organism: Dendrobium nobile; assembly: GCA_022539455.1. Classification (NCBI taxonomy): domain Eukaryota; kingdom Viridiplantae; phylum Streptophyta; class Magnoliopsida; order Asparagales; family Orchidaceae; genus Dendrobium; species Dendrobium nobile. Next base: position 25,152,058 of record CM039723.1, read on the forward strand.
AATTGGGTACCTTGCACAATTTGAAGCTTTCAAAACCAGATTTACCCCAGCAAAACACACTCCCAAGATAAACATTAGATATAAAATAGATAAAACTATTAGTATAAAAACTCTTATCATTATAGTTTAAACTAATACTCTTACCAAAAAACAACTCCAGAGTGATCCAGCCTAACGAAAAAAGACTCCAACAAAAAATAGAAAGCATATGAAACTTATTACAACCCGCATCATGATAGATAGGGAAAAACCTCCTCACACCCATCCTCTTATGCCAATACAGATAACTATTCCAATTAGGAAGGCAACAAGTAGCATTAAACTAATAATTGAGAGTGGTCAAAACCATATTACCAGCTACAGCAATGATTGATGAGAGACACCCAGAGCAGTAACCACCCGTTACAAAATAGAAAAAACCTCAACAGATACAGTACACAATTCTCCATATAAAAGATCCTCTGGTGGCCAGAAAAGACAGAATGACTAACCCAAGCAGAAAAATAGATAATACCCCGCCTAATAAGTCCAGAAGAGAAACAAATAGAAAGAACACCCCGATCCAACAACAAAAAACCATCTACCAAATTCAAAAACATTACAACATAAGCAAAAGAAATCACCTAGCTGTAATATACGGCAAGCCAATTTTATCAAGTTTAACTAAACCCTTCAGAATATGAGGAATATTAACAAGATCAAATTCCCTTTACTCCTACAAACTACTACCAAGCTTAGCTAAGCAATCAGCACACGCATTTCCCTCTCTTAACACATGTTTTATCGTATAATTAAGAGTAGAGAGAGCAATACAAATTTTTCTAATAATGTAAAAAAACTGAGGAGAATAAACATCCATTTTGTTGATAATTTGAATTAAACTTAAAGCATCCACCTCAATATCAATGTTAATGAAACTTTTATTCTTACAAATGTAAAGCCCTTTGAGTAAACCCATAAGCTCAGTGAAAATGACCTTACACGGAGCTAAAGGGCCCGCATAAGCCACAACCACATTACCAACATTGTCATGAATAATCCCACCAAAACTAGCAAAAGAAAGATCAACAGAACCATCAGTATTAAGTTTCAAATAAATATGGTCCGGTTTAAGCCATCTAATAATCCTTTTCCCTTCTCAACAACTCAGCAGTTTGAATAGGAATACCCAGGCTCACACACAAATTATCACAATTAATAAAAAATTTTCTCGAAATCAGCTTAACAGTACAAAGTTGAAGTAGTTTATTATTAATATTAGAAATAATACTCTTTTCCTCCATCTTACAACCATTATGTTTAGCTTCATTACGAGCTTTCCAAATAAACCACAAAATAAGAGTAGGAAGCAGGTTAAGAACATGACCTTTAACAGTGGATATCCAACCAACCAAATAATCCTGAACACTAATAACAGCCATATGATTAAAAACAGGAATAGGCTTGTTAACAAGGATAGCATAATATCTCTAAATGTTTTGAACAATTTTACCTAAGAGGAAAACATGAATAATACTTTCTATATTAAAATAACAATAGCATTTAGAAGGAAGATAAAAACCTTTATTCCAAAGCCGAGTATCCATCAGTAAGAAACTTTTAATACACCTCCAAGCAAGAATAGAATAAGATAAAGGAATATTATTGTGCCAAATAGAGCCATAAACATTAGAAATATCTTTCTTGATTCTAAAAACTTCCCACACATTTTTAATTTTAAAAGCACCATTGGTTGAACTGTTGAAGAGCAAGAAGTCAATATCAACAATACTCAAAGGAATGTTCAAAACAAGATGCAAAATCTCCTCAGGTTAAATATGTCTCAATTTATTTACATTCCAGTTATCATTCATAATAAAATAGCTAACCTTAGTAGAAACCAGAGTATGAGAACAATGCAATCTGTCTATAGAACCCAGCCCAAGCCAATTGTCTTGCCAAAAGTAAACATCCCCTTTGCCCAAACCCCATTGGATAAAAGGCTCTGCCTCCCAACTAATCTGTCATAGCCGCTTCCAAACAGAAGAATCCGTTCTTTTTAAACTACATAAAGTAGGATGCATCTCTTTTCAATACTTAGCATGCATAAAATTAGACCATAAGCTAACCTTTGCTCTAAAGGAAAACCAAAGTTTAAAAGAGAAAGACTTAACCATATCCAAAAAACTCTTACAACCTAAGCCACCCTCATTAAACGGACCACACAATTTACACCAGGAAGACCACATAATTAAAGATTTATTATTCTTGGCTCCCCAAAAAATTTATTGATCAATCTTCCCAATCTAAGACAAATAGAAGGAGCAAGATTAAGAGTGTGAAGAATAAAAACACGGATATAATTTAAAACACGTTTAATAAGCACAAGTTTTCTGCCAAAAGAAAGAAAATTTTAGGACCAGTTAGTAATTTTTCTTTGAAAAATCGTTACCATATCCTCAAATAACATGCTCTTCTTCCTCCCCTTGAAAATAGGGGTACCCAAGTATTTAAAAGGCAAAGCATAACAATTAAACTCACAAATCCATTTAATATCCTTAATTCTACCTTGACTAGCAGATTTAGAAACAATGAAAGTACTTTTATTTTTGTTAATAGACAACCCACTCAAGTTTTGGAACTCATTTAAGTACTTACAAAGAAATTTAATATTGGTCAAAGAGCTATTAGCAAAAATAATAAAGTCATCCGCAAAGCTAAGATGAGTAATATGGATACCACCCATAGTACGATAAAGTAAATTTGGGTACCTTTTGTACAGAACCTTAAAACCCCGAGATAAATAGTCAACCACAATAATGAACAAGGCAGGGGAGAGAGGATCACCTTGACGCAAACCTTGACTAGATTTAAAAAATCCATTACTTCTACCATTAATAATAACAGAAAAATAACAATGCTCGATACTATTTTTGATCAAAGAAATAAAAGCTTGGCTAAAACAAAAACAATATAAAACTTTGTATAAAAAATCCCAACAGAGATTATCATAAGCCTTGGTAATGTCCAATTTGAAAATAATATTCTCACCTTTCACTTTAGCGTTGATATCATGAGTAATTTCTTGCGCAATTAAACATTATCAAAGATGCTTCTTCCTTTGACAAAACTAGTTTAGTTCTGAGAAATAATTCTGGGAAGAATATTAACCAGTCTAGTAGCAATGATCTTAGAAATAAGCTTATCAAGAAAGGAACATAAACTAATCGGTCTAAAGTCATTCCAATTATTGGTCGTCTCCTTCTTAGGAATTAAAATAATGTTAGTAGAAGAAAAAAAATTTAATATAAGGTTTACCCGAAAAGAACTCAGAAATAGCCTCCATAATACCCCACCTTAGTAATGTGCCAAGTTTTAAGAAAAACACTTAGTTGTAAAGCATTCCGGACTCGCAATAGAGTCAACATTCATCTCCTGCATAACTTCCAAACATCCTCCTCAGAAGGAGGTAGAATAAGTTGGAAATTTTCAGCCTCTGAAATATAGCAAGGGATAATATGAGGATTAAAAATATTTTTAAAATGCTCCACGCCAGAGTTTAAAATAGAATCCTCCTCTTCCAAAACCCTACCATCATCACTAGAAATTTTAAAGATATGGTTTCTAATTTTCTTTTTGTTAGCCAAAGCGTGAAAAAATTTGGTGTTCCTATCACCATCAACAGTAAATTTAGTAGTAGTTTTTTGATGCCAATAGATCTCTTCCTGTTCATGTAAAGCAAACAGATTTATCTTAGCAACATTCAGGTTCGCAAGAATAGAACTATCGGGGTTAAGTTGATAAACATTTTCAAGTTCCATCACCTCATTCTCTGCATTTTTAATATTAGCAAAAAAAATTTTAAAAATATGCTTGTTCCATCATCTCAAAACCTGCTTCAGTCTGCTAAGCTTGTTCAACAACTTAGCCATACCCGAGATATTACCATTGGGAAACAAAGGAGCCTGCCAATTTCTCTCAAAGACATTAAAGAAATCATGATGGGAAAGCCACATATTTTGAAATTTAAATGCATTAGGAATATAATTTTGGTTGGCATTTATAGTAAGCAAAAGAGGTGCATGATCAGAAGCTGTCCTACTAAGATGCTCAACATGAGTCATATGGAACTTATCAATCCAATCACTATTAAATAACAATCTATCAAGTCTTTGCCACAAGTTACCTATACTCTAGGTGTAAGCATTACCAAAGAAACCTATATCATGTAAATCACAAGAAGAAATCATGGAATTAAAATCTTCCATGGCATTAATATTAGGGTGATTAATTCCCAACCTTTCATTAGCATTAGAAATAATGTTGAAGTCACCTCCAACACACCACGGCCCCAAAGAAGTAGATGCAAAATTCTTAAGCTGATCCCAAAGGGAAAGCCGACCCCCTCTAGAACAAGCATCAGAAACAAAAGAGGTATTACAGTCAAAATTAAACATAGATATGGAAGTATGCACTACATAGAAGGAAGCAACCTCTTTGGATTTTTTTCCCTTTTTTCTTATTAACTTTAGTAAATTTTTCCTCCTCAAGACTCTTAAGTAAAGTGTAATCCATAGCAGATTTTTTGGATTTAGAACCATCTAAATCCAAAGGCAAATAGCTACCACGTTCCAGATATTGCACCTGTTTATCCTTCTTTTTTTCAGTAGGAATAATTTCCCCTTCTTCACAAGTCTCATTATTTTCATAATCTAAATTAATAGCTAACTTATATTGCAGAGCAACTACAGGAGTATCAATAGAATTGTTAAACATGGAATCAATAGAGACAAATATATTAGGAAGCTTCTCACTATCATTACACAAATTCTTACCTTCCATATTAGCATCCAACTCACCTCTGTTTTTCGGCATCACAGAGCTAGTCACCGTATCCACCTGGTTTTTAATCATAGCATTTAACACCGAATTATCCAGCACCTTATTAGAAATAGAAAGAACAGGAGAATCAACAATCTCATCCGTGAGTTTAGTAATTTTTTTAAGCTCAGGAAGCTACTTAAAATACTCGAAAATCGCATGTCCATGAATTTTGCAGTGATAACAAAAATCTGAGACCTTCTCAAACTCAACTTTCTCAAAGTAACCAAAAGCCTTTGAACCAACCCAAACTTCTTGAGGATGTTTCATAGAAATATCAACTTCCACCAGAACCCTATCCATAGAAGGCCGGGTCCTTGAGGCAGTCGCTTGGTCGGTTTGCAGAGGCCTCCCAAAAACAGAGCCAAGCGAATGCAAGACTTGGGGATTAAAAAAATGTAATCTCAAATTCGGAAAGGGGATCCAAATAGGAACTATGGGTGACTCTTCATGAACATCAAAAAAGACGTCCACTTTAAAACTATCATTTGACAATTATTGATAAAGTAAGATCTCCTAGCAAAAACCCTGCTATAGCCAAGATCGTTCGACAGTTGAATCGCTACATGTCTAGAGTCCAAAAGACCAACGAAATAAAATCCAGAAAGTTTAAGATTAGCGAAAAAACTATGAATAGAATTGAGATTCGGCCTACGTAAAGCAAATTTCCCAACGAGGGTAAACTTAAATGGAGAAGCTAGCTTGAGAACATCTTCATCAGAAATATGCACAGCTAGAACACCATTAACAACAGACTGAGTAAATTTACGAGCGTTATCACCTTGCATCGGGTTAACAGATAGAACGTCTTTAAAAGATCGCGTAGGAGATTTAGAAGAAGCATTACCGTCAAGCTAAAAAAAGCCTCTGCTTTTTCCATGTGTCTGGCTGGAAGCCTTCCCCAAAGCATTGGATGAAGACATCCACGCCAAAGCCGAAGCCCCAAATAGTGCTAGAAAGCTGAAAGGGCCACTAGAGAAAGAAAATGGACAAAAAAAGAAGCGAAGCAGAGAATAAAGTAGCAATCGGAGGCAGGCCAAAGGAAACCGTAGAATCTACAAGGAGGCGGCTAGGGCGAGAGCTCAGAGGATAGCATGAGAGAGGGCTCTTTAGGCACACTTGTTCAAGGCCAAGTCTCATGCTGCACTAGCCCTTTTCCTAACTCTTCTGATTCCCATCCAAATTGCCTCCAACAGCCCAGCCAGAGGTTCCCTTAAACTTGAGGACTATAGCTTCACATCAAAACCACTTTTTTCTTTTTCACCGTTCACTTTCTACCAACTACTGGAAAAAATATTCACTAGGCCATCATATTTTCAAAGCAAAAGAAAAAGTGAGGTTCCTTATTATTATTATTTATTATTTCATTTGTTTTTTTTGGTTAGCATTCTACAGCTGTAAGTTTCATCATTACTTACATTAACTTGATATTGTTTTATATATGTATATATATTGTTGAACTTGTTAGTTAATGTTTTGTGTATATATACATTTATACATATATAAAACTTAAATTAGTGTTATGTACAGCTACTAAGTATACTTTAAATTAAGGTGTTAAATTTTTGTTATTATACATATATGATTTTTAAATATATGTACAATTAGTGTGTTTTTTTATCATTAAATTTATTAAAATATAATAGTATGTTATTATATGTGTTAAATTTATTACACTACATGAAAATCACTAATTTTTGGTGGAATTTTCCGGCGGCTTTTCCGGTGGCTTTTCCAATTTTTCGGCGGCTTTTAAAAAATTTAAATAAAAATAAATAAATTTTAGACTATTTAAATGATTTAAAAAATAATTATTAAAAGTTATATTAACTATTTAATTAATATTCATTTTAAAATTATTTATTTAGTTAATTTTTATTTCATATTAAATATTAATTTTTATTTTAAATTAATTAGTTCCATTTTTTATAATAAAAATTAATTCACATTTTAATAAATTATGAAGTTATTAATTTATTTTAATTAAATTTTAATGATAATACTTTATTTTAATTAATTTCTATTTATTGTTAATTTTAACTATAATACTTTACTTGAAGTAATTACTAATTTTTATTTTTTCATTTATTATTAATTTTAGTTTAATATAATTTCTATTTTTAAAGTGAATATAAATTTTTTGAAAGAATATAGTTTAAATATAAAGCATTAAACTTTTAAATGTATTATGCATTGCAGCAAAATGATTAAGAGTTTAATATGAAACTGAATTGGATATAGTTCGAATCCATTCATCCCACCATGCAAGCGGGCAGGCAGGGCATGGCGTCCGGGCAGTCGTCAGTGAGGGCAGGATCAGCGGACAGCGCGGATTGTGTCCGGGCAGGCGGGCAGGCGGGCAGAGCTCCTGTGCAGGCAGGCAAAGAACTTTTTTAATTTTTTTTAATTTTTAATTTAACCGGTGGTTTAAGAACGTCGGAAAGCTACCGGAATAATTTTCTGCCAGAAAAAAATGCTGGAATTTATTTTCTGGCGCTGTTTTTACTGGCGGCATTTTAACAGTCGAAAAGTAGCGGTAAATTACAAAACCGCCGGAAAAGGCTCAATTTCCGCTGGAAAAAGCCGCTAGAAATGTCTATTTTTCCTGTAGTGATATATATATATATATATATATATATATATATATATATATATATATATATATATATATATATATATATATATATATGTGTGTGTGTGTGTGTGTGTGTGTGTGTGTGTGTGTGTGTGAGTAGAAAGAAATACAAAAAAAGAGATAGTTTAATAAAAAAAGAGAGTTTCAAAAAAAAAAGTGAGATGGATTTGAAAAAAAAGGAGAAAATAAAAAAGGAAGACTTTTATGCATTTCATCACCACCCCAACCCGAAGGTGTCCGAGACCTTTAAACACTCCCTCCACAGCCGCCGACCAAGCTTCCCTCTTCCCTCCTCCCTCACATTCTCTAAGCAGAACACCATCACCCTTTCTTTCCCCCATCTCGAACCATCGGCCACTCCACTACAACCCTCCGGCCATGCGTTTTACCCCACCTAACCCACAGGCTACACCCTCCTCAAAACCCCACACCACCGGCCATGTTTCCCCTATGTCGCGCCGACAGCCCACCCTCCAAGTTCCCTTGATTCTAATTTCATTTCACAATTATTATTTTCCTAAATTAGCTCTTATCTTATTTAGAAAATTCTGAATTCAAATTTAAATTCAAATGAATTTGAATTTTAAATTATTTTCTAAATAATTTACATCTATTTTAGGAAATACTTCAATCTTATTAAATATGAAATGATTTTAGATATAACTCTCCAATCTCACATTAATGCATGGGTCCACATACATTATATGTTGACACCTTTTCTTTTCCCACCTCATTAGGCCGGTCTCTCTCTCCCCTATTTTAATAATTTCCTTCCTTGTTAAGGAATTCAATTAGGGGAATAATTAATAACCTATTTATCATTCTTCCATCTTATTTGAATTTCAAAATTTAAATCCCTTGATTAGAAGAAATCTAAAATTTAATTTCAAATTTTTAATCTTATTATCTTCACCCACTAGTTTTGTTCTACACTAGTTTGGTATCAGAGCATGGTTGCTCACCCGAGATGCAAAGTCAATGGAGTCGAGCTCTTTTCCACCCCGAGAGAATGATGTAGACATCCAACCTTCCATTCCTATCCGAGGAGGAGTTGAGAATAGATAGCCGTGATCATCCTATGTTATCTTAAATTTTTATTTGTAATTTTTATTTTAATTATGCATTTTTTATTATTATCCTTACTTAAGGGTCTAATTTTATTGAAGCCCTAGCGGTATGATCATCTTATTTTAGTTTCTTTTATTTCTAAGGCCTAGATATAGAGACCCTTGCTAGTGTAATGGTAAGATGGAGTTTTAATAAAAAATTTGTCATGCACTTTTGTTCCTTGGGAGGACTTAGGTGAGATCCCTATGAGAGGGAATCATAGTTTCGACCAGCCATAGGATGGGTCCGGCCTCATGGATTGAAGTCCCTTGGTGAAGGCAACACTTCACCCGTCAGTCATAGTAAGTGTTCGTACTGACGGTTTAATATTTCTTTCCCTTAACTCCTTTTCTCCTTCTCACTTGACTGCCGACCTTACCCCTTACACTGCTGCCGACCAAGCTTCCCTCTGTTAAGAGAGTTGTTATTTTGCATGTTTTACGTTCTTGCAAATTGTATTATTTTGATGATTTCGATTATTATTATTTTACATATATCTCCTAACACTATTTAGAATATTTAATTCTTGCTCTAGTGTGTACTAACATTTCAAAAAAATCAACTCCAAGATATTGAAGACTTGTAATCAAATTCAACAAATTTTCATAAGATTTGATATGAGAGGGAGTGATTGTAATTGAGTGAAAAATCACAATATACAAACTGGGGGAATTTTTTTTGTGAACTGATCATACAGGATGAACTTAGTTCGTACGGGACGATCATGTCAATTACCCCTAAGGAGAGCAATGGATCAAACAGGCGGAGAGAAAATTTTTCTAAGTCCTAATCGTCCAGGACAAAAGTAATAGCCATCCCGGGACGAACGTCTCAGGATTCTCACTTTCTACTGTTCGTCCAGACAAAATTTATGGTTCGTCCCACGATGAACGTCTCTGTATTCTCACCGTGCCCTGTTCGTTCAGACGAAAAGTAAGGTTCATCCCCGGACAAACGTCTCTGTATTGAGGCTCGCTCCATTCGTCCAGATGAAAAATAAGGTTCGTCCCAGGACAAACGTCTTTGTATTGAAGCTTGCTCTGTTCGTCCAGATGAAACCTATTCGTTCCAGGATGAACTGAACCGACTTACATCAGTTGATTACGTCCTGAAGAATTTCGTGAACCGACCTATGTAATAACTATTTCGTATTGGACGAACGAAATTTGTATGGGACGATTAGTGTGTACGAACATAACTTGTAGCAATATACGTAAGGTTCGTTTCCAACCATTTAAGTAAAATCGTCCAGGACGATCTACGATCGTATGGGATGATCCACTGCATACAGAATTGAATACTTGCAATTTTTGGGCAGTTTTTCTTGTCTTTTATATAAATAGTTCAAACTTGACTGCCACCCAATTTTTTTGCCATTTGATCTTCATGCCTATTGAAAGAAAAGTCAAGGAGAGAGTGTGAGAGAGCATTCAAAGGAGGATTCCTACCATTGGATCGTGAAGGCTTCACTTGGTGTTTAAAGGTAATAATCTCTACTTGTGAATTGGGATTACTTCACTCTTTTCTTTCTTCCTTCTAGATTTCTTGTGAGAAGATCTGCAAGGAGATCCGGTTCTCTACCGACACTTGGAGAGTGTGAACAGCTGAAGGGTTCTCTGCTAACACTAGGAGAGTGTGAAAGGACGAAGGGTTCTCTGCCCACACTAGGAGAGTGAGAAAGGACGAAGGGTTCTCTGCCCACACTAGGATAGTGTGAAAGGACGGAAGGTTCTCTGCCCAAAGTAGGAGAGTGTGAAAGGATGAAGGGTTCTCTGCCCACACTAGGAGAGTGTGAAAAGATGAAGGGTTCTCTGCCCACACTAGGAGAGTATGAAAGGACGAAGGGTTCTCTGCTCACACTAGGAGAGTGCGAAAGGATGGAAGGTTCTCTGCCAACACTGGGGATTGTGTAAAAGGACGACGGTTCTCTACCGCACCGGGTAGTGGTGAAAAGAGTGTTTGTAAAGGCTTCTCTGCCTTGCTGCAGGTGCAAAAGAAGATAAACTATTAGTATTAGTGCAATACTCAGAGGATGCCTCTGGGGATTGGATGTAGGTCTAGTTTAGACCAAATCACTATAAATCTTGTGTCTTTTACTTTACTATTTTTTTTATTTTCTGTATTATTTTGTTTAAAAAACTCTGTGGTTGAAAAAATTTTCTATAAAAATTTCATTAAAAATTTTCATTTCGGTTCAACAAAACTTCAAAGAGGGTTAAGTTTTAAAACTACCAATTCACCCCCCTCTTGATAGCCTTGGGACATTAACTTAGGTCTAACAACCTATTCACTAGACTCAACAAGTGGTACCAGAGCTTTGTTTCAAAATCATAAGTTTAAACTACTTTTTGATTAACGTAGATGGCTACATTCGAAAACTGAAATATACCTGAGGGTTACTCTATTACTAGACCTCCACTATTTGACAATATACCTTTTGATTTTTGGAAAACACGCATGTCTACTTTCTTACAGTCATTTGATTATCGTATGTGGATCCTAGTCCAGAAGGTTATACAAAACCAACTAGATTAGTTGATGGAGTTAGGGTAGAAACACCTTTTGCAGATTGGATTATAGAAGAATGTGACTTAGCTCAATTAAATGCCAAATGTTTAAATAGCTTCTTTTGTGCTTTAAAATATGAAGACTACATGCGGGTTTCCACTTGCAAAAGTGGAAAGGACATATGGGATAGACTTTGTAAAACTTATGAAGGAACTAATGAGGTTAAGCAATCAAGACTTAATATCTTGTTACATGATTATGAGTTGTTTCGCATGAAACTAAATGAATCTATTTCTGACATGTACACAAGATTCACACAAATTGTCACTTCTTTGCATGCACTTGGTAGGGAATTAACTAATGCTGAAATGGTTAATAAGATTCTTCGTTGTTTACCTACTGCTTATGATGCTAAAATTACTATAATTACTAAGTCTAAAGATCTAAACATTTATTTTATTGACAATTTTCTTGGTTCACTCATTGCTTACGAGAAAGGAGTTAGTCAAAGAAAGATTGATGTAGGTGAACCACGAAAGGAAAAGAATATAGCACTAAAAGTGAAAGAGTCAGAGAGTGAACACTCACAACCTGAGGATGAAGATGATATTGTATTAATGACTAGACAATTCAGAAGCTTTCTGAAAAGAAAGTAGAAGAGACGCCAGCAATGGAATAGAGTTAAGTTTAATAGAAATGACAAGGTTTCTAATAAAGTGATTTGTTATGAATGCAGAAAACCAGATCATATCAAGACTGAATTCCCAAAACTCAAAGTCACTCCTATCAAGGAGATGTAGAGGAGAAACCAATTGTAAAGAAGGACAAGAAAAAGTTTCAAAGAGCTTTTTGGGCGGACTCAGCTTCAGATTCATCTGAGACTGAAAAAGAAGAAGAAGTCACCAATCTTTGCTTGATGGCAGATAATGTTGATCAATCAGATTAAGAAGAGGTATGTGACTTAACTTATGATGAATTGTTTGAAGTTTCTGAACACATGCATGATGCATATAGGAAAATAAAAAAGATGCATGCTAGTGTAAGTTTAGAATTGGAAGAGCTTAAGAAGGAACTTGAAATCCTTAAGAAAGATCATGCATTAATAGATGACAACCACATGAAACTACTTGACGAATATGATGACTTGAATAAAAATTATGAGAATTTAAAATCATCCTATTCGGAACTTGGAAAAGAATTTGAATAATTTAAGGATGAATCAGAGTGCAAAATTTATAAAATCAATTATATGGAATCCCTTAAAAGACAAACAAATGGTAAAAAACTTAGGAATACTTTTCTTAATGTCAAATATAATAATTGTGGATTATTTGGACATATAGCTCACACATGTACTTTGAAGATGAAATCTAATTTGGTGTGGAGACCTAAGATGCATTCCTAGACATATCATACATGCATCTGATTATAAATAGCTAAAAGGTGAACCCAAACTTATTTGGATTTCCAGGTCTAACATTTGATATTTTTGCAGGATCGCTCTCACACAAGACCTCGTGAGAGCATATGGTACCTGGACAGCAGATGTTCAAAGCATATGACTGAAAATATTGCTCAATTCATAACGTTGGAAGCCAGGAGTGGAGGCAAGGTTACACTTGGAGATAATACCACAAAGAAAGTGGTTGGATCAGGTATGATTGGAAATTTGAAAAACTTTTTTATAGACAATGTGTTATTGGTTGAAGGCTTAAAATATAATTTGTTAAGTATAAGTCAGCTATGTGATAAGGGATATAATGTAAATTTTTACCTACTAGTTGCATATTAAGCCTAAATGGGAAAGATGTTTTAAATGGAAAAAGGGTAAACAATGTTTATATACTAGATTTAAATTATATTCAATCTCCTACTGCTTTTTGTTTTGAAACTGTTTCTGATGAATCATGGCTTTGGCATAGGAGACTTTGTCATTCTAGTATGAAAAACCTTAGGAGAATTACCCAAAAGAACTTTGTAAGAGGTATACCAAAACTAGATTTTACTAAGGATCACCTTTGTGATGCATGTTAATTAGGAAAACAAGTGAAGTCCTCTTTTCAGTCCAATAAGGATCTTAGGACTAGTAAACCATTGGAAATTTTACACATGGATCTTTTTGGACCAGTAGGAACTGTAAGTCTATACGTATTTGTTATAGTAGATGATTTCTCAAGATTCACTTGGGTTAGAATTCTATTTCATAAAAGTGAATTATTTAAGGAATTTAGAAATTTTTTGACTTGGATTCAAAGGAAATTAGGGTGTGAAATAATTTCTATACAAAGTGATCATGGAGGTGAATTTGAAAATGAAAGATTTGAAATTTTTTGTAAAGAAAAAGGAATTGATCATAATTTTTCTACACCTAAAACCCCTCAACAAAATGGGGTAGTCGAAAGGAAAAATAGAACATTAATAGAAGCCACCCGAGCAATGTTGGCAGAATATTCACTTCCTAGATATTTTTGGGCTGAGGCGGTTAGCACTGCATGTTATGTTCTGAATAGGGTGAATGTGAGATCGAATTTAAATAAAACACCCTATGAGTTACTAAAAGGTAGAACACCTAATTTGTCTCATTTACATGTTTTTGGTTGCAAGGTGTTCATTCATAATAATGGAAAATCAGCCTTTGGAAAATTTGATCTGAAATCAGATGAAGGAATTTTTGTTGGATATCTAAATGTTGGAAAATCTTATAGGGTATTCAACAAAAGAACTTTGGTCATTGAAGATATCACACATATTGTATTTGATGAATCTAGAAATTTAGAAGAGCCAAATGTTGTTAAAGATGAGATTGAGGAATAATCCCAACAAATTGATAGAATAAATTTGGAAGAAAATATGGAAAAAAATTTGGAATTAGCAAACCTTTTGCCTAGAGATTTGAGATTTTCTAAAAACCACCCAAGGGAATTGATTATAGGTGAACCTAGTGAGGGTGTTAGAACTAGGAGTGGATTAAACAAGGAAGTCAATCATTCAGCCTTTATTTCAACTATAGAACCCACTAATATTGATCAAGCACTATCTGATGAATTTTGGATTTTAGCCATGCAAGAAAAATTGAATTAATTTGTAAGAAATAAAGTTTGGGAATTAACTTCAAGGTCAAAAGATCAAAGTGTTGTTGGAACTAAGTGGGTGTTCAAAAATAAAATGAATGACACAAGAGTAGTCATTATAAATAAGGCTTGATTAGTTGCTAAGGGGTTTAATCAAATTAAAGGAATTGATTTTGAGGAGACTTATGCCCCTGTAGCTAGACTTGAAACAATTAGGGTTTTACTATCATTTGCCTGTTTTAAAGGATTTAAATTATTTCAAATGGATGTAAAAAGTGCCTTTTTAAATGGGGTAATTGAAGAAGATGTTTTTTTGTAGAACAACCTCCAGGTTTTGAAAATTTTAAATACCCAAATCATATTTTCAAGTTAAAAAAAAAGTATTATATGAATTGAAACAGGCACCTAGGGCTTGGTATGAGAGATTGAGCACCTTCCTACTTGAAAGATCTTTTGAAAAAGGAAGTGTAGATACAACACTCTATTTAAAGAAATTTGGAAAGGATATACTCATTGTTCAAATTTATGTAGATGATATCATTTTTTGATCTTCAAATAAAAATCTTTGTGTGATTTTTTTAAAATAATGAGTAGTGAATTTGAGATGAGTCTAATGGGAGACTTAAATTACTTTCTAGGCTTTAGCATTAAGCAACTTGAGGAAGGTACATTTCTAAGTCAATCTAAATATATTAAGGACATCTTCAAAAAATTTGAAATGGACAATGCTAAACCTGTTAGTACACCAATGAGTTCCTCAGTTCAGTTGGATAAGAACCTTAAGGGAAAATCTATTGATCAAAAGATATATAGAGAAATTATTGAATCTTTACTTTACTTGCTGTTAGCCGACCAGATATTATGTTCAGTGTTTGCTTATGTGCTAGATTTCAATCAGATCCAAAAGAATCACATTTGACAGCAGTGAAAAGGATTTTAAGATATTTACTAGGAACTCAAAACTTAGAAATTTGGTATCCTAAGTTTAACTCTTCATTTGAAATTATTGGTTATTCAGATTCTGACTTTGCAGGCTGTAGAGCAGATAGGAAAAGCACTTCTGGAACATGTCAATTCATTGGAAATTCATTAGTTTCATGGTCTAGTAGAAAATAAAATTCAGTGGCCCTATCTACTGCAGAAGTAGAATACATTGCATTAGAAAGTTGTGTGGCACAAGTACTTTGGT
This sequence comes from Dendrobium nobile, assembly GCA_022539455.1. Lineage (NCBI taxonomy): Eukaryota > Viridiplantae > Streptophyta > Magnoliopsida > Asparagales > Orchidaceae > Dendrobium > Dendrobium nobile. The sequence continues at coordinate 25,167,428 of CM039723.1, forward strand.
TAAAACAACAGTTGATTGATTTAGGATTAATTATAGGCACTATTTCAATTTATTGTGATAATACTAGTGCTATTTGCATTTCTAAAAATCCTATTCAACATTCAAGAACCAAACACATTGACATAAGGCATCATTTCATAAGAGATCATGTATCCAAGGGAGAAATTGAACTTACCCATGTTTCAACTGAAAACCAACTTGCAGACATTTTTATAAAACCTTTAGCCTTTGATACTTTCAGTACATTAAAAAGAAGGCTTGGTGTAATTGATTTAAATGCTTAAATAAAAATGTTTTTGCAACAATGATGTTTCTGTTTTCGTAGTTTATATTTTTATGATTTTGTTTTTGTGATTTTTGTTTATTTTGAGTGATTTTTTATTTAGAGTCTGTACATTTGTCGTTGTTTATTGTGTTTTGTATGATTATTTAGTTTTCTTTGATAAAAATACAAAAATTCAAAAAATTTGTGTTAATCGTCGGGGACGAAAAATACACCCTCCTCAAAACCCCCCACCGCCGGACATGTTTCCCCTACTCCCCACCGCCTTCCAATTTTATTTTACCATCATTATTTTCTTATATTAGCTCCTATATTATTTCAAAAGTTTCCAAATTCAATTTCAAATTGAATTTAAATTTAAATTTTTTTTAAATAACCTACAACTATTTTAGGAAATCTTTCAATCATATTAAATTTGAGTTTGGCACAAATTTTCAAAATTGTGTCCCTTATACATTAATTTTTTTTTTAGGGTGGACATTTGCCAAAGCTGGAATGAATGAGGATCCGTTCCTCTCTCTCTTCCCTAACAACTTAAATCCGTTTTGAAAGAGCATTAAAGAGCACAGTGACACAGTCTTGCAGTAATGTTGGAATGGCTGCAAATCTCATTGTGCTAGTTAAAATTACAATGATAGCCTAATAAAAGCTATATTTATATGTAGTAAACTCTTAAAATTTTATTTAATAAATCTTGATAAAATATTTTCCAATAATAAGTCTTTAGTTAGGCTGCCTTATTCCATGTATGAATAACCTCAAAACTATTATAAATATATCACGGTATTTTTTTTTTCAAAAACCAGCAAATATATTAGATAATAAAAAAGGGTTACAACAGCTAGAGAAAGGAAAACAGTAAGAAACGATTACACCATCTAAAAAAAACCAAACATAATAAAAAGGATAAAAGAATCCTAAGAGAGGGCTCAGTTAAAGGCCGAGGCTCCCAGCATCCCCAAGTCGAGCAAGGACCATCCAGTTAAGTGAATAAAATGCATTGATCGGACCAATCTAAATTGAAGACATCACCAAAGGTTTCCAATAGCTAGACGAAGAGGATACGAGCCCCAGTCACATCATAGCCCCGCAAACCTCCAACCAACCAAATCCAACAGATAAGCAAACCCGAAAAAATAAAAGAGAAAATCATAATGGAAACAAGATTACTTCTTCTTTCGCCTCTACCACGAAATTTCCCACGAGTTGCAACAGTGAGAGGTCTATCACGAACCAATTTAAACTCACTGCCAGGATCCGAACCACCTAAAAAATTTGAATATGAATCAGAATCAGATTCATATTCAGACGAATAGTGCAACCAATCACCATGGGACCTTACATCCAATCCAGAATTACCACCCACCTGGTACTTCAAAGCTTGTGAAGCCATCAAATTCATGGGCACATTAACAAAATTTTTAGAGTTAACCAGCATTCCTTGCACATCCGAATTAACCACCTGTCCACACACCACATTAGGAACCATAGACACAACATTATTCTACAACCGTTCACAATCATCCAAAACACCCAAAACAGGTGAATCAACATTAACCAACCCACCATAATCACTCAGCCTTGCTTCAAAATTAGCCGCAACATTTAAAATAGACAACAGAGGAGGCTCGAGATCAAAATGAACCAAAATAGCAGAAGAACCCAAAGCCTCACTAATTTTCGGCACAATAACTGCGGACGGAAGACCTCCAACCACAGCACCAGGCAACACATCAAAATTAACACCAGTCAACTGGACAGTAGCGACCCCAACAATTTGGGAACAAGACGATGAAACAGCAGTCGGTAAAATAGATGGTACAATCTCAGTATTAGCAAGCTCACTTCCCAAAACCTCCAGCACAATAGGAGCAGTAACAATATCAACATTTTTAACACATTGAGGGGCTAAATTAGCAATTGGGCTAGGAGAACGTTATGAATCACAAACGCAACAGGACGACAATTACCAGAAGAATGTCCAATGCATTTACAACCAGCACAGAAATGAGGAAAATCATCAAAAAACACCTCTTGAACATAACCTAAAGATTCTAAGCCAAACCAAACTTGTTTAGGGTAAGATTTAGTTATGTCTAGCTCTACTAACACACGAGCATTAGACGGACGGGAACCAACAACAGTAGCTTCATCAATTTTCAAAGGCTTTCCAAATAACTCACTAAGCCTAAAAAGAATCCGTGGAGAGAAGAAATGAGGATGAAGATGAGGAAATAAAATCCAAATCCGGATTACCGATGACTCAACACTGATATCCAGACTAGGCGACCACTTCGTTAATTTCATATAATAATTAAAGACAAGGTAAGAACGGTGAAAGAACACCCTACAGTAATCGAGATTGTTGGAAAGCTTTATCAAAATGTGAGAGGGAAACAAAAAAGTAACAGATACCTCACTTTTAAGCTTCAAATTGAAAAAACATTTATGAATAGAATCGAGAGGAGGCCTTTTAGAAGGAAAAAAGTCAACTAAAGAGAACTGAAAAGGGGCAACAGGCTCGTTGATTTCCTACTCAGAAATCCATAAAGACGGTAAACCACGGAATGTAGAAGTATGCAAATCAGGAAAAGAATTCTTAGAGCCAGCAAGTGCTTCAAAAAAAGAAAGAAAGTGAGAAACCCCGCCAAAAAAACTAGGGTCCTTGAGCTTAACAATCGCCATACCAGCTCTGTCGGCGAAAACCAAAGAAAACCAACCAAAAAAGTCTCCAAACAAAGGAACAAGATTGAGAAAGAGAACACTTCCCTGAAGCCAGGACATCGCCGGAGAGAAAAATCCCCGCAGGGCGGGGGAAAACCAGAAGCATAAAAACCCTAGCAGAGCCTCTATGAAACTTTTTTGTGATAAATATATCATGATATATGTCTCTAATTTAGCCAAAACGTAACTGTCCTTTGGCCTGATTATTTTTATGATAGATTTAGGTAAGTCTTTTATATTATTTAATTATTTTAAACTAAATAAATTAATTTATTTGGTTTCAGGTTATTTATTATACACATAAAAAATGTCAAGATTGAAATTTTGAAAAAATGTTTCAGTTGAACCTTGTTTATAAAATTTATAAAATCCACCCATTACATAACTTAAATAAAACTTCCTTAATTGTCTGATCACTCACTTTCTCGAACAAAAATTATGAATGTGATCTAAAAAGAAAATAAGTATAAAAGTTTTCACTAATAAAACCTAAAATTCTCAAAATAGGAAATTAATTATATATAAATTAATGAGATGCTAAATAAGTCAAATAACATTTAGTTCTCATGAAGATCATAAATTTAATAGAATTAAATTAAGATAAAACTTGCTAGCAAGATCATGTGTCGCCCAAAAAAAAATTTTAGATCCAACACTTGCTTGCTCGCAAATAGGGACGGATCCCTTTTTTTAGAATGGCCACACTCATTATAAAAAAATAAATACCAAAAAATTTGTTGTACCTTTTTAACAACCAAGACAATGCTAATTCCAAGCCAAGTTAGAGCATTCCATATAGAGAGTAAATTGAACCCAGAGAATAAAAACCAATAACGATAAAATGAAGTGATGAGAGATGATTTCAATTTATAGCCCTTCCCCATCATCCTGTTTTTAGATTGGATAGAAGTAACTCAAGTCTATTGAAAATAATCTCAAGAATCTGTCTAAGGTGGCATGAATGAATAGTCAAAATCTGGTTTCTATAATCTATTATAGAGAGATTAAATATTTGTTTAAGAAATTTTTCCTTGTTAAGAAATAATTCAACCACAGCCTAAGATTCCTTAATGCGTACTTTGCACCTATTAAATAAGTTAAGGTTTAATCATGCCTTATGATGCCATAAAAAAGTAATCGAAAAACACAAAGACCAAAAACAAAATAACCAGAAGAAAACTGAGCCATATCAAGCAATAAAACGGAAACAATGTTGAAACAGTGCTTTTCTTCCCTAATCTAGATAAGATCATAGAAGATCCTTATTAATAGTTTTGTAAATGCATTAGGGGGAACATTTTAAAAACTTTATTATTATTTGTGTTGGGCTTAAATGACATTTGACGTACAAAGTTGTGTTGCAAATTCGATTTCATGGATTATGTTTTGATGATTGGCAAACACTCTTGCTTCTCTTGGACTGCCTTTTACTACTGACTTTTTAGGAATCAAAGATCGGACGGAAAAATGGAACCAGCTCAAGATTGGGTAGATTAGGGTTGAGTCAGTGTGTAAATTTTCTTTTTCCCTTCTTGAGTCAATTGTAAACTTTGGTGTGACTGATGCTAAGTAACCCTACACACACACACACACTTGAGAGACTTAGAATTTCGGTTTTACTCATATCAGCCAGGATGATATTTACATCGTCCTGGACGATTGAGCATAAAATAGAAACTCTAAATTGGGTTTATTAATTAAGGCAACCATCATTAGCGGATAATCCTGGACGATACTTGTATCGGCCAGGACGATAAGCTCAAAATAAAAAGAAATAGCAGCCATTGACAATTTAGGTATTCTGTATTTTTAGAAATCAGCCAGGACGATATAGTATCGGCCTGGACGATATTACACAATTATGCCTAAATTGATCCGAGAATCAGGGGAGTAATTAAGGAATGATTGATACAATCATATCATCTTGGAAGATCATAAGATCTGCCGGAACGATCTACTCTAAAATCCTTAGTTGCTCCTAGATGATAAATATCAGCCAGCATAAATCCGTAGCGATGTGCTGAATGATCGGGATCGGCCAGCTCAAATATAGGATGATATTCTGGACTATATTTTGCTAATTTGAATTGATCGGCCTGGACGATTGTGAGATCGGCCTGGACGATCAAGCCAATTTTCCAATCGTCCAATTCAATTCCAGAGCGGTTCTCTGGTCGATCTTCTGTAATTTGTACTAATTGGCCAGGACGATGTCCATATCGTCCAGAAATATAAGGTCGGCAACTTGTAATTAGTGAGCTATTTTGTGCTCTTCTTTATAAGAGCTTTTTGTTCAACATTTTTGAACATCTTTTGCTACTGCCTTAGCCTGAGAAAACCTAAAGGAGAGAGAGAGAGAGAGGGACAAAGATTGCTTTGGCAGAACTCATGCAAGCACAAGAGCAGAGGCACATAATGAGGTAAGAAGGAGCCATCGAAAGACCTCTACTAGTCAAGCATCAAGATGATGAAATGAATTAGAGGCCAACAACAAGAAGTTTCAAGCTACAAGTGGACAAAGCTCTGCACCTTGTCTATTTTGAAATAATCCTAGATCTCCTTTGAATTTTCAATGACATGATGTGGTGAAGATCATGGACAAAACTGTAGGAAACAGATAGGCTTTTTCCTTGGACTTTATTGTCTTCTTCTCTTTATGTGCTTTAATTTTTGCCAGGGTGGGATTATATGGGAGGACATGAATTTCATAGTCTTCTTACACTGATTCTCAGAGATCCAAAGCTTCTAGGTTTATCTCTATGCGCACTGCCAGGTCTGATAATTATCTTAGTCAAACATTTGTGCATCAACTGAGGAGAAACTAGGTTCGATCTTCATAACTACTCAAACTTACACCCAGGTCCCTTAAGAATAGAGCTTTGATACCAAATTGTAGACTTTTTTTAGGGAGAGAAATAGAGGAAAACTGAAATGGCTTGCTAAAAATTGAATTCAAATCAAAACATTTTCATTAAAATAAAACATTACAGTTTAAATCTAGAAAGCTAACCAACCACTAACACAAAAATTGTCACGACCCGACCCGAGACGAGACGGATCCCGCCCGCGCCGGATCGCGACGGCGGAAATAGCTAACCAGGATCTGGCTTTGGATTAGGTTACTGAACTGATCTTCCAAATTCTTAACTCAACAGAAGCGCACAGAACAACAGAGCTACTAAAAACATCAAATGCAGCGGAACAAAACATCTATCTTTTCATTTCCTCAAAATAATCATCTACAGAACAGTACATGGCTTTCAACAGAAAGAAAGACAGAACAGGAAAGCCATGACTGTACAAAAAATCAAAAGTACAAAAGTACCTAATCTGATCAGACTCCGAAATCTAATCCTGGACTTCCTTGCCCTTCCCAGAACCTGAAAACCACCAGAAAGCAAGGGTGAGCTCAACAGCTCAGCAAAGCAACAAACCACCAATCTAAATTCTCAGAAAACAAAACCAAACTTATCAGACAGAAATCAGATCAGAAGTCGGAACAGAATCGGAAATCAAAACTTAAGGACAGATATCCAATCACATCAGAGTCGTACAGATCGTACAGAGCGTATCAGAACAGAACAAATCAACAGAGTCAGAAACAGAAATCAGAATCGTACGGATCATATCATATCATAATCACAATTTCGTACAGAACAGAACAGATACAGAAAGTAGTACAGATACATATAGCTAAATGCCCTGACACTGACGGAATCTCTACGGATTCCGGCCCCTTATGCCTCCCTTCCCAGACACTGACTGAATCTCATAGGATTCAGGCCCCTTATGTCTCCCTTTGTGCTCACGGCACCAAAACAGATGTGCTTATAGCACCAAAACAGAATTCATCGGATCCGGAACAGAACAGATATCAGATTTCAGATTGAGCTCATTTCAGATTTCCCTTTTCACTAACTGGATCTCATAGGATCCAGGCCCCTTATAGCTCCCTTTTTATAGCTTATACACATAGCATTTCAATTCAGAAGAAATCCGGACAATTCAGAAATTACCCAAAAATCGGGCAGCACAACGGCAGTATACGGAATTTACACAAAATTCCTGCAAAGAAAATTTACCGAATTCGCACAGACTACAGATATCAACATTTCAGAACTTTTATTCTACTGCACAGATAAATTCCAATTTCACAGAAAAATCCGGTCGACTAAAAACACAGTCGAAACAAAAATACCCGGACGAAAATCTTCAAAATATAGTCAAAACGTGCACACCCGGCACGGCAACGATATACAGAAAGTTACGCGGTAAAAACTGAACCGATCAAAAGATACGGACGAAAATCGCTAACGGAAACAAAATCCGGACAGAATATACCGCCAAACACGACGGAACTGAAAATTGAGAAAGGTAGAATGTGCCTTACCTCGAGTACAGCAAATTCCTCAACAGTCACTTCGATCGAAAACGGCTCCGCGTCGTCCGAAAATCCACTTTTCTCCAAAATCCCACGACTTTCTCTCTCCTCAGATATTTATTTTTTAATTTCTGATTTTTCTCTCTCTTCAAAACGACTGAAATCAGCCTTATACTACACAGATCGGCCCGGCCGATCGCAGCATCGTCCCGGGACGATCTGACCAAAAAGATCGGCCTGGTCTCCCTTCAGGGCTATTGCAGGGACGATATTTTCTACAGTGCCGATCGGCCTGGCCGATGTCTCCAATCGGCCTGGCCGATGCATGCAGAAAATCACCTGGAGCAAAACTGGGCAAAATCTGGAGCTGAATTTTCACTGATCGTCCCAGGACGATCCCAGATCGTCCTGGACGATACTGGAGCAGATTTTGATATTACAATCTCCCCAACTCAGAAAAATGTCGTCCTCGACATTATCCAGTCCAAACTCAGTCAAAACAAGTACGGGTACGACCGTCTCATATCAGACTCCTTCTCCCAAGTTGCTTCCCGTGCAGTCCGGTGCTTCCACTGGACTTTAACCATCGGAATCTCTTTATTTCTTAACTTTCGAACGTCGTACGCCAAAATAAGCTCTGGCTCTTCCTTGTACGCCAGATTCTCCTGAATCTCCACCTCATCAGCTGACAACTTCTTCCCAGAGTCTGAAACCCACTTCCTCAGAGTGGATACGTGAAACACATTATGCACATCCGGCATAGATTCAGAAAGCAATAACTTGTAAGCAGCTTTTCCAATTCTTTCCAAAACTTCAAAAGGTCCAACATACCTTGGACTAAGCTTGCTTACCTGACCAAATCTGCTCACACCTTTCATCGGGCTGACTTTGACGTACACAAAGTCACCGACCTGAAATTCGACAAATCTGTGCTTCTGATTGTAATACTTCTGCTGTCGATCTTGAGCGGCTTTCAATCTTTCTCTTATCAAATTAATCTTCTGAGCAGTTTCATCAGCAAAAGTAGCCCCCAAAGCCTGTCTATCTCCGAAGGAGGTCGGAGTCAAAGGAGTACGACACTTCCTGCCATACAAAGCCTCGTACGGTGCCATACCGATACTGGACTGAAAACTGTTGTTATAAGCAAACTCAATCAGCGGAATATGATCTTCCCAACTTCCGCTAAAGTCCAGAACACAAAGCCTCAACAGATCTTCCAGTACCTGAATCGTCCTCTCAGACTGTCCGTCGGTCTGAGGATGAAAGGCTGTACTGAAATGCAGTTTCGTACCCAAACCTTGCTGAATGCCTTTCCAAAGTCTGGAAGTAAAACGTCCATCTCGATCAGATACGATCACACGAGGCACACCGTGCAATCTGACTATCTCCTTCACATAAATCTGTGCCAAGCGATCAACTGAATCCGTCTGTCTGATCGGAAGAAAATGGGCTGACTTGGTCAATCGATCTACAACCACCCAAATGGCATCATGTCCTTGTCTAGATCGAGGAAAACCCATCGCAAAATCCATCGTTACCTCCTCCCATTTCCACTCAGGGATAGGCAACGACTGCAACAGTCCACCTGGTCGCTGATGCTCTGCCTTCACCAACTGACAGGCTTCGCATCTCGACACAAACTCTGCCACATCCTTCTTCATCCCAGGCCACCAAAACAAAAGCTTCATGTCAGCGTACATCTTACCACTGCCTGGATGAACAGTGTAGCCAGAATGATGAGATTCGTACAGAATCTCCTGCCTCAAGTCTCCAGACACAGGTACCCACAACCTGTTCTTACAGAAAATAACACCAGAATCAGAAATTCGAAGTTCAGGAGTCTTACCAGATCCAATCTGAGCTATCAACTTCGAATAGTCAGAATCTGACTTCTGGGCTTCTTGAATCCGTGCTTCCAAAGAAGACTGAATACTCATCTGAGCCAACTCCAAATCACTGGAGGAAACCACCTCCAACTGCAATCTCTCCAAATCACGAATCAGAAAGTCATCACAGGTAAGCTGAATACCTGAGAATCCAGAAGACTTCCTGCTCAGAGCGTCCGCTACCACATTCGCCTTCCCAGGCTGATACTGAATAGTCAAATCGTAGTCCTTGATCAACTCGAGCCACCTCCTCTGTCTCAGATTCAGATCCTTCTGAGTAAAAATGTACTTCAGGCTCTTATGATCAGTAAAAATCTCACACCTGACGCCATACAGGTAATGACGCCAAATCTTCAAAGCAAAAACAACTGCAGCTAACTCCAGATCATGCGTCGGGTAATTCTTCTCATGTGGTTTTAACTGTCTCGAAGCATAAGCAATTACCTGACCATGCTGCATCAGAACACAACCCAGTCCTTTCAGTGAAGCATCACTGAACACCTGGAAACCCTCCGTACCTGACGGAAGTGCCAACACTGGAGCTGAAGTCAGACAATCCTTCAATCTCTGAAAACTAGCTTCACACTCCGGTGTCCAAACAAAAGGAACTGACTTCTGAGTCAGTCTCGTCAGAGGAGTCGAAATCTGTGAAAATCCTTTCACAAACTTCCTATAATACCCGGCCATGCCCAAGAAACTACGTACCTCAAATACCGTAGTCGGCCTTGGCCAATCAGCAACAGCCTGAATCTTCTGGGGATCTACAGAAATGCCTTCTCCGCTAACCACATGCCCCAGAAATGAAATGCTCTTCAGCCAGAATTCACACTTGGAGAACTTGGCATACAACTGATGCCTCCTCAAAGTCTCCAACACAATCCTCAAATGTCTGGCATGCTCATCCTCAGATGCAGAATATACCAGAATATCGTCAATGAAGACGATCACAAACTGATCCAAATACTCCCTGAATACTCGGTTCATTAGATCCATGAAAATCGCAGGCGCATTGGTTACCCCAAAAGGCATAACCAAAAACTCGTAGTGCCCGTACCGAGTACTGAAAGCAGTCTTCACCACATCAGTTTCCTTCACCTTCACCTGATAATATCCGGATCTCAAATCAATCTTCGAAAATACCGAAGATCCGGAAAGTTGATCAAACAAGTCGTCTATCCGAGGCAAAGGATACTTATTCTTGATCGTGACCTTGTTCAAATCTCTGTAATCAATACACATACGGAGTGTACCGTCCTTCTTCTTTACAAACAGAACAGGTGCTCCCCAGGGCGAAACACTAGGACGTACAAACCCTCTGTCAACCAACTCCTGAAGCTGAACTTTCAACTCAGAAAGTTCTTTCGGTGCCATCCTGTACGGAGCTTTCGATATCGGAGCGGTACCCGGAAAAACATCGATAGAGAACTCCACATCTCTATCCGGAGGTAAACCAACCAACTCCTCAGGAAAAACATCAGCAAACTCCCGTACCACAGGGATCTCAGAAACAGAACCAACTTCTAGGTTCAGATCCCGCACCGAAGCCAAAAATACTGGGCATCCTTTCTTCCACATCCTGCTTACCTCCAACGCAGAAACCAGACTGGAGAGAACACCTCGTAATCCCTGAAATACAACTCTCTCTCCAGCCACAAGCAAACTCACTTGCTTCTTCAGACAGTCAATCTGGGCCTCATACTGACTCAGCCAATCCATGCCCAGAATCACATCATACGAAGAAATCGGCAATCGAATCAAACTCGATTTCCACTTCTTGCCAGAAATCTCGATCTCACACAAACAAAACTGTCGAGCAACCAATGGATTCCCAGCCGGTAAAATCACAGATAAAGAAACCGGTAAAACCATCGAATCCAAATGTAAAATCTCAAAACAATGCTCGGACAGAAAAGAATGACTCGCTCCAGAGTCAAACAAAACACGACAGGGCTGATCAGAAATGTAAACCGTACCTGTCACAACATCCGGAGCATCTCGAGCCTCCTGCTGACTCAGACTGTAAACTCGTGGCTGAACTGGAGCAGGAGCTGAAGCAACAGAACTACTCTGCTCCCTCTGAATCGTAGGTGGTCTCCGTGGTGCAGAACTAGAACCACTACCTCTACCAGCAAATCCCTCAGGGCGTGGAGGAACAGTCCTCGGTCTTCCTGCTGCTGAACCAACAGGTCTGACAAAGCTCTCAGATCGCTGCTCATATCCCATCTGTGGACATTCTGCAATCCTATGTCCTGACTGACCACATCTGAAACAAAGACCAGCTATCCTGTAGCACTGGCCATGGTGTCGTCGTCCACAACTCTGGCACACAGGTGCCGAACTGACAGATCCAGAACTAGTCGTACTGGTAGCAGTACCAGACGATCCTCCGCTCTTCCTGGAATCTCCAGATCCAGATCCAGGAACAAATCTCCTCTTCCCAGAGGAACCACTGCCAGATGTCTCTCCTCCAAACCTCTTCCTACTCGCAGTCCACCGCTGCTGAGTAGCCGTCATGTCATTCTCAATCAGACGAGCTCGCTCCACAAGCTCAGAGAAATCAGTAATCCGGAACGGTATCAGAGGCTGCCTCAAAGTGTCTCGTAAGCCTCTCAGAAATCTGTAGCACCTCTCAGCAGACGTGCTAACCAACTGCGGAGCGTACCTGGCTAATGCAGTAAACTCAGCCTCGTACTGCATCACCGTCTTGCTCCCCTGAACAAGTCTCAGAAAATTCTCCTGCATCTGCTGTCGTGCAGAAGGGGGAACAAACCAGTCTCGAAATACTTCAGTGAACTCTTCCCAAGTAATCAAAGAGTTCAATCTGCCCTGAAATCTGGCTGCTTGCTGGCCATCCCACCAGTGCTCAGCCTCTCCGTCCAACAGAAAAACAGCTAACGGAACTTTCCTGTCTGCAGGACACTGCATCCCGTCAAAAGTCTTCTCCAATCTCCTCAGCCACTCCTCGGCTGCTCTGGGCTCAACAGCGCCCTCAAACCTCGGAGGCTTCAACCTCAAAAAATAACTGCAGGTGTCGATTAATGTCCTCAGATCTAACAGTCGAAGCTCTGCTCTGAGTCTCGCTCATCATCTGAGCAACAAGTGAAGCAAACTGTGAAAGCGTATCAGCACCGACCACTGGGGCTGTACTCCCCACTGGTGCTGCCTGATCGTCACTCTGACCGTCTGTCATGTCTGGGTCTGGCTGATCCATACAGAAAAATCCAGAAAATCCGGAAAACTATCACAAAACAACACAAAATAACACAATAAAAAGCCAAACGACCCAAAACTACCTCCCAGACAGACGCACTGATCACTTCCTAGAGCTCTGTTTTACAATCCAACCTGTTTCCAAAACCAGTGCTCTGATACCAAAAAAGCTTGTCACGACCCGACCCGAGACGAGACGGATCCCGCCCGCGCCGGATCGCGACGGCGGAAATAGCTAACCAGGATCTGGCTTTGGATTAGGTTACTGAACTGATCTTCCAAATTCTTAACTCAACAGAAGCGCACAGAACAACAGAGCTACTAAAAACATCAAATGCAGCGGAACAAAACATCTATCTTTTCATTTCCTCAAAATAATCATCTACAGAACAGTACATGGCTTTCAACAGAAAGAAAGACAGAACAGGAAAGCCATGACTGTACAAAAAATCAAAAGTACAAAAGTACCTAATCTGATCAGACTCCGAAATCTAATCCTGGACTTCCTTGCCCTTCCCAGAACCTGAAAACCACCAGAAAGCAAGGGTGAGCTCAACAGCTCAGCAAAGCAACAAACCACCAATCTAAATTCTCAGAAAACAAAACCAAACTTATCAGACAGAAATCAGATCAGAAGTCGGAACAGAATCGGAAATCAAAACTTAAGGACAGATATCCAATCACATCAGAGTCGTACAGATCGTACAGAGCGTATCAGAACAGAACAAATCAACAGAGTCAGAAACAGAAATCAGAATCGTACGGATCATATCATATCATAATCACAATTTCGTACAGAACAGAACAGATACAGAAAGTAGTACAGATACATATAGCTAAATGCCCTGACACTGACGGAATCTCTACGGATTCCGGCCCCTTATGCCTCCCTTCCCAGACACTGACTGAATCTCATAGGATTCAGGCCCCTTATGTCTCCCTTTGTGCTCACGGCACCAAAACAGATGTGCTTATAGCACCAAAACAGAATTCATCGGATCCGGAACAGAACAGATATCAGATTTCAGATTGAGCTCATTTCAGATTTCCCTTTTCACTAACTGGATCTCATAGGATCCAGGCCCCTTATAGCTCCCTTTTTATAGCTTATACACATAGCATTTCAATTCAGAAGAAATCCGGACAATTCAGAAATTACCCAAAAATCGGGCAGCACAACGGCAGTATACGGAATTTACACAAAAATTCCTGCAAAGAAAATTTACCGAATTCGCACAGACTACAGATATCAACATTTCAGAACTTTTATTCTACTGCACAGATAAATTCCAATTTCACAGAAAAATCCGGTCGACTAAAAACACAGTCGAAACAAAAATACCCGGACGAAAATCTTCAAAATATAGTCAAAACGTGCACACCCGGCACGGCAACGATATACAGAAAGTTACGCGGTAAAAACTGAACCGATCAAAAGATACGGACGAAAATCGCTAACGGAAACAAAATCCGGACAGAATATACCGCCAAACACGACGGAACTGAAAATTGAGAAAGGTAGAATGTGCCTTACCTCGAGTACAGCAAATTCCTCAACAGTCACTTCGATCGAAAACGGCTCCGCGTCGTCCGAAAATCCACTTTTCTCCAAAATCCCACGACTTTCTCTCTCCTCAGATATTTATTTTTTAATTTCTGATTTTTCTCTCTCTTCAAAACGACTGAAATCAGCCTTATACTACACAGATCGGCCCGGCCGATCGCAGCATCGTCCCGGGACGATCTGACCAAAAAGATCGGCCTGGTCTCCCTTCAGGGCTATTGCAGGGACGATATTTTCTACAGTGCCGATCGGCCTGGCCGATGTCTCCAATCGGCCTGGCCGATGCATGCAGAAAATCACCTGGAGCAAAACTGGGCAAAATCTGGAGCTGAATTTTCACTGATCGTCCCAGGACGATCCCAGATCGTCCTGGACGATACTGGAGCAGATTTTGATATTACAAAAATAACCAACTACTAACCTGAAAAAAAACTAACACACCTTTATTCACTTTTTGAAAGGCGGAGGTGGCTCGAAAGCTTGGAGAGGAATCATAATGCCGACGATGGAGAATCTTTAGTTCTTCTATGTTAGCCAAGAATTTGTCTCACTTCAATTGAGTGCAACTAATGCAATGATCAAATTTTATGATGTTTTTGGAGATGTTTTCCAAGAATGGAAAATTACAAAGGAGTTGTATGAATATATTGTTTAAAGAAATGTTTTCCCATCGAGAGAACCATCTTTCTAGGTAAATACCAAATGTTGGGTGATCATACATTTCTATTGACTTTAAGAATTAGATTAAAATATAGCTTGACATAAAAGAAGAAAGAAGTTCTAAAAGTGGACGTACACTAATTGGAAGTAGATTATGTATGATGACAAAGGCATGAAGCATGTAATGAAAGAGTAACATTCATCAAAATTATAGCATGAGTATATAAAAAATGAGGCCCATGCATCTTCTCTTCTACCTTCTTTCCATATTATGCTTTAATGTACTGAAGAGTGAAGTGGCCAATTTGATGACAATTAATCATATCATTGAACACCTTGGAATCATTGGATAAGCCTACAACTTAGTTGTTAAGTTATTTTCAAAAGAGTTTTTTTTTTTTCATAAAGTTCCATATTTTATGGCTAGTAGTATAAACTCGTCAATGAGATTATTTGTAAATGATAAAGCACTATAAAGTGAGCTCACTAATCCTTTTTCTTCCATGTCTCCTTTGCGAATATGATGATTCTGGACACTCTCAACACCTTAAAATAAACAGGCCATAAATCAAGCACTTGGGGAAGTAATTGAAATCCTTTTAAAGTGATTTGGAGGGGCAATATCCTTCTAAAATTTCACATGCTTACAATAAAAATTCTTGATGCAACAAGGTGAACCCAATGGGGCCAATAATGTTTATATTCAAGTCTAAATGAGCCTAAACTGATCAATTAGAAACATATTTAATTAAATACTTATTGATGTTATTAGCTGTAAAAAGAATTTTTGGTGCTTATAAATAAAACGAGCACCTTAACAAGAATAGACTAAGGAGCCTAAATTTGATTGATTTTAATATCATTATGGTATCAACATATTTAAAAAAAATCAAATGATCAAAGGGACAATTAATAAACAGTCGAATACAATGTCATTTTTTTTAGAAATAATGAGAATGACATGATTTCTTACATTAAGGGAAGAACATTAAGTAGAGATAATCACATACATAAAAATTTTATAACTTTTTCATATTATTATGTGTTGGCCATCAACTATGGGTAATAGCGAGCGAAGTAGAGTTGAGTATGACTCGTTGACGTGTTCAGAAGTTGAGCTTATCAAAAAACATAAAATTACGATGGGATGTTTTTGAAGCTCAAATGTTGTTTGTTATCACTTCAAAATTATCTCATGAATTTATCAAAGTTTCATCTAAATTTGTAAATAATTTATAAAGCGAAATGAGTTTTAACAAATCTATCAATAATCATTATTTATAATTGAAATTAAAAATTTAATATTGTTGTGACTCTTTCTATGTTTCATGCATGATTTCTTAATAAAAATTTAATAAAATTAATTTTATATTTTGAATTCCAACTATTAGAATTGTATGCAATATTTAGACTTCATTCATTTTTAAATACACGAAGAATTAAAATAAAATTTTAATTAAAATATTAGGATCATAGATTAATAGAATTTAATATTTCTTTAATATATAATATACGACTATTAAATACTCTATATGATTATAAGAAACTGTCCTATGACATAAGCTCATGACATAATTTTTCTCAATTAGTAGAAGCTCTTCGAAATAAAAGCAATATCCTGATTTTTTTATTTTTGATTAAGATATTATTGGCATTACCATTAGCGCATGAAAGATTCATAATTTACTTTCACATCATGCTTGATGTGAGGAGAGATTATTACATAGAAATATTGGACACATAGAATTGTTCGGCGTTTAGCATGCAATAAAAGCCAAATGATGAATAATAAATGTGCTTTTACTATTCTTTTTTTTTTTTTTTAATAGAAATACACTATGCATAAATGGGAAAAAAAACAGAAATTACAAGGGGCAGTCCTTCCTAAACAAGTGTAAGAAACTTGTAGGAAGATTTGTTTCTATAAAAGAGTCCCAAAAGAAATTACCTTACAAAGCAAACTTGGCACAAAAATCAGCCATTTTATTACAATCTCTATGGGCAAAAAGGAATATGACGTTGTTGAAAACTTGTAAGAATGAAAGATCCGGCTTCGTACCTTTAGTGGTCTTCATGTTGATTGTATCTTGGAGCAACTTTATGATATTCACATTGTCTCCCTCAATGATTATTCCTTTGTATTCACAAAACCAATTTTGAATGTAGTTTCCAAATGAAAGAATAGCTTTAAGTTCCAGATATGCTATGTCCCAATGAATTAATTTTCTACCATATGCACATAACATTCTACCTTTGAAATCTCTAAGTACTCCTGCTATACCATCCCTGTTATTCACTGTCAGAGCCGCATCAACGTTCAGCTTAATCTTACCTTCGGGAGGGGGACTGCAAGATTTGGACAGCAACGGCTGGTTGGTGCTCCAGTTCTTCTCAATTGGATTTGACTGAAGGTAAGAAACATGGAAAATGATTTCTGCAGCTGTGTAAGCAATAGGAATTTCAACATTATCGTGCTTGACCATATTCCGTGATCTCCAACTGTAATAAACCGCCAAAGCATAGATCTTCACAAGTCCCATATCAGTGTTCTGTTTTAATGTTAAAATACATTCTTCTAGCTTTTGAAAACATGGGACATTGAAACCATAACTTCTCAGTTTCTGTAATAAAACCATCAACTTGCTACACTTAATGATAATGTGTTATGTGTCTTCTTCCTCCTGACAACCTCTCGGACAATCATTGGTATTCGCCAGTCTTCTATAGCATAACCACTCCTTCGTTGGTAAGGAACCATTCAAAGCTCTCCACTAGAATATATAAACTTTCTGGTCCAATTTTAAATTTTTCAGCCACTTGTACTTGTTGTATCTACTATCATAGTGTACTCTGTTAGCTTCTGCACTTAAGGCTGAAACTGTTTTCCCTGTATTTGTCTGAATAAGCTCAATTCTGTCTTCTATTCTATTCACCCCTTTCTCCATTTGCTGTATAAGTTCTATCATATCTCTTGAAAAGAATTCAGATAATTTTTCTGAATTCCAATTACCCTCTTCATCCATAAGAAAGGACACCTTCTTATCTGTAAGGTCAATCGTGTTGCATGTAGCAGGCCATCTGTTGAGGCTTCTATCTAATATCCAATTATCCATAGTAATATTGATACTACGACCATTATTCACACGCCATCTAACAACTGGTTTCAGGTAATCAATACCTTCTTTGATAATTTTCCAAGCAGTAGTAGCTCCTCTCTTCATGCCTTCATCCCATATTTTTTCTCCAAATTTTTTGTACAAAATTTTATAGAGCAGAGAGTTCTTATTCTGTAAGAACATCCACACTATTCTTGAACTTAACGGACCTTGTCTTTCCGCAGCTCCATGGATTCCAAACCCCCCTAAACTGGTGGGTAAACAAAGAGTGTTCCAAGCAATATAACGCAATCCTTGTTTGCCATTATCTTTATGCCACAAGAAATTCCTACAAATTTTGTCAACTTTCATTAAAATGCTTTTAGGAATGAGGGAGTGAGCTACCTGATAAGATATCATGCTCGAGTAGGTAGTTCTGATGAGAAGAATTTTTCCAGCTAGTGATAGCCACCTAGCTCCCCAAGAATTGAGTTTACACATTGCCTTCTCAATGGTGATGCTGTAATCTTCAGCTTTCATTCTTCTAAGAGCCAATTTAATACCCAGATAGTAGAATTCTTTGACTTCTTTATAACCCATAATTTTATTCAGATTTCTTCTTCTTCTTTTAGAGACATTCCTTCCATATAACGCCATAGATTTTTGAGAGTTGATTGCTTGACCAGTCCAGTTGCAGTAACATTTGAAAATATTCTTCAACCTTCTCACATTTTTACTGTAAGCTTCTGAAGTCACCAAAACATCGTCTGCGAACAGTAAATGTGTAATTTTATCTGTATTCGTTGCTAGTTTCATCCCCAACTGCATCTTATATTCATTAAGAGCTTTAGATAGAAGATCCGAGCATAATATGAACAGGCTTGGAGACAGCGGCACCCTTGCCTGAAGCCGCATTGAGCATTAATCCACTAAGTTCTTCTGCCATTAATAACTACAGAGAATTTCGGGTTTGAAACACATTGCAAAATCAGCTTTATTAATCTGTCTGGAAAACCCGTTAATTTCAAAACCTGCTCAAGTGTTTCCTAACACATACAGTCGTATGCTTGTTCCATGTCAAGCTTAAGGATGAAAAAACCCGGCTTAGCAACAGAAGATTTCATTTTGCAAATAATTTCCTGTGCCATAAGACAGTTGTCTGAAATACTTCTGCCCGGGATAAAAGCACCTTGGAATTCAGAAATGACAACCGGAGGGCAATTTTTGAATCTATTGAGAATCATACCTGCAACCATCTTGTAAATCATTTGGCAAAGGCAAATTGGCCTGAACTTGAAACATTCTTTAGCATTCTGAATTTTCAGAATCAGTACAACCACCGTTTCTTTCCGTTGTTCTGGCATCTCCCCTGTTTTGAAAAACTCATTAATAGCATTCTATGTTGTTCCTTCCACAATGTTCCAATAATTCTTGAAAAAGTAGGCATTAGCACCATCAGCTCCAGGTGATTTATTGTTGCCCATATTCTTTAGTGTTGCTTTCAGCTCATCAATAGTGAATTGTGCTTCCAGAATATTCCTCATGTTATCCTGAATGCACTCGGAACTTTTAAACTTTGGCCAATTCTTCAAATCACATCTACGTTTACACAACTTTTTTGTGAAATAATTCTCCACAATTTTATGGATATCTTCATGATTTGATTCCACCGAACCATCCTCCCAAGCAATTTGCTGTATTTGATTGCTTCTCTTCTTGGCAGTAGCATAAATATGATAATATCTCATGTTCTTCTCACCTTCATCCATCCACTGGCATTTTGATCTTTGTCTCCACCAAGTAGCGATTCTAGCAAAGTTTGAATTAAATTATGCTACTTTGCTTCTCAGTAGAATTAGATCTCCCTTGCTCAAGCCTCCTTCCGATGCTTCTCTGCTTTGAAATTCCAAATTCGGCTCCTTTAACTTATTTTTACTCCAATAGTAAAGGTTCTTCAGAGACCTTTTAATCTTTCTTTGTAAAATTTCATTAGCATTACCAAAATCATTTTTTCTCCAAGATTTGGTAATGATACCTTTAGCTTTCTCATACGAGGACCATACATTTTCAAACCTGAACTCCTTACTGTAATGTCTTGCTTTATCTTCTAACTGGAGAAGAACAGGGCAATGATCTGAATAGATTCTTGGGAGATGCTTGATGACTGCATTTGAAAACTCCATAATAGCTTTCGAATTCAGCCAAATTTTATCTAACCTTTCCCACATTCTAGCAAGCCCATCTTTGTTGTTACACCAAGTGTAATTGGGTCCATTAAACCCAATGTCATGGTAGTCATTGTTAGTCATGAATTCCTTCATTTCTTGTGGGCCTTGAGAAAACACAATTTTTTTCCCCCAAGCTTTTCACTGTTATTCATTAGGCAATTGAAATCACCTCCAACTATACAAGGTTCTTCACAGTTCATGTTATCTTCAATCATTTCCCATAATTTCCTTCATTCATACAAGCTTTTATTGCCATAAACAATGCAAACTTTGACCCTCTTGCCTACAGAAGTAATAAGCTCACCAATAATGCACTGTTTAGAAGAAGCAGTTACCTTGAATGAAGAAGTTCTGTATTTCCATAGAACAAGAATTCCTCCTGAAGTTCCTGAAGCCGCTTCATGGTGGAAACCAATAATGCACTGTTTAGAAGAAGCAGTTACCTTGAATGAAGAAGTTCTGTATTTCCATGGAGCAAGAATTCCTCCTGAAGTTCCTGAAGCCGCTTCATGGTGGAACTCCCAATCATTTCCCACCATCCTTCTGACATCCTCACCACTCAAATTTTCCATTTTTTTTTTCTACTAAGCCAATAAAAAACAAACCATTTTCAATTATCATATTTCTTAAGTAATGGGAGGCTGCTTTCTTCCTACCTCCCCTACAATTCCATACAAAAATCGACGACATTTAAATAGGTTTTTGGTTTAAGGCTCCTACCTTTTCACCTCCTCCCTCGCCTTTCCTTGTTCTATGTTTCCCTTTAATGGGTCCAAGCATTTTCATTTCCTTAGTTAGTTTGGTTTTACCACTACCCACCTTTACGGATATCATGTTGTCTTCCACCTGTTCTTTGAAATTAGGGTGTTCTGTTTCCAAAACATTCCTAGTATTTCCATCTTTATCCGCTATCTCTTCTGTCAAACTCTTCGCATTTTGATCTTCATCAATTTCTTCCAGAATTTCAAAAGGGTTAATAGAAAGCTTCAACCCCTGCTCAATCCTGTTTACAATATTTCCCTCTGGAATTTCTGTCTTGTTATCTGCCATGCAGTCAAGATGATGATTCTCAAGATCTTCACATTTAGACTCAATGTCAACCACATTTTCATTAATAATATCTCCTTCTTCAATTAAGAGATCTACTTGATTTTGAGGCTCTGGATGATTTTCAATCAGGTAACTGCTTGGCTTCCCCATTTTTTCTAAATTCACATTCTTCGACATAATTCTCCAATTGTTGTTGTTCTGAATATTCCTATCAGCATTTTTCCTTGTCGTTTCCTTATTGTAAAAAACATTTTGTTTCTTTCTCTTATTGTTTACCAGTTCCCAAGGGCCATAGACCTTCTTTCCATCATCTGCATTACAATGTTACGGATCCTGGGATATCTCCTTCGTCGAGTTCCTGTCTTCAACAGAATTCATTTTGTTACAGTCATCCCTTACATGTCCGATTTTACCACAATAAAAACAAAAATTTGAAATTCTTTCAAATTTGAATTTCTGATAAAATCTTCTTCCCATGATTTCTACCCACATACCAGCTGGTAGCTTTTGATCAAGCTTAATTCGAACGCAAACCCTGGCGAACTCTCTTCTTCCCCAACTGAACATGTTGCCATCCAACATTAATGGTGTCCCTATCGCAGTTGTTATGCTTGCTATATTATTTTCATCCCAGCATTGCAAAGGTAATTGTGGCATTCGCATCCAGATGGGCGATGTAAGAACTTTCATAGAAGACTGCGAGAATTCTGGCGACCATCTTTCTATTCCAATGATATGCTCATTAATGAACCATGGCCCTCCCGTCAGGACTCTTTCCATGGCTTTGCTAGTTTTAAATGAACATAGAAACCACCCCATTCCTAAAGTGGTAAAATGGAATTTGTCAAATTGGGCCCATTGTCTTCTGAGTTCCCATGAAAAATCTTGTGATTTTATATCTTTCCCAAACACCTTGCAAACCAGAGACTTCCCCAGTAGATTCACATTCTTTAATTCATCTTCTTTGTTTAATTGAATAGCCTTACCATCTTCAGTGAAAATTGCTTCATCTTCTCGAAAATTCAATTTAATGTATGGTTTTCTATTCCATACATTGCCCATAATCGTCTTGCTAGAATTCTTCTCAGTCAATTGTTCTGCAATTTGATTTGCATTAGCCTCCTTACTCTGATCTGATTCGACCTCCTCTTGGATTATCTTTTTGAAGGATTTCAAAACAACAAGACTATCATCAGAAGTACGTCGATTATCAACAATATCGCTGTTGCTCAGGTTATCATTTTTTTTACCAAATCTTTGAACAAAAATGTTCAACCCCGACGAAGATTCTTCCCGATCCTGGCAAATCTCAAGTGCCCCATTCTTATTTGATGTCACAGGAGTTTTCAATACATAAATCAATTCAATCGATTTACCTTTTCCAACACAATGTTGCACAACTTTAGGAACATAACCAACATCCTCATTTATCACCAACATACGTCTCGATCGTCTTCTCCGAGCTTCTTCCGCATCCATGACTTTTCTTGAATTTGTTTGCCCTGCAGTTGCTTTCCTCTCCTCAAATTCCACCTTCGATACTAAAGAATCATTATTCAGATTAAAGATATCCGTTGAAGAACGACGGACATCCGCCTCCATGAAATTACGGCAACCAGATCACCTACTGAAGAACCCGCAAAACCAGAATTTGAAATTTTCTCTCTCTAGTTCTTGCAGCTTCTCTCTCTACGAACACTTACTCTCCCTCTCTCTCGATTATAACATAATTGCGTGTTTTTACTATTCACAAAAATAAAATCGAATGATTTTCTGTATCCAATCTCGGCACGTAATAATCTCTCCCAGGAGTCCTTCCATTAATTGAGACGAACTAAAAGTTTTGGGTGGTGAGGCTTCACAGATAGCATTCACGCATGGAGTATTGGATAGTAGAATTTATGTTTTTTTTTTTTTTTCAATTTAGAGATTAACGGTCATGATTCTTAAGATACCACACCACGTGGTGATCGTTCTTCATCCGGAGATTTGTAACTCAGTACCCTAGCGTTCTCTGTCCATCTAGTTAAATTCCCATCGTTTGTAATCAAAATGCCCCTTCTTTGATTTTCTCTTTTTCGTTTGTGTTCGAGGGATTGCTTTTCTGCATTGATTGAAGGTGAGATTGCACCTTAGGCTCATTTTATACCAAAAAAATTTTAATTTTGTGTCGAGTGAGTGCTTCATTCCTGAACTTATCCACCAAGAGGATCGGTAGGGATTTACCATTATTTATAAACCATGGCGATGTTGTTTATTGTTTCTTTAACTGTATCTCTGGTCCATTTGATGGAAGAACTTTTTGATTGTCTATGAAATTAGTGTTTCTTGATTAGTTTAAGTACCCAAGATGATTTAAATTGCACTTAGGTTTAGCACTTCTTATTAACCATCGATGACTACGTTATTTTTTTTAAAGTTTTATAACAACATCATTGGCTCTTTTGATCGAAAAACTATTGATTTCGTGTGAAATGAGTGTTTCTTGCTAGAGTTTAGGCATCGAAGATGATTTGATTAGGACTATGGTTTATAAGTTTATTTACCATGGATGTGCTATTTTTTTGTTTTTATTGCTGCATCTTTGACTCTTTTGATAGATGAACTGCTAATTTTGTGTGAATGAGTGCATCTTGCTTGAGTTTAGGCACCCAAAATGATTAGATTAGTGAAAGCATTTACCATTGTCCATTGGTGATGGTTGCATTTTTGTTAAATATATTGAACTGTTTATTTGGCTCATTTGATAGAACAAAATTTGATTCTCTGTGAAAAGAGTTCTTCTTGCTTGACTTTAGGCCCCTGGTATGATTCGATTAGTGGTAATGTTTGCTAGCATCTTTTGACTATGGCTATTCTAATTTTGATATGTATATACATATTAAGACACACACACATAGATAGGATGTAACCAGTACGCTCCCACCTTTATGTTTCAGAAAAAACATGTTCGGTTTTGTGTGTTAATCAATATGAGGATAAAAGCTTCTTCGTTGCGAGTGAGACCACAAAGAAGCAACAAATTTGCCAGTTGAATATGTCAGAACACTTGAAAGGCTGGATGTTGGTGGCGTAGATTGCGACGAAACAGAACTTCTATTTATAAAAAAATTTATTTTATAACTACTTGAGAAATGATCGATTTACTGAAATGGTGGCTTAATTATTCTAGGAAACATGCAATTTACTTTATCAAAACATGTTTGTAGAAGCATACTAAATACTTACAAAGAGCTATTTGAAATTTATGAACCCTTAATTATCATAATTAATGGATGCTTAAGTTTGGCAAACAGTAAATATGCAACAGTTTAATAAAAAATGGATTTGCTGTTTGGTTTTTTTTAAAGATTGTCATCATCTACAATTCTCATTCTTTGTTTTCAGTTTGAGTTTTTCTATATTTGAATGAATGCAAAGATGTCTAAGTTTATATATATTTTTGTTAATACACATTTTATGGTAGACATATTTATTGTTTCCTTAATTAACATAATAAATAATCTTCTAAAGATATGCTAGAATTTATGGTAAAAGCTTATGTTTATTTTTTTGTTTCTTCTTTGCATTATGCAACATGTAATCTTCCGTTGCTTCTTCCATAATTCATTTGTCTCCTCAAAAGTCTTTATTATTACTGACCTTTTAAAGCTTTAAAAGGATGTCCAAATTCTGCATTGTTGAATTTGATGGTTCTTCCAAAGGAAATCCTGGAAAAGGAGGTGTTGGAGCAGTGATACGCAATTCCATGGGAGATGTGGGGAATATTTATTTTTAGTTTAAGAGATTGCATTATATGATTATAATAGTATAATGTGCTATGCAACTATGATATATTTTAATCATTTTTCGCACCTCTTTGTTGAAGGTTGGTTGCGTGAACAAGCCTTTAGGTTTTACTACCAATAATGCTGCAGAATATGAGGGCTTAGCTTTAGGACTTCAGGAAGCTACTAAATTGGGATACACAGAGATTCAAGCAAGGGGTGATTCAAAGCTTGTTTGTAATCAGGTATGATGCTCAACTTCCTCGCTTTTAGTTATTGTCAATATGATCTAATTTTTGAAATCCTTTATATCAAATTCTATGTGGATATGTTATATGATATATGTTTTGGTTTTTACTTTTTCGGACCACTTTATTTTCTACTTCAATTTGATTTTTTTTCATCTTACAAAAGTTTTTTTTACTAAAGCTTCTTAACGAAGATTTTCATATCTTTAATGTTAAATGGTTGTTGATGTTGTTAAAGTGTTAAATCCACTAATTATGGGTTCAAAGTTAATGTTCATATTTAAGAGACCGTTTTAGGAACATTTTGAATAGCTTTACTCTCTATGTCATTGCCACACTTTCTTTTATATAAAACCCCTTAGTTTACTCAAAATCATTTTGCCAAGATAAAAATCCTCAACTTTTGAGTTATATAACTTAATTATCTTTTTAATGATGAAAACTTAATTAATATATTTCATTAAATGAGAAGGCGAGCATAAAATTAGTTATTGATTTTTTTAAGCATAAGATCATTTATAAATTTAAATCTTACTCGCAAAGCAAAAAGTTTCTTTGTTCCATAGCTTCTATGATTTTTATCTTTAGACCTACATCCTCAAAATCGGAGAGCATGTTATAAGCCATGATCCTTTTATACAACTCACTTAACTTGTTTCATCTCGATGCTCCGTTTTAATCGTTGTGTTGGATTCTAATTCACTTGCATTCCTTAATTATTATCCACCACCAGCTATCCTAGTTGCTATTCTGAATGCTTGGCTTCTTCGATAATCTTGAACTTTGTACACAGCTTGAAATTGATCCCTAGTCCTTGAAGACTTACTTTATCTTTCTCCACATTAATTTATGTCCATAATGCACCACTATGATAAAATGCAACCCAAAATTTACTAAAAATGTCCAATCACAATAATTGATAGCAAAAGCTAAATTTGATTTATAAAAAGGTCCTCCTTACTTCACATAGTGAAGTACTTGATCTGCATTTCATCTCTGTAGTAAGATGTAGTGTAAATTTAGGCATCAGGAGAATAGGATTTGAAGCTTCTCTTGAGAACCCTAGTTGCCTCCCCCTTTGCGTGTCCACTTTAGGTACCCCCATTACAAAAACCCTGTCTGCTAGAGGTAGCATTGGCCCCTTGCTCGACTGGAAAAACCTACTTACCTCTTGTAACCCATTATATGAGGACTTCCTGCTTACCTTCTTTTCCCCTGGACTCCATCATCCAATTTTTTGAGGAAGAAGTTTCCGAAGGTTCCAAAATTGGAACCTTTCTTTTCTTGGCTATGCAATTAGTAGATAAATGTATTACGAGGCTCTCCTTGCTACCATACGAATGTTCTGGAGCCTAAAAGGGTCTCTTAGCCTTCTCTACCTTTGAAGATGTTGACATGGCTTTTTCAGGAGGCCCCTAGTTTTTTCTAGGGAAGACATTTATACTTCAAAAGTAGTTGTCATCCTTCGTCCCAAAGAGAGAAGAGTTCTCTTCCGTTCCTGTGTAGGTAAAGCTACATAACCTTCAATCAGCCTATTGGAACCCATATGGAAAATTTAAGATTGCCAGTGTAATTGTACAATCCTTGTTGTTGAATCTTTAATGGCCGGGAAAAGTCAGCTCATCTTTGCAAGAGTTTGTGTCCTGGTACAATGTTCCTCTCCTCTTCCAGATGAGATAGTGATTTCTGTAATAGGAAACTCATTCTCTCTATGTGTGCAGTATGACTGAAAACCAACACCCTGCTCTGATTGTCGATCTTTAATACACCTTCCTAACCTATGCCCTTCCCTCCCACCCTTCATAAAGGAGAAAGTATTATGTGCGGAGTCCGGACGAAGAGAACCGACAATTCCCATTTCAACCTCCAGTTATAGCCACCACCAACTTCAATCCTAACACAGACCAGACAATTCCCCCTTCATCTGCACTCATTGTTAACTTGACAACCTTCACCAAACTAAAAATCACTAATCTAAATTCCCCCTCAAAGGAGCTTCCACCTCCCTCAAAACCCAACTCAGTTGACCTCATAATCTCCACTCATGGTATGCCAACCCACAAAAAATTCTGTGTACTAGCTACAAAGGATCAACACCTCACCCTTCATCGAATGAGTCCAACTCCAAAGAAAGCCAAGCATCCCAGTGTCATCATATTCCGTCTACTACTATCAAATCCACAAGATCCAAAATTACAAAGAAGGCGGCCAATTCCAATCCTCAAACCCAATGATCTTACCTAACATTGCCGCTTGGAATGTGGCTAATGTCTCTTTTCAGCTTCATTTAACCTCTTATCAGATGATACATGGTACCTTTTAGGCTGGAACTTCCTCCTCTTGCCTCAATTCTGTTATTTATGCATGGTACCATTCAGGCTGGCACTTCCTCCTCTTGCTAACACATTTGAGGAGTGTCAGCTCCTTTGGCAACACATTTCTTCTCTTGTTGTTGGTATCACCAATCCTTGGGCAATTATTTTAGACTTCAACTACTGTAGGTTTAGTCACAAAAAATTTGGGGGCAATTTCACAATAGTAGGCTTTGACAATCTACTTTGACAACCTGATTCATAATATTGGGACTTAACAATTTGATTGATATCAAATTAGATAGAGTATTTGTGAATGATAATTGGATGGATTGTTTTGCATCTTCCTACTTCAAAGTGGAGAATCCAACTTGCTCTGATCGCTCTCTATTGATTCATCTTTCATCTTATGATGTCTCCAAATATGATAGATTTCTTTTCCAAAACTATTGGTTCAAATTGGTTGGGTTCTAGAATGCTCTTCTTCATCCCCATTCCTTCCAACCAAATGACAATCCCTTTGCCTCCTACCTTACCCTGTAATCTTTGTGGAGAAAGATAAAATATATCAAATGATCTTCTTGTAATTCCCTCACTCTACACCAGGAGGAATTAAAATTCAAGCAAAGCACTTGTCTTGATTAGTTACCACGGTCGCCGCTAGATACACTTTTGAATGCTTATTTGAATGATATCAACAACAAGCTTTCTTCTTGCTATTTCTGCTGGAATTCTTGGATAGCCCAAAGAGCCAAAGCTAGATGGCTCTCTAATGGTGAAGTCAATTTAAAGTTCCTATATGCTAAAATTAAAGTTAGAAGCAATGGTAATCGGATTAAAGAAATTGGCACTGTGTTAGGCCGGCCCAGGAGGGGCCGGCTGGACTGGTCCAACCCGGACCGGTCCACACCTACACGAGGCGGAACCGAACAAGGCAGGCGGAACCGAGCGGAACGAGCCAATCCGACGGAGGCCAAGGAAGAATTTTGGGAGGGAAATTTTGAATGCGAGGGGCTGTTTAGACACTTTGTAAAACTCCTTTATGGTTAATTAGGAGGTTAGGAGGAAAAGGGGGGATTATCTTGAGTTTGAATTCTTGTGAGATATAGGGTTTGTCGTCTTGGGCTCTTGGCTTTGCCGGAGATCGTTGGAGAGTTCTTCCTTCCTCTCGAATTGAAGGAAATTTGTATCTTGCAAGTGCTTTTCATTTTCTATTGAAATAAAAGTGTTTGCTTCGTTTCCCTACGAGTTCTACTGCGTTTTCTCTCAGATTTTATGTGTTTCCTGCTGTTTTTCTGCGGTGGACAGCAGTTTGCTATTGAAGTTTCACTGGGTTGGAGTAGGAAATACTTGAAA
Organism: Dendrobium nobile; assembly: GCA_022539455.1. NCBI lineage: Eukaryota > Viridiplantae > Streptophyta > Magnoliopsida > Asparagales > Orchidaceae > Dendrobium > Dendrobium nobile. The sequence goes on from CM039723.1 coordinate 25,196,192, forward strand.
TCAAGTATTTCCTATCACACTGCTGAGGGATTTTTTTTCTTCTACTCTAGATATCTCTAAAGAAATCATTTAGCATTTTAAAAACTTATATAATCTACTTCCATTTCCCTAAACTCTTCTAATGTCATCCCTGCGGACAATACCATGCCCCCTCATTTCTGCTCCTTTCTAGTTGCTCCTGTCATCGAGGAAGAAATAAAAATACAATATTATCTTTTCCTTCCTCAGCTCTGATGGATTTACTTTAGAGTTCTATGAAAATGCCTTGAATATTATTAGGGTCCATGTTTGTTTTGCGGTGAAAAGTTTTTTCTACTCAGGTAAAATGCCAAGGCAAGCCTCTGCCATCGCTATTGCTTTAATTCCAAAAATATTGCATGTTTATAATATTACAGACCTCCATCTTATTTTCCCGTGTAATGTTTTTTACATAATTGTTGCAAAAGGTTATTGTTAATAGAATAAAATCTATCATGCCCTTTGTTATCTATCCTAACCAAGCAGGTTTCATTCATAAGCATACTCCTTTAATAACATTATTCTAGCTGCAGTTCTTCTGAGGGAGTTCAACCTGGCTTCTAACAAAAAAATACGTTTTGTGCTAAGTTTGACATTTTTAAAATATTTGACTCAGTTTCGAGGGAGGTTCTTCTAAACTGTCTCATGCTTAAGGGCTTCTTTAATGATTTTATCTTCTGGATTAAAGGTTACATTATGGACGTGTATTTTTCTCTTTGTTTAAATGGTACTTTAGAGGAATTTTTTAACTCTTCATTTGGTCTTAAGCAGGGATGCCCACTATCTCGTTACTTATTTAACATTGTTTATACATGTCAATGGCATAAAATAATGACCATGGCGCACGGCTCAATGCGGCGAACATATGGCACTATCTGTTTAGCGCGGTCTAGTGCATCAAATGAGCGTGCACTATTTGTGCCATATTTGAGCAATGGCAGGCACATGGCGTAAAACACAAATATTGTGTGCTATTTTGTTAACACGTTTTTAAATTCTAAATTATAATTAATTTTTTAAAGCTTATATACTAATATGATAATTAATTATTAATTATTTAAACATCAAATTAATTAAATATAAAAAAATTTAAAGGATTTAACTTTTATAAAGGATTTAAACCTATCATTTTTGCTATATGGCAGGATTTTTGCTAAATTATTCTTAAATCTTGCTCAAATTTATTGATGTAAGTTTATTTAGGATTTAAAATTGTCATTTTTGATATTTAACAGTATATTTATGCTTAAATTTTGCTCTAATCAATCTATAATTTTTGTTATGCATTCAGAGTACTTGTGCCTTTAGGCACTAATTTTTTTGGTGTTATTCATGTTCTGTTCAATCCAATAGTACACCACACATGTATGTTTCCAATATTGTAGTTGTAACCTTCTTACATGTTAATGAAATGGGCTCATGCCCCTAATTATCCCCCCCCCAAAAAAAAGTACTTGATCGGGGTGAGCAAAAATAAGATATTTTTTGACGGAAAAAAGGGTGGGTGAAGGGATGACAAATTCCATTCACTAAATTTTGTTTTTTTCTTGGTTTCACTTCTGTATATCGGGGATGTTATTTATTTTTTAATTTTAATCTACGAATAACATGTCTTCCATCAGGATAGGATTCCACATTTCCTGTATGTAACTGGCTGTTGTCAATTACAGGTTGATGAAAGTTGGGCAGTTCGAAGCAGAAACTTGTATGAACCTAACAGAAGGGTTAATGATCTGATCAGAGGGTTGGACAAATTTGATATTTACCATGTTCCAAGGGTAAAAATCGTTAACTTACTCTTAGTTATTTGTTTATTTGCTAACAGTTTTAACTTTGTTATACTTATCATTAGTCTCTTTCTTGTTTTACAAGTGCAATATGCATTAGTAAAATAAATAAATTGCTCTTTTTTTGGTATTCTCCTTAGGAGTACAACACTGAAGCTGATGCAGAAGTTAACAAGGCCGCCAACTTTTGAGGTTAGTGAGTGTGTACCTCCTCTTAATTTGCAATTCTTTTTACTATCAGAAATGCTGTTTAGGATGATTCGGCAGAGTGGAAAAGCTGAATCTGGTTAATGATGTGTTTGGAATCGCTATAATTATTTGTAAATTTGATTATAGAATTGTTAGAGGAAAAACCTGCTGATCTTTAAAAGTTGATGTAGACATATGGAACATAACTGCTTTCTGTTAGTATTCCTATCAATGCTTTATTTTCCATATTAAGGTTTCGTTTGGGATGGCTTTTTTATTGCATCTTACAGTAATTTTTTAGTACAAAAATTAAAAATACTATACTAAAAATCGGCTTAAGAAGCATGAAGAAAGCCTTACTGTTTTACGAAGCAGTTTTTTAGTACAAATATTAAAAAATTTATACTAAAAATTAGCTTTAAAAGCAGAAAAGTGAAGCCTAACTCATTTGCTTTCTTACTGATGCTGTTGAAGGGAATGCTTTATATCACGCTCCCTTTGATAAACCAATATTTTATTATTGAAATATGCACTATTTGACGTATGAATCTTTTAAGAATGTAAAGTAAATAAAGGATGCAATTTATAGCAATAAGATGTAATACAATCAACTGATGCATCCAATCTCTATTGCAAGACTAAAGATCCAAATATCAATACAATTTATAGCAATATTGTTGACCATGTAATACAATCAACTTTCTATTGTAATATATATTCGTAGCTGTTATGCAATATAATTAGTATTTCTACAATTCATATAAGTCGTATAACAAATTATGATAAAATAGAAAATATGAACCAACAATCTCTTTCTAATGCTGACCATTAATCATAAGATTTAATTTTTTTTGGGGACATTTAGACCATTTTAGGTAAACTTACACACACAATGAATACACAAAGACTCGAATTCAGGACCTCTTAGTTGGAAGCATAAGCTCTCAACCAACAAGCAGAGATGAGCTGTGTAAATTTTTAACATTAATTTCATTTATTTCCCTAATATGTGTATAATATTCAAGTGTAAGCACGTGTCATATGTGTCAATCTTATCACTAATCCTATATTTTTTTTTCAAAGAGCAAAGATAGTATTATCTACCAAATGTGGTCATTGAGCAGATAACCTATGATATTAAGACTAAAGAAAGAGCGGGGGCTTTGATACTAATTGTTGGTCTTGAAAACCCACCAAAGGTACATTATAGCTCATCATGGCTATGGTAGAATAACATCCATATAGAGGGTTTACAAATATTAACTTACATGGAATGCTAAAATTGTGGCAGCTAAGTGTTGTGATTCATCAAACCTAAAATACTTTAAATTTTAGTTATTAAGTCAGGCACTACTTGTGTGTCAATTAACACGTATCTTCAAAAAATTTAAACAAATTTTTATTACAGGTTAAAAATTTTATGCCAATAGAGTGGGAGTAGTTTGTCCTAGCTTTGTAGAAGATTCCACTCACAAAGTAATAGATGAAAAATTTTAGTAGAGACATAAGAGTTTCTACATGAAAAATCTCATATGCTTAGCCTTATAAAATTAAATCCTTTAGGTGAATATTAATTACAAAGAATGGCAAATCACTAAATTAGAGAAGGCAAGATTACAAGGGAATAAAATGTCAGTGGATAGAGTCCACAGGAGATTAGAGGAGTTTAGATGGTTGTAACTGAGTGAAGATAGTTAGGTAATAATGTTTAGGTGGTGATGGTACAATGATAGTGATTTAACTATACTTGTTAGGTAGTAGCTCGATACGCGTGGTCAGGTGATGGTCCAATAACAATAGTTAAGTTATTATGTGAAGGTTGTATTCAAGCTATGCAATAGTGTCCCAATAGTGGTAGTTGGGGGATGTTGTAATGGCTATTGTCAAACAATGAATTTTTGGAGATGTGGTTCAATATTTGTGGTTGGATAGTGGTTTGATGATGGTGCTTGTGCGTTGGTTCTATGGTGGTGATTAAACCGAATCGACTCAAATTGAGTCGAATTAGACTCGACCATGTTTGATTAGGCCCGATTAGTTCTCTATAACCGCGTCGGGTCCGATTTGATTTTAATTTATGTTGGGTTCGGGTTTAACTTCACTACGTTAGCATAGTCAAGTTACATTAGACCCAAGTCGGTTCGGTTTGAGTTAAATTAAGTTCAATTTGAGCCCAAATTAGCCCAAGATAATTTTAATTAAACTCCATTTTCCTTTTTGATAAATTTGAATTTCGTATCAGATCAGTAAATGCAATCAACGGCTCCAATCTCCCCAAAATGCAGGATCTGCCATAGCTCAAACAATTCAGTCGCATGCCATCTCCATTTAGAAAGACTAGTAAAAATGCTCGTGCATTAAATGCACGTAACCAAAACTTTAAAAATAAAAATTTATATTATAAATGTTTTAATTATATTATCATTATTAGAATGAAAAAAGTTATTAATATAAATAATTATAATAATTATAATAAATTTTATATGATTAAATAAATAATATTTACGACATGAATTTTCTATTATTCCTTCATGAATAATCTTGATAAGAAATTATTTTTATTAGTTAATAAATATTTTTTTTTATAATCAGATTTCCTTGAAAGTTAAGTTTTTTTTAATAACATATTAATAAAATTTTAAATATTAATAATAAAAAATTAACAGAATAAATTTGAGAGTGGGTTGACTGGAGCATAAAGTAAATCAAAGCACTTAGAACGATTGACCGACTTACTTTAGGCGGCAACAAAGAAGTCAGCCTTTAGGCCAAGTGGTTTTAATGGTAATAATTCGAGTCTACATTCGCATAACTAAGCAGATAGTTTTAGGATCATGTAGTTCTTTGTCACCCACTCCCTGCCTCCACACCTCCATCACACCACATACATGTAATCAAACCATAAGCCACAAAGAACCTCTCGATCCAAATTTTGCCCCAATAAACAGTTCTTATAAAATTCCAAAACAATTCCTCACACCCAATTTTAATGAATCTAGAAAGCACTGAATTGCAACTATCAAAGTATTAGTTAGGACTTAGAAGCTTAAACTGTTAAAATGTTATTTATATATGAAATATGAATGAATTTAGTATTAAATTCATACAATCCTCAAAAAGAAAACACATCAGCTATGTAAGTATTTTGCTAATCATTTACTACTGAGCAGGACGATGCACTTATTCTAAGTTTGAGAGAAAGAAATGTAGAGAACTCAAAATGCTTTTCAAACATAGCAAAAACGTGTTTGTGGAATGGAATGCATGATCAATCAAAATCTATAAGGTGCGACAATTCCACTTAAATGGATGGCCCTTATTGCAAAGCTTTCCTGCATTTTCTTGCCTTCTTGCCACATGAACGACAGCAGCAGCAACAGCTCCTAAAGAAATGCCATCCTGAAGAATTAACAAGTTGTTGCAATGAACAAGAGAGAGATAAATATCTGCAATATATCAGAAAGAAAATGTGCTTACCAGCAAGCCCTTTTTCAAAGCTAAGGTTCTCGCAACTTCAACAGCTTAAGCAGTGCTTATCTAATATTTTAGGCATGTAAGAAATGGTTGTCTTAAAATATTCAGTGATATAAAATTTCTTATCATTCTTCGTTTCCAATGGAAGCTATGACGAAATCAATATTTTATTTTACTCCAATACTTCATAAGAAATATAGCAAAGAGATTCAATTAATATAGAATAGTGCAACCAAAGGTAGATTAGTATTCCAAAAGTAAAAATCTTAACCACTCAAGTGTATGGAATGAATCGAATGATGATGTGATATTTATTACACATGAACACCCATCAACTTCAACTAAGATATGCAAATAGCCTAAAATTTTATAATGCTAATGACAATACTTCTAGGAAGCTGCTATGCATAAAGTAGGCAACATTCCAGTTGCATTCATGTGATTTAACTTGCCTATGGCTGTGTTATTTATCATTATTTATCAAAAAGTTCTCATATATCAATTAAAGATGCAACATGCACAACATTTTCTAGAAAATTAAACATGATTGAAAGCAATAGAAAAAAAAAAGCAAGAAGAAACATAATTGCTTGATAAGATTTTGACAATATCTTATGATCAAAGAGTGGTGTCTCTAAATGAGATATTGTATGATTTATAATTTGATGGCAGAATATCCAAGTAGCTAATGACCAAAATATATCAAGTGACACTTTCATTATTGATACTGTTCAAAGAAGACTCCTTAATAGAAGAATGGAAGCCCAAGATATATCCAGTTCTTATAATTTCTAAGCATTGTTAGTTTATACAGGAGAATGCAAAGGCAGATCCAACAAACATACCTTTATAACCTCATCAATCAATTTAACATCCATAATACTTGGTATATAACCTGCAAAATACATCTCAACTTAAATACATAAAAGAGATTGCAAAATAGATCTAAACAAAATAAAGAAAAGAGCTTGCAAGCAACTTATGAGAAGTGCATTGACTCTTATTACTACCTGGATTGTCCCAGAAATGACGCTAGTTTCAGAAGGCTCCACTCCAATTATCTACCAAGTACACAATAAGCCTATATAGAGTTTATAACAAGTAGCTTATTGCATTTATGCGATAATCTGCTAATCGAATAAATAGTAGGGCATTGAATCAATATCAGTTATTTTCATGAGCATGAATATTTATATACAGTTCCAAGTCTATAACCTAATATTCTAAAGAGCAATTTGACAAAAATAAACCCTCAAACTTTTTCATCAGGGCTTGGGACCGACATAGGCGGTTTTAAAAATTTTTTTGTATGATGTTATCTCAAGCATCATATCAAAAAATAAAAATATCAATGCAAATTTTAATAGACATAAGGCAAACACATACAAAAAAAATGTTAAAAAAAATCTTCAATAAACAAATTTAAAACTTCTTATAAATAATTTTAAAACAAAAATAAACAATGCATATAAAGTATGAGAACAAAGATAAAAGATTTTACAAAGTAATTTGATATTATAAAGAGGTTAAAAGTAAATCTCCTACAACTCTAGATGAAGCTTAGAGAAATGTGACAAGAATTAAAAGAAAATATTAAACCTCATATTAAGAATACAAAGTATTTTTCTATTGTTTCAGGCATCACCTTCTACATATAGACATCAACAAATGTCCAATTTAAAAGTATTTCTCCAACCATTACCGAATCAATAAAGAAAAATATATTAAGTCGCCCCAAAATTGAAACTGATATAGTAAAAATTCTAAAGATAATGAATATACTATTAATGATGAGGATGTAGGTGTGAAAGAAGATCAATGTACACAAGATGAAATATTTTTTGTTGAAAACATAACATGGCACGTGCAATAAACGATGGAAATGAACTCAACTAAAATTGAGAGTAGACCAAAAATAACAAATGGAACTTAAAGTTGAAATAAAATCATGAGCACGTATGTATTTTTCAGTGCATTTATAATTCATAAAGATGTATTATTTTGTTAAGTCAATTATTAAACTACAAGCAAAAAATCAAATATGCAATTAAAAGAATCCATCATTATGATAACCTTTTATTTATGCAATTAAAAGAAGTGATACAACTTTATAACTTATTTGGTGAAAGGTTTGAAATATGGGAAGAATATACCAAGCAGTTGAGATGTACCTCTGACAAGACTGCTTCTCTAAACAAAATTGCTCTGCAAAAGAAAAATTGAGCTAAAGATGTTTTTGACAAGGAGCTAAAAAATCAAATTTGAGATCAAGAATATTGAGAATTATTTTTATAATGTTGGATTATGATGTGATTTAACAACAAATATATGAATAAGAGAAACAATACAAATAGAATCCAGCTATGTTGGTAGCTTCAAAGAAGCCATCCTCTATTTTCTTTACAAGAATAGTCTCATCAGCATTATACCACTTATATGAGTGTGGTCTTGCTTTTAGGGAACCGAACAAATATTTAGAATGATGAGTTGAGGAAAGAAAACATAAAATATAAAATTAAACATCTTCAAAAACAAATTTAAAACTTCTTATAAGTATATTTAAGAAAAATTAAATGATGTATATAAAACATGAGTACAAAGATAAACAAAAAAAGCATGAACAAAATAATTCCAGAAAATCCTTCCACTTAATGGAACAACTCCACGCATGAAAATGCTTGCTTGCCAATATGCAAAATGCTATTGCATTCATTTCCCCGAAGCAGTCAACATAAGAAATAATCATGTCATATTTGTAAAGGTCAAGGAAAAATATTCTACACAGGCTTCTAACTTTTGTATGATTAAAAGTGGGCACTTTACAATCTGCATACTCGACCCATCCCTGTTATTGTCAAGTACAACAATGACTCTAAGCAGGTTGGTTTTAGAAGTTCGTAAAGTTTTATTGAATTAATCATTTCCTTTTCATATATGATCTTTATTTGTTTATGTGATAGCATGGTTACAGTGCTCAAGATGTTCAAGGAGAAATAAGAATTTTGTGAGGATCCAGAGTAGTTGTGGAAGTAATTTTATTGTAACAAAAATAAACCCTCAACCTTTTTCATCCGCGCTTGGGACCGACATTAACGATTTGAAAAACATTCTGTATAATGTTATCTCAAGCATTATATTACAAAAAAAATTCATCAACACAATTTTTACTAAACATAAGGCAAACATAAAATACAAAATAAAGATATAAAATTAAACATCTTCAAAAGCAAATCTAAAACTTCTTATAAGTATATTTAAGACAAATTAAACGATGTATATAAAACATGAGTACAAAGATAAAAGAGTTCGCAAAGTAATGTTCATAATTAGTTTAACTTAATTTTCCTCTCATTTGATTTTTTTTATATGCCATGGTTAATTTCATGAGAGTCTTTTTTTATTGATTGAACTGTTAGCGAACGGAAAGTTCGATTGCCATAAATTTTGTCTTGAGCCTTAATTATGAAGGTCATCTCCTTGTCGTAAGAATTCTTGATTATTTTATTATATTCTTCTATGCTTGTCACCTACAAAAATAAATCAAAAAATAAATTACATATAAATAAAATTTAATTTAAATAAAATTGTACAACATATATAATTACCTTTATGTTTTCTAATTCCAAAACTGGCACACCAATAATACTTTCAGCTTCACCATCTAATAGTGTGAAAATTGCATTTGAAGTACCATCTTGAACATATAATTTGATAAGATATCTATACAAGTTTATGAACAAAAAAATTAGTAAGAATTTTAATAATTTTTAAATTCAAACAAAAATATAAGAAATCATTACCTCAAACTATAATTAATATTTTCTTTACAGCATTTAACACAGCACACAACATCTTCATTGATAGTAACCTTCGATTTACATGTATTACAAGAGGGATACCATATACTTTCTTCTTATTTTAAACCTTTTATTATAACTTTGGTAGCATATTATTTCATCTGAAAAAATTAATTTAAAAACAATAAAATAATTTTTTTAAAAAATTAATATAAATATTACATCTCCTACTAAAAGTTCTAAAGTTTTGATTTTGAATAATCAGCCATCACATAAACTTCAAAATTTGACGACGCATGCTGAAAATCAATCTCATTGAACCTATAGAGTTAATTATTAATTAAGAAAAAATTATAAACAAAAATATAAATAGAAATTTATAAATAACTAAAATGATACCAATCCATCAATTCTTTTATTGCTGAGAAATCTGGACTGATTTCTATAATTATTGACATTGTTGATGACAGCGTAAAACCTGATATTTAAATATGCAATTGATGTTAGAGTGATATAATATTTAAATATAATACATATAAGATAGATGTACCATTAAAATTTTTTCCAACAACTCCCTTCACAAAAACGATGGGTTTTTCATTCACCATATCTTCTAATTGCATTCCATCTTTTATTGCTAGTGATTCCCATAAAGTTAAAGTTACTATTTCAGACTTGCAACATAAAAATTATTTCAAAAAAATATAAATAAATAGGAGTACTGATAAATTTACATACCTTAATCCAATAACATGTAAGCCCGCTTAAGAATTTTCTTTTTATCCCTCTGTCTATATATTGTCCTTGTTTCATAAACTTTTAAAACTAATAAAATTATATCTGTATAAAAATAAATAAATATAAATCAATTATATATTATTAAAAACAACAATAAATAAATTTCTTTTAAATTTAAGAAATACTTTACATACTTGATGGTAGATTTGGATTTGACATGATCACTTCAATCGTCGATAATTTTTTATACAATGATTGTATATTATGATTCAGAATAACATATATTTCTGAAAGATTATTTAATATGATCTCAAATGTATCATGAATATTGTAAAACATTTTATTTATATCTTTAATCTGTCCATTTGAAATCATATAAGTTTGCCTGATCTCTAATATATTTTGAAATTTGTTTATTATTTAATTGAACATAATAGCATAAATCTGCGAGCCCTGCATAAAATAAGAACAAAATTACTATATAATAAAATTTAATGGAACAAAAAAATATGAAAAAAATCAATCATATTAGTATTTACAATTAGAAGAAAATATTAAAAAAGAGAATTACCTCACTGTCCATAAAAGTAAGTTTCTGAATTTTTTTCTGTCCAGATTTAAAATTTCTTACAGCATCCATTTCAGTTAAAACAACAATAATTGTCTAAAAATGTTGATGCAGAGTTAAATTTTTAATGAGAGTTGATGACTCCATTAATCCTTATCTAACATTAAAAAAATAAAACTTAATAAACAAAAATTAATAAAAAAATATTGTAAAATATATTTAATAGAAAATATATGAAAGTATAACAAATAATTGAAAATTTGGATGAGAGTACCTGTTGATTATTCTGAAGATTTAAAAATCTCTTTATATACAATATTTTTTATATAAGGACCTTGAATTGAAGCATATATATCTGGCATAATAAGAACTTTTGTTTGTCTCATTGAAATACCTCTTGATAATGCTACATATAATTATCCATGTGAAAAAACATGATATAGAAGATAAATCCCAACATTGGCAATTGTTTGACCTTGTGACTTATTGATTGTCATTGCAAAACATAACCGTATAGGAAATTGATTCCTCTTAAATTTGAATGGTAGAGATTCATCATTACTTGTACATAATGAAATCCAAGGTATCATAACAGTTTTCCCAGAGAATTGCCCGGCATAAATTTCAGCAATTATAATATTGGGCATAAATGATTGGCAAATTAGTCGTGTTCCATTACACAAATCATTTGATGGGTCTAAATTTCTTAATAATATTATTGGACAATTTTTCTTGAGAATAAGGCGATGAGGAGGTAGTCCATTTGGTGTCAATGAGTTAAGAAATTCAACTTGATAAAGATTTGATATATCATCAGTAACACTATCAAAATTGAAATAAACAAACTCTTCTCCAGGGAAGCATATAATAAGTTTTTTTATTAAGTTTATCAACAAACTCATTTTTTATTGCTAGTATAGCTCTTTCCATAATATATTCTGAAGATGCACCATTTTTTTGGAGACAAGGAAATATTGTATTTATTAATAAATCTTCAGAATTCTCATCATTTGAATATTCTATAATCATGTCATCTGGAATATGCACTAATCCATCTTCAGTTTCTTCTTCATCTCCGTTTCCAATTCTAAGTATGAATTCACAAAATAGATGACCTGTTCTTACTCTCATATTTTCCTTTAATCTGAAAACTTCCATGTCTGACCATAAGTATGATTTTAACAAGCTATAGTTAATCATTTCCAATCAAGATGCACGTCTTACCACTGGTAATACTTGTCGAAAATCACCTCCAAATACTACAACTTTACCACCAAAGTAGTTGGAGTTGTTTGTAATATCTCTTAGAGTTATATCTAAAGATTCTATTGTTGTACGTTTGACCATAGGTGCTTCATACCAAATTATAATACTTGATTTAATCAATAACTGAGCAAGACCACTTTGCTTAGTAATTGCACACATACTACTTTTCGTCGAATTTATAGGAATTTTAAACCTTGAATGATCTGTTCGACCACCAGGCAAGATTGATGCTGCTACTCCTGATGTAGCTGTTGCTAATGCTATATGACCGTGACTTCTTAAAGTTGCAAGTATAACATGATATAAATATATTTTTCCTGTACCTCCAAGACCATCAATAAAAAATATGTCATTTTGCTTTTTATTAACACGGTTGATAATTTCATTATAGGCACTCCTCTGAGCAACAATGAGGCAATTAATATTGTCTATATCTTTAGCAGTAGTAACCATATTTAGCTCCTCCATTATCTCTTTATTATAAAGCTCATCATGAATTCCAGTAGAGTCGATTTCTAAACTTGGCATTTTTGACAAATCAAATTCGTCAAGTGAATTCCCCATTCTTTCACGATGTAGTTTGATATCTGATAATGTTTTTATAATGCATTCTTCATCAGTAAGCAAATTATTTTTTTGGTAATCATGAGATAAATCTTTGTAGTAATCAATCCTTAATTGATGAACATTAGTTGGCTCATAGTAAATAAGAATAACAACAAATAACTGTCTGAATGCATATGGCATTTGATAAACAGATGCATCATTTAAACACTGAGCTCTAAATGTGTAAATCTCTTGTCTTGAATTTGCTAAATTTTTATTAATATGAGCTCCAAAAGATGTGAATGTGAATATACTATTATATCCCCTGATCTTGGCTCTGAATTCTTTCGATTCAGATGAAGTCGATGTGAATAATTCATAAAGTTGCTTAGGGACATTTATCGGTGTAAGCAAAACCGTTCCATTATAACAACATAATGTTGGTGGCTCATAATGGAATTTATTTGCATTACAATAGGAACACATACGTGGTTCCTGAAGAACATGCATTTTTGACATACTTGAATCATATTCTATAATCACATTTTTCATATTTGATACTTCAGAATCTGTTTTAAAAAAAAATATCATACTTTTAAATTTAATATCTAGAAATATATGTAATGATTAAATAATTACTAGAAACTTATCTGTTGAATGCGATGATGATGGGCAAACATGCAATTTCAAGATCTGAAAATTGCTTTCTTCTTTTTCTAGCAAGAATAATGGCTTCCGTTTTTCTTTTCTTTTCCTCAGCAGACATTTTAGCATATTTATCCCTATCATATTGTATTTGTCTTTGTCTTTTCATGTCAAATATATCTATAAAATTATTAACAATGTAATTAATAGATATTAACGATGATAAACAAATTAATAAGTTTGAAATGTATGATCGGCACTTTAAAATTATTTCAATATTATTTGTATAAGCACTTAACATAAGCGAGTGAAAAATGAGGATTCATAATGCTATAATCTTTCTATTGGAAGACTATTGATACGGCATCACAAAATTAGCTTGATCGGGCACGAATCTCGAGGCAAAAGCTAGTTGGAAACTTCAAAAATTAATTCCGTGAGCACCCAAACTTCGATTTCAGCAAGCTTATAGTCAAACTGAGCGTCTTGGAAATACGAACTCAACGACACCAAATTCGACCCAATCCGAACCCAAATGGGTCCGAATCATGGGCCCGAAGCGCTGTTGGAAGGTTCAAACCGTAATTTGAGTTACCAAACGGTCTCCGATTTTAACGAGCTTATACTCGAATCGAACGGCTCAACGAGACGAGTCCAACGAGCCCAAGATCACAGAATTCCGACATCACTAAGGCCTTCAAATGTCCAACGAACAATGCACGATCGTAGGATTCAATATCGGCCGTCCATTCGACCACTCCCTATTCGCCCTTGATCTCACGCCTATTTACGGGTCATGCCACTCCAGAAAATCTATAAATAGAGCTCTCATTTCTCATGAGAGGGGGGATCCAAGCAAGAGAGAGAAGAAGAGAAGAGAAGGAAGGAGTTCCTCCTCGACAACCGCCGGACCACCGCAGAACCTCGCCGAACCACCGCAGGAATCTCGTCGGACCACCGCCGGACCACCGCAGGAACCTCGCCGGACCACCACAAAACCTCGCCGGACCACCACCTTAAGGCCCGACGTTCATCCCCGACGTCCTGCCAAATACCCGACGTCTTGTTCAAGGCCCGACACTCGATCCCTACATCCTGCCAAAGACCCGACGTCTTGTTCAAGGCCCGACACTCAGTCCCTACATCCTGCCAAAGACCCGACGTCTTGTTCAAGGCCTGACACTCAGTCCCTACTTCCTGCCAAAGACCCGACGTCTTGTTCAAGGCCCGACGTTAAGTCCCGACGTCCTGCTGAAGACCCGACGTCCTGCTAAAGACCTGACGTCCTGCTTAAGACCCGACGTCTTACTCAAGGCCAGACTATCAACATCCGATCTTCCAAGTGACACTGGGACTAACTCCTGACTCTTTATCTCCTACCGCCTACGGTCCTCCTGACTTACGTTGCCCGTCGACTACAGTCCTCCATCGCCAGCTGACTACGGTCCTTCTGACCACTGTCGCCTAATACGGTCCGTCCGACCTCCATCACCAGACAATGGTCTCCGGCCGACTACGGTCTCCGGCCGACTACGGTCTCCGGCCGACTACGGTCTCCGGCCGACTACGGTCTCCTTCCGACTACGGTCTCCGGCCGACTACGGTCTCCTGCCGACTACGGTCTCCGGCCAACTACGGTCTCCGGCCGACTACGGTCTCTGGCCGACTTCAGTCTCCGGCCGACTACGGTCTAATTCCGACTACGGTCTCCGGCCGACTACGGTCTCCGGCCGACTACGGTCTCCTGCCGACTACGGTCTCCGGGCGACTACGGTCTCCTGCCGACTACGGTCTCCTGCCAACTACGGTCCTTCAGGCCAAACAAACCTGTATATGTAACTCCTACCATGTAATGCAATCTATATGATGTGCATTTGCTACATCAATCCAAGGCCTTCTCCTAAAGAAGGGCCTCATTTGTAATCGACTACAAATACTAGTGGATTCATTCAAATCGGGCCAGGCCCCGTGGTTTTTCCCCCTTTTCAGGGGTTTTCCACGTAAAAAACTCTGGTGTCTCTTATGAATGCTACACCCTCTCACTTATCTGCTTGTGTGCTGGATCTTCGTACAATGCTAAGACGTTAAACTAAATATTTCTCTACCGCCGCGAATACTCCAGGACGCAACAGTTTGGCGCCGTCTGTGGGAAAGTGATTCCCGACTGGGGGGCAAATTTTTGCTCCAACCTCATAAAGAAGTTCTTGTCCACTTACTGACATCAGTCATTATTTCACCAATTTCATAGGAATTAGATCCGGACTGGGGGGCAACCTTGACTCTGACTATGGTCAAAAAGACCCTCCAATACTTCCAACATCAAGATGATATTTCAAAAAAATCCTAGCAAATGCAAGGATACTTTCTATCACTTATAAGTTTCATACAGTCCCCTACAGGACTCATACTCCTTGGGCAAGGTCTTGATCTCGACCTCAAAAAGGTAGTAATGGTCTAAAGATAGACCATTCATTATCTTTCATTCGGGATACACGTGGCATTCGCCCCCTCCCAATCAAGGCAAAATTGATCCCAGGGGGATCCGATTTGACCTCTTCCACACAGGTTAATGTCGTCGAGGAAAGGCTCCGACATACAACCTCGGAAAGGTCTCACTTCCTTGGTGGATTCTCCCGACCTCTTCCACACAGGTTAACGTCGTCGAGCAAAGGCTCCGACATACAACCTCGGAAAGGTCCTACATCCTTGGTGGATTCTCCCGACCTCTTCCACACAGGTTAACGTCGTCGAGCAAAGGCTCTGACATACAACCTCGGAAAGGTCCTACATCCTTGGTGGATTCTCCCGACCTCTTCCACACAGGTTAACGTCGTCGAGCAAGGCTCCGAAATACAACCTCGGAAAGGTCTCACATCCTTGGTGGATTATCTCGACCTCTTCCACACAGGTTAACGTCGTCGAGCAGGGCTCCGGCATACAACCTCGGAAAGGTCTCACATCCTTAGTGGATTATCCCGACCTCTTCCACACAGGTTAACGTCGTCGAGCAGGGCTCCGGCATACAACCTCGGAAAGGTCTCACATCCTTAGTGGATTCTCCCGACCTCTTCCACACAGGTTAACGTCGTCGAGCAGGGCTCCGACGTACAACCTCGGAAAGGTCTGACATCCTTGGTGGATTCTCCCGACCTCTTCCACACAGGTTAACGTCGTCGAGCAGGGCTCCGACATACAACCTCGGAAAGGTCTCACATCCTTAGTGGATTCTCCCGACCTCTTCCACACAGGTTAACGTCGTCGAGCAGGCTCCGGCATATAACCTCGGAAAGGTCTCACATCATTGATTAACGTCGCCAGAATGTCGTCAATGGACTTCTATCTGACTTCTCCACAATGTTAAAATTCTACCCGATTTTGAATTTTCTCCTATCACTGAACTTTTGCCTTGCAGGACTTTCGACGGACTAAAACCCGGCACCGGAATTCTTCCTATTGTCGGACTAATACCCGACGTTGGACTTTTGCTCCTCAGTGGACTTCTCCTTGACGTCGGACTTCTGCTCGTTAGTAGACTTCTACCCGACGTCGAACTTCTGCTCGTCAGCAGACTTCTGCCCGACGACGGACTTCTACTAGTCAGCGGACTTCTGCCTGACGTCGGACTTCTGCTCGTCAGCAGACTTCTCCCCGTCGTAGGACTTCTGCTCGTCAGCGGACTTCTGCCCGTCGATAAACTTTCATCAATCTTCTGCCAGAGGCCGTACTTCTACACGACGTCGGATTTCACCTTGTCATCGAACTTCTGCTCGTCAGCGGACTTCTACTCGTCGTCGGACTTCTGCCCGTCGATGAACTTTCATCGGACTTCTGCCTAAGGCTGTACTTCTACACGACATCGGACTTCTCCTTGTTGTCGAACTTCTGCTCATCAGCAGACTTCTACTCGTCGTCAGACTTCTCCCTGTCGACGAACTTTCATCGGTCTTCTGCCCGAGGTCGTACTTCTACCGGATGTCGGACTTCTACCAGTTAATAGACTTTCGTCGGTCTTCTGCCTGACGTTGTATGTCTATGCGACGTTAAATTCCTACCTGTCATCATACTTCTCCCCGACGTTGGACTTATACTCATTACGGGACTATCATCGGTCTTCTACTCGACGTCGAACTCCTGCATATCGACGGACATTCATCGAGCTTTTACATGTCGTTGAATGTCTACTCGTCGTCGTACTTCTCCAACCTTCGTTGGACTTCTATTCGCTGTCAACCTCCCTCCTTACAACGGTCTCTCCGACTTCCATCTCCAACCAACTAACATCAGAACTCCGCAATATCTCTCGAAGAATAGAGGAAGGAGGGGGAATCTCCGGACTTCCTTGCCAAGAGAGGGGCCTCGAAAAATCGAGGGAAGGCCTCAATAGAAAGGACAGAGGGAGAAGAGAAGGAGGGGGAATCTCCGGACTTCCTTGCCAAGAGAGGGGCCTCGAAAAATCGAGGGAAGGCCTCAATAAAAAGGACAGAGGGAGAAGAGAAGAAGGGGAAATCTCCGGACTTCCTTGCCAAGAGAGGGGCCTCGAAAAATCGAGGGAAGGCCTCAATAGTAAGGACAGTGGGAGAAGAGAAGAAGGGGAAATCTCCGGACTTCCTTGCCAAGAGAGGGGCCTCGAAAAATCGAGGGAAGGCCTAAATAGAAAGGACAGAGGGAGAAGAGAAGGAGGGGAAATCTCCGGACTTCCTTGCCAAGAGAGGGGCCTCGAAAAATCGAGGGAATGCCTCAATAGAAAGGACAGAGGGAAAAGAGAAGGAGGGGAAATCTCCGGACTTCCTTGCCAAGAGAGGGGCCTCGAAAAATCGAGGGAAGGCCTCAATAGAAAGGACAGAAGGAGAAGAGAAGAAAGGAGAAGAAGAAGAGGAGAAAAGAGGAAAAGAAAAGGAGAAGGATAATTTTTCTAAAGGCCTCAGGGGCCTATTTATAGGTTTTTGGAGAGAAGGGGGGAAGTTTCTAGAGTTTTTTAGAAGTTTCAAAAAATTTGAATTTTTCTGAATTTTTTCGGAATTTTTTGGATTTTTCTAGAATTTTTTCGGATTTTTCTAAATTTTTTAAATCCATGTGGGCCCCGCGAAAAAAAAAAAATTTATCAAACCGCCTCAGCCAAACCGCGCGCCCAGGAGGGGCGCGCCTGTTCGCGCGGCAGCTCGCCGGCGCCGGCGCCGGCGGGCGGCGGCCGGCCGGCAGGTTCGGCCGCCTACGCGTATCCGGGCCCAATTTTCGGCCCGGACGGTCCGATTCGGACTTTTTTGGGGTCCCCGACACATTTTTCGACGTTCCGGACTCGATTTTGACACTTTCGGAACTCAACGGGGCCTCTACAATCAAGTTTGAGCAAGCATTTAATTTTTGGGATGCAATTTTTTGCGTTTCGGCTAAAACAAATTCTCGACGCATATATTTTCGGATTCCTGGAGCTTCGAAATCCGAAAATAGGGGGGCAACTGATACGGCATCACAAAATTAGCTTGATCGGGCACGAATCTCGAGGCAAAAGCTAGTTGGAAACTTCAAAAATTAATTCCGTGATCACCCAAACTTCGACTTCAGCAAGCTTATAGTCGAACTGAGCGTCTCGGAAATAATGAAAAGTACAAATTACTTTCCTGAGGCTAGAAGTAGATGATAAAAAAGCAGGAACAATCACAACCTCAATATGTTAGATGCGGACAAGTTATGGAAATGATCCTAAAAAAAAAGTGAAATATTTGTTATGTCAAAAAAAATTTTAGAATAAAGAGAAATATATCCAATGCTAAAATATATAACATTTTTATTGTACGTTCTCTTAGCGAGAAGGAGAGATACATAAATAGTTGTTATAAGAGAAATACAAGGTAATGGTGATAGGATTGAAATTGTTCGTTCAAAAGAGATGCCAACTTCGGAGAAACCACCACGATAGCTCAAAATTTGTGCTGCGATTACCTTATTTTTTGGTAGTGTAAGAAAGTATTGTTGAGGACAATAAGATCGAAAACAATAAATTACAAAAAAAGATGTTGAAGATTACAGTGAAAGGGGCAAAATTTGTAAATCCAGAAGAGTCGGCAATTAAGCACTGGTAAGAGTGCAAGGATTGAGAAATTAGCACATGAGGTAGAGAAGGAGGTTATAAATGCTGCACATGAGTTAGGGATGGAGTTTATAAATGTTGTAGTAGAAATTGAGATGATGAAGATAGATTCAACAGTTGTGAATAAAGTTAGAGAAATAAAAATGATGTCTCCAATATAATTATTTCTCTGCATTCAAGGTAAGTCTCATGTTATTTATGTAGGTTCTATGCATTTATTCTTACTTAACATTAATCATTGAAATTTGATCAGGAGAAGAATTTTAATCTAACAGCCTGGGTGATTAGCGATTACCGAGGCATTATTATTTCTCTGTGCTGAAGGTAAGTCTCATGTTATTTATGTAGGGCTCTATGCATTTATTCTTACTTAACACAAATCATTGAAATTTGATCAGGAGAAGAATTTAAATCTAATAGCCTGGGTGATTAGCTAGCACCGAGGCATTTCCTTGCTCTCAGCTCCTGCTGTGCATATCTGTAAATACATATCATATTTAAGCTACAAGGATTGGAGTGATATTCTATCCCACCCTTCAATTTAAGTTGACAAATGTTTTCCTGAAAGATGAAATATACTTTTTAAGAACCGTAAAACAACATTTAAGGTATGTTTAATAAAATTTCTGATATAAAAATTCTTATCGGTAGCTATTACGAACCTTAAAACAACATTTAAGAATAGATAGAGCATAATATCAATATTAAAAGATATTTACAATGGTTCCATAATTGCAATATATAAATTCTAAAAATTCAAATCGGTATGTTACATAAAATTAGTTAGTTTTAAGTTTCCATACAGCTTTTAGCAGTGCAATCAAGGTTGTATGAATTCCAGATTCACCGGTTCACTGAAGCAGAAATTGTAGAGATTCAGAAATGAGAAAGCTATCAGAAAATTAAAAAAAAACATAATTCGGACAAGAAATATATAATTTACATCATAAAATTAATTACCTAAAATTGAAGCCAAAATGTTGTCGAGATTCACAGGTTCGCTGAAGTAGAGATCCAGTAAAAAAAGAGCTAAAGAGAAAACATGTGAGAATAATATATAAGGGAGAAAGAGAACATGCGACGGTCATCTTACGGCCACCGAACGGTCGGAGGTTGGTGCGTTTGGACGGTTGAATTCATCTTCATGCATCCAAATAGTGAAAAAAAGTTGAAGAATTCCAGGAGACCGAAAAATCGGGTGATTAAAAGCCAGGAGTTACTAACATTAAATAATTTTAGGCCAAGAAACCTACCGGAGGAGATGACGGCGAGCATAGGCAGGAAGGCGTTGAAGAATTTCAGAAGACCGAATTAATTGGAGAGAAACCTACCTGACGGCGATTGGAATCAGCTAGGGCAAGCCGAAGCTATGGAGGACGGGTTGAAGACGAAGCGTCGAGTAGGTTTAGACTTGCAGGAAAAAGGAAATTAAATGGCATTAAAACGTGCATAATTAATTAATAAATATAAAATAGCAAAAGGTGCCGAAGAATAAGAATAGGGAAAGAACTTTATTAAATGAGCTTAAATGGATTCTCGAGGGACGTTAAAATGAGTTTTATTTAATTTGAATTTTTTTGATTTATTAAAACATGCATTGAAGAATAAGAAGAGGGAAACGGAATTTAGGGAATCTTAAAATTAAATGAGTTTTATATAATGTTAATTTTTTGATTTATTAAATATCATTATTAGAATGGACAGTCAAGATAATAAAAAAATAAGTAGAATAGTTGAACAAGATTGCTGGAGAAAGTAAACTTATCTCAGTCAAATTTTAACGGTACAAAATGAACATAACCTATTTGCGTGTTTAGGAGAAGCAGGAGAACAGTCCTCGAGCAGCAGGATACGAACTTTCTCGCTCCCTCTCTACTGGGACACGGCATTGGCACCCGCTCCCTCTCTCTCTCTCGATCTGCTCTCTTGTTCGCGAGTTCCAGGCGAAGCCGAAGACCCCCCTCCTCTAGTCTTGCTCTCTTGTTCGCAGAAGCCTCGACGGACAAGGGCCGCTTCCTTCTCCCGTCGCCCCTAGCAGCCGCACGCCCCAGGCCTCCAGCTCTCTCTCCGTCTCTTCCTCACGCCAAGACAAGAAGCTGAAGCCCCTCCATTCTCTGCTCCATCTCTACTGCTGGCGAACTCCAGGAGCTGAAGCCGCCGCCTTCCTGCTCTACATCCTCCTTCGCGAACTCTAGGAGCAAGCCGAGCCCACCAGAGCTGTCCGCCTCCCCTGCCCTAGCTGGGGCTCACCGACCTGCTCGTGTGTGTACCCTTCCGAGCTTGATTTTCCTTGTTGCGGGTAACCTCTTGGCTTCCTTTTTTTTGCTCCCCTTTTCTTTCTCTTCTTCTTCCTTGTTTTCTTTCTTTCATTCTCTCTCCATTGCCTTGTTGAAGAAGATATAGTTTGATCAAGGCAAGATTCATCGTGTATTTATGTGTAAATTTGTTCAGAACATAGTTTAAAGCATGATTTATTTTTATTTTTTTATTTTTATTTTTGTATAAAAAAGGTTGATATGTGTATAAGGCAAAGGTAAACTTCATGGAATGTTCATTTGAGATCATAAATTTGTGTACTAACCAACATATGGAAGTGTATGCATTTTGATGTGGATATATCAGTTAGGTGTGATTGTAGGGTATGATTCTTACATTGATTTTCTTTTCTTACATTGTGTCGCACGTCAGTTGCTTGATGAAATGCCTTAGTATAATATATGATTTTGTTTGCATTGAAATAGTATGTAAAAATGTCGTTCATGCTAAGTTTTCTCAGTCACTATCCATTATCTCACATGCATAATAAACATGTATAGAGCATTGTACCAATTTTTGGTTCAGCAATATTTGGTATCAATTACTTTTGCAATCGTTATATTGGTTTTAAGATATATTTGTATTTAGTGTTTGCTTATGATTTTTATGCGCCTATTGAACGAGCATTTTTGACTTCATTCTTATGGCCATGAGTAATCATATTATAATAACCAAGCAATATATATATATATATATATATATATATATATATATATATATATATATATATATTCATGCCATAATAGTATTGAATAAAGATTGCTATTAAGAGCCGCGTTCTTTTGAAAAATGATCACTAATGTATGAAATTTGTTACAAATTGTAAAGCATGTTGATGTTTTGTTTCACTTATATATGTAAAAAATGAGTTGGGGTAAAGTAAAAATTTTTATATACTGATGGCTTGCTCAAAATATTTGTATAATTTAGCCTATATGAGTTTTACGGATGGTTAAGAAAGAGTTTCTTCATGTTTAAACCTTGAGCCAAATGTATGCTTTATTAGTAACATCGCATGATAGTTGTAATTCAACTCTTTTGGAAAATGATGTGATATTTATATATAGTGAAACTTGTTTGAATCGAAAGATTTTGAACATAAATTTGCGCTTCCATGTTAAGCATGAACCTTTCCCTCCTGCACACGTGTTTGGTGTCTTCGCACTATATTTTGCTTATCCAATAAAAAATGTGCATAGTTATATTAGAATAGTTCTTCGAAACTAGTAAACGATGAATACCTTTTATATATATATATATATATATATATATATATATATATATATATATATATATATATATATATATATATATATATATATTTGTGTGTGTGTGTGTTGCCGATGTGTCGATTATTATCAAGTGAATGTCTTTAGTTATGTGTCTTTTCTCAAATGGTTAAAAATAGTTTTCTTCCACGGTCATATTCTCTTTACATATATGATTTTGCATGCATTAATTATATATCTCTTTTATGATGAACTCTATTGATACAAATGTATTCTAAATTAACTTATTCTTTAATTTTGGAAAAGATGCTTAAATTGCTTCATGTGAATTATAGAGAACAATAATCTTATATGTAGTAGCCTCTCTTATGAGCCTTTCTCTCGTTTCATGGATGATAGTTGCGGTTACGAGTTGATTTTGACATGAATCATTCAATAAAGGTGAAATGTTATTGCATAGATCTATACTCATTTTTTATAAAGTATTTTAAATAAATCTTTTCTATAAAAATATTATTTTTCTTTGTAGGTCTCTTTCTTGAGGCATGAAAAATAAATCGAACTTTTGCCACATTCTATTTTCTAGAAAGGATTAAAGGTGATATGTTATGAGAAGGAATTTTGATTTGGAAGAAGATTGCTTGTGTTGTATTATTTGCTATTAATTAGTACATTATTGTTTCATTAGAAATGGTTTAGAGGCACATTTGGTATCATATGATTAAAGAGTTTACAACTGTCAGATAACTTTATCTATTCAATATTTTAATTGCAAGCACTTATAGAAACGATTCAAGGAGGTGTACCCCTGTTGAAAAATGATTCAGACATGAATGAGTAAACTTTATGAAATGTTGAGATTCACCATATACGTACACATATAAATTTTGCAATCAAGTTCTATTTGTTAGCTTTAGTAATTATAATCATCATATATGATTTGTTACCCTTGTATTGTGTGTATGTACAACTAAATGAGTGTTCTTCTCTATTGTATGCATGTTAATGATAACAAAAGCAATACACTTATGATTTGTTCATTACATTAACTTGATAAAGCTTCTCATACACACTTTATAGCATAATGGTTTGATTAGATTAGCTTGTGTTTATTGCTTATATGTTGATACTCACATGTATTATGCATCTTATGATTTATATAGCTTAAAGATATTATTCAAAATCGCAATGCCAACATATGTATTGAGTCGCATATATCTTTGTTTTTGATGATTATCTGTGATGTTTACTTATATCTCTTGTTTACGCATGTTCTCTCCACGGTTCATTTCTATGTGCATGAGACAAATTTATTTGTTTTAAGTTAATTCCTACTTAGCTATATTTATTTTTGAATAGGCTCTACGCTCACCCTATGTTTGTTTTTTTTTTTGCCTTATTATTTGAAAGGTTATACGTGTCATAAATATGTTGTTGGTTGTTGAGACATTCACATGTGAGCTTCTAAGTGAGCACGCCTAAGTCAAGTATAGCTTGATAGTCCTTTAAAGACTTCTCATTTTATTGCCGAACGGTTACACATTAACACACACATTTGACTACTTTTACTTTCTTGTCTAAATATACTTGCTAGGATATTTAGTTAATCGGTCATAGGTTAGTTCACTAACGAAGCTTTGGCCTTGTGGGCCAAAGCTTGCCCCCTTGTGATGAAACCTAGAGACCCTTAGGGTCATTTTAGGCCTATAGTGTAGCCCACCTACTTGTGTCATATGCATCGCTTTTCCCACATGAAGTGGGAACCGTTAGGATGATTTTATTTGGGTTTTAAAATATTTAAATAACTATAAAAATTATTTATTAATGATTTTTGGGCCTCTAAATGTCTTTCATAAGCAAGTTAAAGAAAGTATATAAAAATGAAATAAAAATCAAACTCTAGTATTTTAGGTATCTTCTTTTGATTACTTTTATTATTGTAACCCCTTGACTATTAATATATTTAGTTACAATTTGAGCCTAATGTTGAACCTATGTTATGATTTTCATTTGCTCAAAAAATGATATAAAGGACACCTAAAAGCTACAAAACCAACCAGTAAAAATACACTAATGAATTCATAATTAATCTTAAATCTTTAATGAAACAATCATAATGATAATCTTCCACTAAAAATTATTAAATAATAAACATAAAGCTTAATAACAAGATGATTACCTAGTAATCCGAGCTTACAAGGCTATAACTTAGCCCCAATGAGGGTGAAAAATAAACCTCATGGCCCTTGTTTAACAAGGATAATTATCGTTTAACTTAAGTAAACAATATTAAGTTACTAACAAATTAAATTGTTCAACTCATATCTTAATTAATTCGAAAGTATAAGAAGTGTATATCTAACTTAAACATTAAGTAGTAAAAGTTTCTAATAAAATATAATAAACATATAAGTCCCTAATCAAATCCATAAACTTATGTAACTCCTAAAATTCTTTAATTAATATATAATCTCTAAAATCCCCATAACCAACATACAACTTTAAAGTCATTAAGTAATCAAGTGGAATCCTAAAAATATATAAAACATACCTCTCAGCAACCCTTAACTCATTCATTTATGATAACCTACATTAATTAAGATGAAGTTAAATTAAGATCATTAAAATTCTCTCAACCAACTTTCTTATGTTTAATAAAGTATTGAAACATTAATATTTGAACTTTAACTAAAGTCTCTTAACTATAAGCAAACCAAAATAAAATTGTTAGAGGAGCAAATGAATTTCAAGTCATGCCTTAGTACCTTAACCCATATAGAATTTATATTCACCTTTGTGCATTAGTTAAAAAATATACAAAGGTCTATATAGGTCGTCCCCTCATTAAAAGTTTAAAGTCATCCTTAGAGACCCAAACTAATTGCCTTAACCACCTAATTGTCACACCTTAAGTCAGGTAGATCTTATACACTTCTATAGGTAGTGTGTCATTCTACTCTTATGTCAGTTTTTAAAAAATGAATTTATCTTAGACATAGGAAGCTTAGGATTTTCTTTTTATGGTAGGTAGTAGACCCATCTTAGTGGTGTCACCTTTAGCC
The DNA here is from genome assembly GCA_022539455.1 of Dendrobium nobile. Taxonomy (NCBI): domain Eukaryota; kingdom Viridiplantae; phylum Streptophyta; class Magnoliopsida; order Asparagales; family Orchidaceae; genus Dendrobium; species Dendrobium nobile. The sequence continues at coordinate 25,221,915 of CM039723.1, forward strand.
ATTCCTCGAGTCTTAGATTATTACCAAGGGAAGGAGTAACCAACTTTTGTCATCTTTTAAATAATTTCGAACTTGATTAAGAGTAGGATTGAGGATGGGACATTTGCCCCTCAATTCTTTATAATCTTATTATAGGTTAGGGCCTAAGCCTTTAGGCCCTTAATAATTTAATAACTAAAATTTTTAATCCTAAGATTAAGCTTTAATTAATTCATCCTAAATGGCTAAACACTTAAATAGAAACTTGAGGATTAATAAATTGAATAATAAAAACTCGATCTTGTAACTCAAACCACTCACATAATTTGGGGTAGTTAGGTACACCTTTTTGCACACACTTAGGTGCTGGATAGGATACTTTTTTTAGGCATCTTAGGATAGGGTGTAGCTAGGATAATTTTTATACTTTCTTTCTTTAACATTTCTTATATGTGATAATGTGATGATTGTTTCTAGCTTAGCTTGTTTTTTATTATTTTCTTTTCCTTTTTGATTGATGATTGGGCACTTGCCTTTAAGTGGTTAGATTTTATAGAAATATCTTCTACAAGTGGTCATGTTCCTAAAGGGCAATATAAAAAAAATGTTATCATTATAAATGCGCTCTTTAATATGTATTACGAGGAATGCTAAAAAACTCTTGGGAATATAACCATAAGGACTAGGTTCTAGATAATATGTGATTATTTATTATAATTGTGCTAATATGTATTTTTCGTAGGGGCTCAATATAATTTTCTTTTATAAAATATAATTTGATTTAAGTATTGTCAAAGCTTTTAAATGGGATATTTTTTTAATGTATTAAGGATCCAAAGCGAAAAAAACCATTATAGGGAAATTTCTTCTCATTTGGATATCATATTGGATAATATAATATGAGGAGCTTGAAGGAAAGAAGATGAAGATAAAAATACCTCATTTTTAATACTTGTGTGATTTCATAGGGATAGAATCTGGGTTGTTGTCGGTGGAGTCCAGCCATCCATACTTTTCAGTATTTCTTGGATTGTATATTAAGTGGTATTTGTCTCAGACTTTTGAACACTTTGATTAATATTATTGATGTGATGATGTATTTATTTTGCTTACGTATTAAAACTGCATGCTTTTTCCTAGGTTTCTTACTTTGTTTTATTTTGGGGTGGCTCAGACAGAGTCAACGTTATGCTCTTTAAGATATTAAATTTTCTATAAAACTAAAATTTATTTAAGTAAGATGAAAATTGAACATATGATTAAAATTAACCAGTCTTTCTAAAAATTTAATGCATGATCACTTTAAAGTATCACTTTTTAAAATTATAATAAGTAAGCATTGTTCACTTCATAGTGATTATTGGTCAGTCATGATTGGCCCTACCTACACATATATACCCTTGAGTTAGCATATAGATTTTTCTTTTGCAACAAAGAGGGATAGTTCACTTTACATGTGCATAGTATCATTCATGGTCGAATTTGATACCCATTTCTTTTTCTATGCCTCTCATCACTCTTGCATTTGTATGAGTTCGGACAACATAGATTTAATAAGCTAGGTCGAGTTTAGTTGGTACCCCTTTCCGAGCAGGGTGATAAATCTAGTTTGGGGCTACTTAAGCTGTAAGTCCTCTTAGGACGTCAACTTCTGATGAATTCTAAATCTGTCATTTTTCTTAGGATAACAAATCCAATCTTTAATCTTTTAAACTAAAAGTTTTAATCAAATCTTTATTCATTTAAAAAAATATAATCATCACTAAAGATAAAGATAAGAGTTTATCCTCTTTGGAATAGAACCTAGAAACTTTCTCTATGCATCAAATTAAGAAGAGAATAATACATCATCCTTAATCGAGAATAGGCTGAGGCCTAAGATGTAATTTATCATGGGGGCTTGCGCCCGTAGGAAACCAATCCTCACATTAAATAAACTCTATTCAAGCTGATGCATTAAATAGGGGAAATCTCATGACTTTGATTAGGTTATACATATTATTACCCATCGAGATGTGTAGGTGAAAGATGTTATCCTCTATGGTTAATCATATATATAATCTTATCTGCCCTCCCATTGGCTTGCTTATGTCGAGTGTAAAGGCCTACGATCGTTTTATCCTACGGGATAGTGCAGTCGTACTCTTTGCATTCTATTCCCCATAAGCAGAATCCTTTCGCAGACCCACACCATGGTTCATTAGTAGTGGTTTAGTGTTGGTGTGTTGGTGGCTTTCGAGTAATGGCCCAACAGTGGTGGTTCGACAAAGGGGCTCTGGAACAGTTAGTCAAATTATGGTCTAACAATAATAGTTGGAAGGTAGCCTGTTGGTGGTAGTTAGATAGCATTGTGATGATTGTAGTATGGAAGTGGCTTGGTGGTGGTACTCCAATGATTGTGGTTATGTAGTGGAGTTTTGATGTCAGTGGTTAATTAGGTGATCATTTAATGTTGATGGTTAATTGGTGTCACAATGGCTTTCTAATGATAGTAGTTTATAGCAATTAAAAGATGGTCCGATGATGTATGTTGGCTAATGGCTCAATCATGGCTACCAAATGATGGTAGTTAAGAAATGTAGTTTGATGTTGATGATTAAGTGTCTATTTTACAATAATGGTTGGGTGGTGATTTGATGGAAACACTCCAGTAGTGGTTTGATGGTAGAGATGGTCTATGGCTCAATGGTGGGGGTAGAGCTTTAGATGTCCAATGATGGATGATTGATAATACAGCTCAAGCAATGGACATTCAAAATTGTGGTTTGATGGTTATGTTCAGGTTGTGGTTTGATGGAAACTTTTGGTTGATGGTTTAACTATAAGCATGAAAATTTTAAACTTTATTTGGTCCACTAATTACTATCCCAAAGTTTTTAACTATACTTTATGTACTCGAATTTAGCTCACTCAAACTTTGATCATGAGATGACTAGTTTGAATTCAATTTCATTCAAATTAAACTTCAAATGCTCTAGAGAAAAATCTTAAATGTTTCCCACTTCATTTCTTTATGAGATTCAAGTCAAATTGAGTGAATTTTTTTATGATGTATCAAAGTCCCCTATTTTTTAACATCAAAGATCGTGTCATCTAAAAGAATTATGAATTCAAAATATAATTTTTCCATATAAAATATAAATAAACATGTGCTTTGTGGAGGATGGCGTAGTTCAAATAAGGTTGTAACCAAACTTATAAGGAGGGTGGGGAGCCCCTCCCTAGGGTATGATAAATTCACTAAAATATGAGTTCTAATGGTATGGACCTAAATTTATAATGTTTTCCCCTTCAATTTACATCAAGATTTATGCTTTATATCTTATTTCCATGTAACATATACTCTATTTTTAGGCATGAAAGACCGTGTTATCCAAAAATATGTAGATTTCAAAATATAAAGGTTTTTTGCAAGATCAAATATGTGCTATACAAAGCTACTCATGATTCAACATTAGTAAGGTTGAGGGAGGACTTATAAGGTAAGCAAGGAGCCCCTTCTCAATGGTTCATCGGTGGAGCACTTGAAAGTGATTATTTTTTTGTTTTAGTTCATGAAAAATTTTATGGCATAAAAATATTATTCATAAAATGTGCAAGGTTGACCAACTATGGATGTCAATGTTGACCTATCGTTAGGGTCTTAAACCAATTAAATTTTTCAAAACTCCTATTTTGGATTTTAGTGAATTTGATAGATTAATTGGAGCAAAAATTTCAAAAAAAAAAAAAAAAGCATTCCAAACTTTTTAAAATTGTTTGAAAATAACTTTAGAAGTTTAGAAGGGCTTTCAAAATGCCATAATTGATCTAAACTATTAAAAATTTATTGTAGGAACACTAAAAAAGTTTGAATAGGCTTGCGTGGCACTGAATGTGCACATGATACATGTTCTCTTAGTTGGATTCCCAATTAAGTTAAAATTCTTTTATTTTATTTTTTCAATTAAAAAAATAAATTATAATTTGTTTTTAAAAAACATTAAATTTTAGGATACCCCTCTTGATATAAATATACGTTCTTTTTGAAAATGGAAAAGACATAAAAATTGATGGCAGTTTAAAAACAATTACATGTGATAAAGAATTGTAGTCCTTATGAGGAGGCATTGTTATTCTTTTGCTAAATGTGTCTACTATTCTATTTGAACAAATGAAATTTTGTGGTGATTAAGAATTCAAGTTTCTAAATTATGACTCTAGTCTTCCCTAAAAAAGTCTTCAACAATCTCCATCTAATGAACTTGATTTGGAGGCGATCAATAGTATTAGTTTCTACAATGAAGCTCCTACCCTTTTCTGAGAAAGATGTCCAGTATTCCCATTAAACTGATCAAGTTCAAAACTTAAATTTTCTTCCAATTTTAGCTATAAATTCTTCCCATAAGAAGATTGGCTTTAATATTGGGTGAAAATAACTAGATAGAGGATAACACAATGGCTGATCATTGATAGAATGATGCTGTGATGTTGGCAACAAGACATCCATAAATTTTTTTTTGAAAATTTCCCAAATAATATATATATATATATATATATTAATTTTTTTGCCAAATGATTATATGTGCATGCATGTTTCACCTTATGGACTTTGACGTCTGTTATTTTAATGCTTAGGGGAGTTTTGGACTTTAGATATTCTCATGTTGACATCATGATATTGTTTTTTCATAGAAAAGTATCTATGACCATGTCTGTTGTCAAAAAATTTTGAGCCTTTTTGTAATTTAGATAACATCCAAGGGTTCCTTCATAAATTTTTGCCAAAATGTTATCATCTGATAGGGAAAAAAATTCATAAACAACAACTTTAGTATTTTGTCATCTTGTTGATTGTTGACTTTAATAATATTTTAAAGACAATGCTTTGACAAAAAAAAATCAATATTTTTTGTAGACGTAGGTATATTTTTATGAATTTTTCTCATTACAAAATACTATTATTTGGAAGGATAGAAAATTCACGAGTAGCAACATTAGATAATTTGTTAAATTGCTGATTGCAAGCTATAGAAATTCTTAAAAAATTATTCTTTTGTTCAAGCTAATTTGAAAATTTTATTGCTGTTTCCAATAATGTCTTAAAACTCCAAAATTTTTTTATATGTTTTATCAAAATAGGTTTTTCTAAGAAAATTTCTTGAGGGACTGTTGGTTAGTGATTATTGTAATATGTTGTCATTATAAAAGACTAGGGGTGTAAGCGAGTCGAGTTCAGTCAAGTATCTGCCTTATCAAGCCTAGCTCGTTTAACACTCAATTAGCGAGCTCGATTAGTAAACTCGAGCTTGGCTCGTTTAGAAAACACCAAGCTTGAGATCGACTCGAAAGCTCGAGCTCGTTTGATTGGCTTGATTCTTCAATTGTAAATGAAAAATTTATGTTTTTTTTGGAAATTTTTTTCTAACAATTAATTAATTTTTTTAAATTATTAAAAATAACTTAACTAATCATAAAATATCAACAACTTTAACTTTTAATTTCCTTTATAAAAATTTAATTGTAGAAGAAATCAATATATAATGAGCAATCATCTTTCTTTAAAAAAATTTATTTAAAAAAATGATCAATATCAAGTGCAATTTTTTTGCAATTAAATATAATTAAAACTTGATAAATATGGAAAAGAGCATTCATATCAAAGTTAGATCAAATTGCATATCATCACATCATTACAAAAAAAGTAATTAGAATTATACAGCTCATTAAGCTCGAGCTTAGCACAACATTATTAATTTGAAAAATTGTCTTGTTCTCGTCATCTGATCAAACTTCTTCTTCTTGCTCATCATTTGAGCAGTTTCCATTCTCCGAAGACATTGGTTTTCTGTTTACATTAAAAAAAAAAACTAAATTTACAAACAATTCAATCTTTATGGGAAAAACTAATAAAAACGTGGAGTAAATAGTTATAAAGTGAAATATTTTTTTGGCAAATAACAAGCAGACAAAGTCATGTTAAAAATTGTATTTAGCATGAGTGTTTTAAAAACTTGTTATAACATTTCCCTGCAACTATGAAAGTTGCTAAAATTTAATACCTGAGAAATCGAGTAAAAAAAGCTAATATAACAACTTTTCCCACAACAGAGCAATCCAAAACAGCCATTGAAACTAATTGCAGCAGTAAATTAAATGTAAATCGACAATAAAGAGAACAATTCCTATTCTTATAGGAATCAGCATCAAATCCAAATTCAAATAAAAAAATAATTCTTATTAGAATCAATAGTTGTTTTTTACAATGCACACATTCTCCTTTTTTTTGCCCAATAGGAAGAATAACTTCCTTAAACTCATCCCAAACTTGGATCTTTTTTTTCTTTTATTTCTTCCTATAACATCGTCAACTTCTTTAATATCATCCACTTGATTTTCATTAGTCCACTTTTCAACCTCTTCGTTAATCTCATTGTCATCATTATATATATTATTCTTATTCATAGGTTGACTACGAATATAAGAGTGAAGATGGTCATCAAGTCTTCCAGTCTCAATATTTGCAGGCTCAATATTATCCCCTTCCATACTTAGTACTGGTGTTGACATTCTAAGAAAAATAATAATAAAATGAGAATTGAAAATATATTTTACATCTAAAAACTAATTCTCATTTTTTTTAATGCAAGTAAGAGAATGAAAGAAATAATATAGATCCAAAAAACAAAGAACAAATCAAAGAACTAAGAGAATCAAAGAATTAATATACATCCAAATATCTTTTTAATATCATGGTACGTAAATACATATCCAAATATCAAGTCTGAAACGCACCTAACAGATATGCTAAAATCAAAACAGGGATTTGAGATTTGCAAGCCTAAGATATGCTAAAATGATTGCAAACAAAAATTACTTCAAAAAACTTTTACTACTAGAGAGTTTTGAAACTTTCTAGTGTACTCCAACTCCATCTCAACATGTAATTTAACTGAAGTACCGTATTCTGATAAGAAATCTCCCAAATCCTGATCTGAAACTTTAATGTTTTTTTTCTTATTCCAAGCATTTTGCTGGTTTTAATTTGCTGATCTTACTGGAATTGCATTATGGGTTCTAGAACACATTCCCAAGTCCCCTGGATTGCATTCCTGAACCTTTATCAAATCAGATTTCTTAGTTTTATAAAATTCTTCATTATCCACAGCATTCTCCTTTACCAATCTTGCCGAATCTATTACAGTTTTAGAATCACCTTCAGGTAGCAAATCATTTGTATCAGCAATAGATTTTTGTATAACACCACCTTCATACATCCTCAAGTTATCTCCAAGCCTTTTAGACCATTGCTTTGACGATGGAGAAGCCTCATCTTTTAAGTTTGAATTTAGAAATCTTCCAGACAATTTTCTAGTTTTAAATTGGATCTTCAATGTTTCTTTAGCTACAACATTCTTTCCCTTTCCAACTACTTCAGGATTTTTTTTAGAAGAAAGCAATACTCCTTCATTGATAATCAGTGACATACCCATCCACACCTTAGGTTTTGATCCTTGAGAAATACCAGGAACTCTATCACCAAATGGTGGAGGCGACGACGAAAATGTCCGAACAGGAATTTGAGCATTCCCCACACCTGATCTTCGAACGTCTAATGGACCACCGGCCAGAGATGGTCAGTGACCCTCTGTCGCCATTACCGTTGTCAAAAAACCCACGAACGCTGAGATTTGAAAAAAAACACTAAATCCACTTTTTCCTCAGATCTTCTCTCTCTAACTTCTCTCTAATGCTGCACATTTATTTGTGGGCTCCGAAAATTCGGCCCCGGCCTCCGCCCGCTTTTCTTTTTTATTCGGCGAGGGAGTTTTAACTAATAAGTTCCGAGGTAAATTTTGGAAGGCAGATGGGTTTGTAGATAAGACACTACCCAAAGATTTTGCCCTCATTTTGTGAGGAATTTATGATCTGAGTTCTGGTTTCCTATAGGCGCAAGCCCCTATAGTTAATTACCCCTCCCAATCACGAGAGAGAACTTTTGATTAAGGCTAGTCATCAATCAGATATGTAGAAAATGCGTGTATCTAGCATATAGTAGCAGCAATAGATTTAGGATTTGAAAATTGGAGATTTGAAATTTGAAGGATTGAAAGACTTGGAGATTTGATATTTAAGCATAGAAATTGCACCATCTTATACTTAAAGCGGATGATGGGGGAATGGATGATGGACCCGATCAAGATCCCATGGTTCCATCATCCCGGCCCATCGTGGTCCCTGGTCTACTTAGTCAGAGGAGGTAGTCGACCCAACCTGACAGAATGATCCTTGTCGGCAGCCATGGGTTGCTTCGTCCAAGGGTACCTTGTAGACTTGGGGTGAATGTTTGTCTAAGGGGACAAATTTGAATCCACCTTAGCTAACAGAAGGCTTTGTGCCCTATCGATCATATCCTATTGATTCATATCTCAATGATTTGATGCCAATAAGGAGCGTATCGGCGCTGGCCATATCCAGTATTTTGTGGTGCCATTTGGCGGCAAAACCACTCAGTTCAGAGGGCTCCGGGTCATAATCGTTTATCCTACGGTGCCATTTGGCGGCAAATCGCCGGTTAGAGGACACGTACCACGTCCTTACTAGCAGGAGATTGTTTGAGAATGGATCCTAGTGACATTTTCGACAAGGCATTTAGCTCATTTGTGAACTGAAGTAAATTTTAATTTGTCTACCTCGGCAAACTGTTGCTGAGGGTGGATGGATTTTGCTTTGAGTGTTGATGATTTTATTTCAATTTTAAATATTTGGGTTTTGATGATTTTGGGATTTTCTGAATTTTTGAGTTTTTTTGAGTGTTTGGAATGAACTTTTGGGAGGCATTTGAAAGTATTTGTGAACCTCTCCGGTTGAGATAAACATTCAACACGGGCATCATCAGGGTGTTTAGGGTCGTTTCTATTTGTGGCTTGAACCTTGTCGACCCTATCAACTCGTTGATAGGGGAACTGGTTTCGTAGGCTTTGTGCATTTTGTTAGTGAATTCTCTTGATTGTATGCCTTAAAGGCATAATATGAATGTATTAAAATAAGTATATCGGTCGTCGTAACCTTATATTTATTTAATAGTTCAAGCATTGTCAACTCCTATTGATTCATATAGAAGGATCGGGTTCGAACTTGAATTCACTTATCAACCCGCGCAGCATCCCTAGATGTCACATGTGTACCAATAACACGCTCGCCGGGGCCCATGTAGGTGTTTGGGGGCATTTTATAGTTGAACCCTGTCAACTCCTTTTATCTACTTAGAAGGATCGGGTTCGAATTTAGTAACCCGCGCAGCATCCCGCGACGTCACGTGTGTACAAATAACACGCTCGCCGGGGCCCATGCGGGTTTAGTGATTATATACCCCTCCCCTTTTGTGTACCAATATGTATACAAATTACGGTGCATGTGCGAGGGGTATTTATTTTATACTTTGTTGACGCCTTCTATCTGCTTGTATAAGGGTTGCAGATCCGGTGGCGTGACGTAGAAACTTCTGAATAGACTTGTTCGCTGCTTCGTACATGTAGACTGTCGTGCACTACTCGTTGCTTTCTGCAGGTGGATTGTAGTACACTAACGAATCTCCTTCTTTTTGGTCATAGGGGCTTGCACTTGTCGTATTCTTCATGCATTTTGTTGTGGTATTTGATCTCTGTAGTATATCCGCCACTGTTATAGGTAGGCAGGTAGATGTATTCCATAGATTGAAATTGCTTCAGGATACTGCACTTACTGAAGTCTTTCTACATATACCCATCAGTGGCATGTGGCACACACATCTGTCTTCGTAGAGAGCTTATATGTGTTGCAGATCTTCTATGCATTTCTCCTTATAAATGACATGCATTGTGTATAGTAGACTTATATAATTGATGTTTGCTTGCAATCAGCATCACCTGTTTGCACCATTTGTTCACTCCATATTGGTCGTTACTATTGATCGAGGTATTCTGCATCATTGCTTACAATGATATTCATTGAAGAGAACTTCAGACTAACGTTGGCAATCAAAGTGTGTTCTTCTGTCGCTTCCCATTTCATTAATCATAGGTAGGACAAGTTTGGTACATGTTCATCACAACTTTCTTGCTCAAGTTTATTGATGCCTCATTGAACTCAATAACCTCAGTAGTCTACAAAGGCTTGATGCAACTATTTATAAACTAATTCAACCTTACTATTCGTAGATGAAATGCTAGGGATTTCCCACACCAAGAGTCTTTGTTTGCCTACACTTTGTTCGGATGCTGCAAGTTAATTGAGCTTTATTATATCCACCACGCATTATAGAAGACTGATGTATTTGCTCATATATGGGTCTTTATTGTTTGAAGAATATCATATGCTTGACTGTTTGAAGATGTTATAATTGTCATATCGTATTTATCTTGTCCTCACAAATGGGTTGCTTGTACCTCACGAGAAGCTTATATTTATGCTTACAATTATGTATGCGTCGTTGTCCTTTGCATGCAATGAATTTCCCTTTTGCTTATTAACATTTAATTTAAAAAGTCCAAAACTTGAGGTTTAGGACTTTACATTTCAGCTTTATCAATTCAAGGATTCAAACCCCCTATCATAGCTTTGTGATCCAACCATATCTTCTCACTATCTTCTTATCACTTGCAAATAGATTACCCTTACAAATTCTTTGCCTTCAAAGACAGTTTAATGTGCGTGATGAGTTTGAAATCTTCATTGAAATGACGAATACTCTTTGAAGACTTTGTGTTGTAAGCATGGGGATATTATTGTATCTCTCTATTTGATCCTTGTTGCATGGTCATCGCTTAAGAATGAGAGCTATAGAATTTATCCATCCTCAAGCATTGCTTGCAATCACTCTTCATTTATAGGTAATTATTATTTAGTGATATTTGCATTCTAAATCAGCATGAATGTCCTTCCACATTCATTTGAGAGCTTCACATTTTGATTGCAAGTACATTGGTTGGAATGGGATGTAGGAATCATAAGTCTCTCATATATCTTCCTTTGCATTTAAGTTGGAGCTTACCACTTGTAATCTATACAAGTTAGATCTTATAAGGTTCATTTGAAATTCTTTATGTCATCATCAAGATCAAATCTAAACTCAAATTTGAGTTTGTCTAGTTCAAGCTTTGCTCCAAGTTTGAGTTCAAATGATTCAAATTATGGCTCCTTTGAGTCAATATGAGATCTACATCCAAGCCTTGTTATAGTTCAAATTCTAGTTTAGTGTACCAATTCAAGTCCTGTATCAATTGTTTAAGTCATTTGAGTTTGAATGTTCAATGTCAAGCTCTATGCATATGATTCAAGTTTGAATTCTTTGTGGTATAAATGGTATGTTCACTTGAGTTCAAATCAAGTCCTTTGCATGAGTTCAAGATCGAGTTCAAAACATAAGTTCAAGATTACAAGTTTTCACCATTTGATTCAACTTTGAGTTCATTTGGTTTAAGTTTGGATTTAATGAATTCATTGCATATTCAGGTTCAAGTCTGATGCCAAAGTCCTCTGTTGTTCAAATGTACTCAAGTGACCCTTGTAGTTGTTCCAAACTACAATCTCAAGTACAAGTTCTTTGCATTTGTTCTCCTAAGTTCAATCAAATTCTCTTATATTTTCAAAATTCATTTGAGTTTTAAGCTCATTTTGTTCAAATAAGTTCAAGTCTAAGCTCATTTTTTGTTAAAGTCCTTGGATTTTCAATCTAAATTTCAGCAGCCTCCCAACGTTTCCTCCGTTTAGGGGAAAAACCAAGAGGCAACCTTCCCCTCAACGCTACGTGAGCGCTTCAGGTAGGTGTCAAAAATGACACAGCGGTAGCAAAAGTGTTTTTTTTTTATCCCCGCCCGCTACGTGACCGTTTAAAGGTGTTGTTTTTTTATTATTATAAGAAGAAAGCAAACGTTAGAAATAAACACAGATTTCCCCCCTCTGCACCACGTGGGCGTTCGGGGGTACTTATATAAAAATAAAGTAAAATAAAAACACATTTTTTTATCCCCTTCGCCGCAAGCGCCGCACCGGTTTCCCGCCCTACAACGTTACTTGAGCGCCTCGGGAGTTTGCCGGCTCGTTGCTAGCATTGAAGAGGGATCCTTAAGTCTTCGCAAGCATCGCACCGGTTTTCCACCCTACAACGCTTTGTGAGCGCCTCGGGGGTTTGCCAGTTCGTTGCAAGCATCGAGAAAAGAATCAATTTTCTATTTTTTTTTTGAAACTTATAATTAGTGATAAATTAAATATAATTAGTTATAATTAAACTACAACTAATTATATTTAACTTAAAATTCATTACAAATTAATTAAATATAATTTATCATGAATTAAAAATTAATCATGATTAATTACATTTATGATATAATTAATTATACTTAAATTAGGATTAATTATAAATTAATTATATTTAACTTATAATTAATTATAAATTAATTACAATTAGTTATATTTAATGTATAACTAATTATATATTAATTTAGTATTAATTATAAATTAAATAAATTTAATTTGAGAATAATTATAAACTAATTATAAATAATCTCAAATAAAAAAAGATGGAAATAATACTAATATCTATACTACTATTATAAAAGGGGTTTGAGTTTCCTTCCTCTGGCAAATCTTGTTCATCCATTCTACTTATTTTTGAATTATCTTGGCCGTCCAATCTATTAAAAATATTTAATAAATCCCTTCCATTTTAATTTTTATAATTATAATTAATTAATAATTATAACTTTATTTGATGTATTAATGAACACCTCTTGATATCCCACTAGAACGAACGCCTCGCTACTCGGATACCGTCTGAATTAGGTAAACGTTATTAATTATTAAGATTTAAGAGGAAAGAGTTATTTCATGAATTCTTAGCTCTGAGAATAACGTTTTAATATAAATTCAATTATTTTACTTATAATTGATTAATAACTGTAAAAGTAATCATTTCAAACAACTGTATATTAATTGTCATTACTCCTATTTGCTTATTTGCTAATTCATTTCATATTCCGATTTCGGAGAAGTGGGCATTCGTTTCCTATTCGAATGAGAAGATATATAATAAGCATTCGTTTCATATTCCACTGCTAAATTAATGTAATAAATTTTCGCATTGGCCCGAATTCGCCAAGCTTCTCATTCGCTTCATATTCTGGGTAATAAAGCTTATGCTTTCGCCTTCGTCTTCGCATCTGTTCGGCATCCCCTAGATTTTCTTCTTCTGCTCTGTTGTCTTCTCTAGTAGGATATCTTCTCTAATTATGGTTACAGCTTCCTACTTTTTAATGGATTATCTCATATAGCTGTTTGCTCATAACTTTTTAAAATTAGTTTATAACTCATTGTTGTAAATGTTATCAGGCTATCCACCTGTTATCCGCGTGGCTTTAGGTTGGGCAATTTAGTTTTCAGTTTTGTGCTGGAAGACAAAAGATTGGTGGCATTGGGTATGCTACCCTAAGCTAATGGCTTAATTGCTTATTTCTTACACTTAGAGAAAGTGATGATCTTTATGATTAGCACTTGCTATAAATTACTAGCTAAGATCTAATTATTATTGTAGGTAGAAGACGAGGAGATACCGATAGTTGCATCACATGGGTACTTTTTGCTAACTCATGAATTTTTTTTTTAATGGTAAATACAAGTCATGCTATGAGTTATGATTATGTTTAGTACCGAGGTTGAGATGTATAAGAATCTTGAACCACTAATCTGTGTTGATTTTAAAAGCATTATGCGATATTCTTATTTTTCTCTTATCAAAACTATTTGAATTGTAATTTTCAAAACATACAAAAATGACTAATTTATTTTAGTGTTTTGTGATTTTCAGGCCATATGTGATTATTTCTTTATTTAAACAGAAAACTTCATGGTTTTTCTTATCATTGGAAATGGCTCAACTTTATTTTCCTGAAAACTTTGGCCTATTGAACTTCTCAGTAAGTGTTCTTCTTCCCTTTTTGGCGTATTTATTACCATTATATGTCACCCGTGCATTATTTATTTTGCACTTTGACTTTTTTAGACCTCTGACCTCTCAGCTGGTGTGTGTGGAAAAGAGAGAGGAAGCTCCATATAAGTTTTCAACCTCTTCATTTTAAGTTCTCTAAATTTCCAGTTTGTGTGAAGATATTTACATTTGCTCATTCCTGGGGTTTCCTTATTGAGTGAATACGGTGATTTCACTGTCAGATCTTTTAAGTATTTTACAATAAATATATATCATACGAGTTTATTGTAGCTCACTAAAAAAAATCATAACTTTCACTACGTAAAGAGTAATTTTGATTTTTTATTTTATAGTTAGATGGACATTGAATCGTGCCTTCATAGCTGAGGAAAAGATCCTTTACATAGTTCTGATTTTGAAAATTATATACAGTGCAGTAACAAATCTTTGTATTTCTTAGCTAATGTTTCCTTTAAATTAATTCGGTCATTATTTTATTTAACCTTTGATTAGGGGTGTAAATGAGTAGAGTTTTGACACAATCAAGTTATAAGAGGCTAAAATATTAAATTAATCAGTTATCTGAAATGAATACTTTTACAGTTATTAATCAATTATAAGTAAATAATTGAATTTAAATTAAAACGTTATTCTTATTAAAACGTTATTAATTATAAGAGGCTATTTCCTTTAAATTAATCAGGTCATTATTTTATTCTCTAAGAGGCTAAAATATTATTCTCAGAAATTTTAAACAAGGGTTCTCTAAGAGGCTAAAATTATGCTAATATAAAAATTTTATAAATCTATATATGTTTGCATATATGCATTGATTGCTTTTGTATATTAAGATTTTTATAATTTTTAATAAGCATCTTCTTACACTATTCATAATTTGCACATGTGCTTGAATATATTAGTGGTTTCAATTCATGTGCTTTCATAGATATAAGCTTCTTTTGAGACGGCTTTCTTATTACTTCTTAAAGGAACTTTTTAGTTAAAAAATTAAAATTTTTATGCTAAAAAGTTACTTTAAGAAGCAGTAAGAAAGCCGTCCCAAACAAAACTTTAAATAAGAGTAGCTTATTTATGCTAATACCTTTAATAGTGAAGAAACAAATAATTAACCGTTTAAAGATGGAGATATTAACTAGCATTTCAATGATATAAACAAATTTTAAAGAAAATCAAATTGTCAAATAAATACTAATACTATAATATCATAACCACTAAAAATTATCATAGAAAAAAAAACCTAATTTAAAATTGAATGCAAGCAAGCTTTATATCATCATATTTAGTTAAAAATTTTAGAAACAATTTCACATTAGTTTTTTCTATTCTCCATTAGGTTTATTTGGTTGCTTGTATAAATAAAAATGTTTTGAAAATTCATGATTTTCTAAACTCATTTTGTACCAAAAATGAAATGGTTACATATGAAATATTTTAAGGTTTCTGGAGTTTAAAATTGGTGTTGATTTTTTAATGTTTTGCTTATTTTTAGAATTTTTTTTAAAGTATTTATCAAGTAATATTCTTTTAAATTTTAAATAATTATTATAAATTTTCATTGAGATGTTGTATTTTTTCTATGTTATAAATATTTTTAATGTTTTACATTAACATCTCATTTCAATTGTATATGTCCGCATCAATTCGATATACATCATTCTAAAGCAAGCTTAATCAAATTTATTTATATATTTTTTTCGCCAACACATTTGTACATGTATTTTCATGTTATTTATTCAAATAGCATAAAATAAAATAAAAAGAAAATTCAGATGAGGTTTGACCTATAAACCTAAAAACCAAAATTTTATTTCACAAAAAATAATTGCATATATAGTTTTAATATAAATTATTCATGAATAAAGACATCAACATCCATAGCCATGGTTGAAATGTAATCATTAATCATGTGGTTTTCTTTAGGTATTGTTGTCGTTTAGTAATTATGATAGCATGATTTATTTTGTTGTGGTCGGGTTTTGGATGTTTAATATGTTGTTATATAATGTGGTGATTAGGTGGTTAGGTATAATTGTAATCAAATTATTCTTTGAATATAAATTTTACTATACAAATGCTCTATTTTTGCTCAACTTATTAACAATTTTAATGGTAGATCATGATGTAGGTATGCAACACTTTGGAATGGATGTATTATTTCAATGTAATAGTATTTAATAGTTTTTTAATAGACGATTGGATGTTATGTAATGAAATTATGACATAATTTTTCAGAGTTTTTAAGATAATGAAGGTTTTTCTTGTAGTATAATTATTTCAGCTAATTTTGTTATTTTTCTTCTAACTATTTTAAATTTATTGGGTCATTTGGAGCATATGGTATTATAAGATTTATAATCATTGGTTATTTTTTAATACTGCACTTACTGAGCTATTTTCCACCATGTGATCCACCTTTTAGATGATATGGGTTTTATATTAATGTTAAATGAATTTTGAAATATATAGATCAATAAAAGAGAGATGTGATTTATTTTCTCCTAAATGTTTATTTTGGAACTGAATTTAATTTTCATTGGTTGAAGTTTTATAAAACATTTGTTTTATAAAGCATTTGTTCTCTTGCTGCTATATTTTTAAATTATGTTCATTCCTACTAAAGTTTTTACTTAATTTTTTTGTTGAAGTACAAAGGATGAATTTGTTGGATCACTTGATGAATATTTATAGAATTCTATAAGAACAAACTAAGCTTCTTCTTTATTTTGTTTGTTATGACACAAAAGCATCAGTTTATCAGTTTTTATTTACATTGACTACTATTGACATTTATTTTTCACTATTATTATTATTTTCATTATTTGTTTTGAGGTTCTTAAATCATTTTAATTAAATTTTTATTAAGAGATTTTGGAAGCAAAAAATTTTATATTCAGGTGCATAAAGATATAAGAGCTGGATGAAAGTGCTGCTCGGGTGTTTTTTTAGAGATATATCTAAAGTATTGTGTATGATTGAAGTATGAAATTATCATTAATTATATTGCAGTCAAGAATATGTTATTTGTTGCATATAATAAAGTAAATGCAATATCTTTTGCGTTGTTATATTTTCATGATTTTTTTTGCATTATGAAATTAATGTCAAAGACATTCTAAACATTTGTAACATATTGGATATTAGTTAGATAATTAGAAATCAAATGACTGGGTGATGCTTTTTTATGAAAGATTATAAGATAAATTTGATTAAGTAATGGAAAAGTTAGATTAACTTTTTCATAAAAAAAAGAGACTTAGTTTTAAAATGAACTACAAATTTGTATCAACAAACCTTTTATTATGTCAACAATTAGTTTTTTATCATATTTTTTTTATAAACAAAGTAATTTTAGATTTTTTAATAAATTATGCGTAAAAATGAAGACAGTAATATAGTTACTAAGCTTTCAATCACACTATCACTTCGTTTTTCATTATCATTTAATTCTCCAGTTGAAATGGAATGAATGAGGAATGATAATTCATAAAATAAACTTTTAATTCATAATAGTTAATGTAATATTTATTATTTATAGTTTAATTAAAAAATAATAATAATTATAGTAATATAATTATTAATTATAACAATTTAAAGTTATTAGTCTTTTTAACGATAATATAATATAAATATTTTTAATAGGAATTTTATTTTTAAATTTTTATTCACGTGCATTTAATGCACGTGCAATAAAACTAGTTAATATTAAAATCATATTATTATTATGTCATTATAATATTACTATTATACAACATTAATGATATCATTAATGATGATAATAAATTAATATTATTATAAATAATAATATGACGTTAATATTCATATTAATGATAATCAGCATTAATAAGAATAATGATAATACACTTAAAGGAAATGAGAGAGGGATCACACTCTCTGGATTCGGGCAAGGGTAAGAAAGATCGGTCGAGTGAAGATCTTGCTCGGGCTTGTTTTTTTCCCGACAGAGGGAGCGCGACTTGAAGCTCGGGTAGAGAAGGGGAGATGGAGGAGGGAGTTCGGCTATGGCAGGTTAGGGAGAACAACTCTCTCTCTCTCTCTCTCTCTCTCTCTCTCTCTCTCTCTCTCTCTCTCTCTCTCTCTCTCTCTCTCTCTCTCTCTCTCTCAGCTTGGCGGCTCGGTGAAGTTCGGAAGAGGCGGAGAGACCGGGATTAGGTTGACAGATTTGGGACGTCGGGCAGAGCTTCGGCCGGGTGGAAGAGGAGTTATGGTTTGGGGGATTAGGGAAGATCGGCTTGAGGTATCGGAAGAGCTTGCGATGGGGCAGAGAGATGGATGCGGGAACCTTCGGTTGTGGCTTGGTGTCAAGAGTAGAGAGCGAACGGGAGGAAGCAGTGGGAGAGAGCTCGTGGATTTCGGGAGGAGAAGAGGTGGTCGTGAGTGAGAAGCAGCCGAGAAGAAGAGCCTTCGGCTCCTATTTAACGATGCAGAATGAGTACTCTTCGACGGAATCCCTACAGGAATCGCGGAGACAGACGTGAACTGCGCCGCGTCTACAGTAGTTTTGACAGGATTTTCAGCATTATCCGTGGACCCGACGGCTCATAGTAGGTATGTACGCGAGATTTTCACTTTGCTCTCTCGTCTCTTTTGTTCCTTTGGGTATAATATAAAGGTCAACATTATTGAAGTCATTGATAAGTCACTTCATGATCTATCTATGATTAGATCACATTTCTTCTCTTATTGTGCGTTGCTTGTGAGCTCATTTTGTCTGCAACTTCATAAATCTTTCGTTGTCATGTGAAGATGATTCAAATCTTGTTTGGCAAGCTTGTTTGATAATATTTGCATTCTAGTCAATATGATGATCCATTGATATCTCATTGAAAATTTATGCTTTGCTTGCAATCATATCATTGCACTTTCCAATTAACCTTCACTTGTGAATAGATTGCATTCTTCGTGTATCCTTCCTTTCAATTAACTCTATTTATTTTGCAAACATAAATAATTTGAATCTAGCTCATGGATAATTTAAGGGTTTTATAGTATCACTGGCGATTGACATCACAACGATATTCATTGAAGAGAACTTTGGATCAACATTGGTAATCAAGTTATATTTTCTGTCACTTCACTTTCATCGTTCGTAGGTGAGACATGTTTAACTTTTTCACTCATATTGTTGGTGCCCCACTAAGCTCATTAGCCTCAATAATTCATAAAAGTTTGATGTGATTATTTATAAATCACCTTAACTTTGTTGTTCATGAGTGGGAAGTTACGGATTTCTTACACATGAGTACTTGCTTGCTTGTATGAGATTTGAATGACTTGAAACTTTTAATTAGTATTAGCATTTGCATTTAAGTTCCTTATTGAATATTCATTTTATATTATATTCAAGTTAAGTTCAAATCCAAGTAAAGTCCTTTTCATTTTGTTTGCATAAAAGTTCAAGTCATTTGTCCACTTAATATTCAAGCCAAGTTCAAGTCATTTGAACTCATTTTATTTAAATTCAAGTATCTTATTAATTATTTAAGTTTTGGAATATGTTTCAGCCGTCCAAAATCAAGTTTCCTGCTATCCAAATTTCATTCAAGTCCTTATCTTTTTTAGATAAAATTTTGGTAGCCTCCCTGTTTTGGAGGAAATTATGAGAGACAGCCTACCCACCACGTCAAGAAAGATGTGCACGGTTGGTGTTGTGAGACACCACAGCCGTAGTTTTTTTTGTCATCTACCACGCCAAGAAAGACGTGCATGGGTTTTTAAAAATAGATTTAAAAAAAAAATAAGTTCTTTCCCCGCATACGGGTACTTTTGTTTTTGCCTCGCTGTGCTAAGAAAAACACGCACAAGGTTCGCTCGCCTGCCTTCGTCGTAAGCATCGTATCGAGTTCCCTCCCACAACGCTAAGAAAAGTGTGCTTAGCGGGTCCTTCGGTACACCACCAATGTTGAAAATAGTACTTTAGGAGGATTATCCGCCTCGCCACAAGCACCGCGACGAGCTTCCTCCCACCGTGCTAAGAAAAGCGTGCATGGGTGGTTACTCGCCGCGCTAAAAGCGCCGAAATGGATTTTCCTAAATTTGTAAATTTTTTTTGGCTTTCTTTCTTTCTTTTTTTTTTTTGGCTTTCTTTTTTTCTTCTTTTCTTTTTTGAAATAATCTCACTTTTATTTTACAAGCTTTTCTCCTGTGATCCTCCTTTTTTTTTTTTACTTTTCCTCTCTTTACTTTCAATTTGTTGTTATGCTATTATTATTTATATTCCTATTGCTCATGTCTTTAATCAATTGGCCCCTTTTGTTGGTTTAGTTATTTCATTTGTTTGTGTTAATGTTGCTAATTTAATACCTATAATTTCCATTATGATTTCTCCTATTTCTATTGATGTGCCTCAAAATAATTTGGAAGGGTTGCTTCGGGAGGTCAATTGTTTCCTCTAATCAAATTAGCCTTTTTAGTCTATATGGGAATAAGGAGAGATTCTTTCTATGGATGAAGGTTTCTTTTATAAAGATATTTATTTTAATGTCGTTCAAGTTTCCAGAGATGATTTTAATAGTGCTTCTAATAACAAAAATAAGAAAATTATACAGAAAAATATGAATAATAATTCTTCTGAATTTAGAATTAATAAAGCTAACATTGCTCTTAATCGTACTCTTAATGATAAATTCTATTACTTGCTATTTTAGAGGTGTGGGTTTGATTGTTACTCATTCTCGTATTTTGTTGGAATTGGTGGTATTTATTTCTTTAATTGAGAAGCTTGATTTTGATTATCTTATTGATTTTTTATGTTTGGAAATGTTATTATATATGGTTGTCTAATTATTATTTTTTTATTTATTGGTAACTTGGGTTGTTTAAATTTCCTTCCCATATGTTTTTATGCACTAATGTTGGCCCTTTTAATTTTTAGGGTGCTATCAATTTGCCTATTTATCTTTGGTCATTTGGTTGGTTGAGATGGGCTAGATGGGCTACAATTATATGTCCTTCTTAATTGTTTGGGAATGCCCTTTATTGTTTCCATTTATCTTTGGTCATTTGGTTGGTTCAAACCCACTTCTGACGGCAAGATAAGACTTCTACTAACCAGCTCATTAAAGTAGTACTCTGCCACAACCTCTGCGCTCATAGCATATTGGTTGCACACTAACCATTCAGCTACCCAAAGTTGGATCAAATTCTTACGTATAATGAGATGGTCCTCTGGAAAAATACTAAGATATAAAAAACAAGGCTTGAGAAGGATGCTAATCACCAACTATCTCAAAATAGAAGACATCTGAACTAGCTCTAAAGGCCTTATTTTCTTTTTTGATTGTAGCTCTGGAAGCATTAGCAAGCTTCTTTTTCCTTTATGGACGTTGCAAACATTCTTTTGATGAAATAAAATCCACACCCATAAAAATGCTTTAAAAAAAAACAAACAAAAAAAACTTTCCATGGAAGAAGGTTTTCTTTCTTCTTAAGATAAATAAATCATCTTTCTTAAAAATTCATAACTACTTTATTTAAAACATTAACTATTCTTAAAAAAAGAAAAAAAAAAAAGAAAAAGAAAAAGGAAAGACTCTATTCTCCTTCAAGGTTAAAAAAAGGGTAGAGCTAACCCATAAAATTGCCTTTAATTGAAGGCTTTGGAGCTAGGAAGGAAGATTTTTTTTTTTTTTTTTCAAAATTCAATCTTTATGGAAATTCTTGCTAGATAGTTATGCTCAAGGAAAGATAAGACCCTCTAAAGTTTCCAGAGAAACACATACGGAGCGTAATATTTTTGGGGTTTCTAATCCACACTGATTTTTAGCATCCTTAATTAAGTTAGTAACCTTAGTTCTTCTACTATTTCCATATTGTTTATCTTCAAGCTCCCCAATGTTTGAAATGTTTTTAGATTTCTAAACACTCCAAGATTCATCTTAGAATTAACATTAATCAAAGGAAAAATTAAAAAATAAAAATAAATCTAATTTTTGCATTAGAATATGGTAAAGCTCTTTTAGTATTACAATTGAAGAATACAGCTGTCGTAAGCCATTATCACATATATCTAGTGTCACCAAATTCTTAAGCTTACTTTGTGATTTGGAGAGGGTTGACTTAAATTTTTTTTTAAGATTTTAGATTAGTTCGTTTTAGGCTCAAATATCATAAATACCTTAACTTAGAAAGGATTCATTTGTTGGTACCTTTTCTTGCTTAATAATCAATTAAATAATATCTAAACACGATGATTCTTAGCAATCCTAATCTTGTAAGCATGGTTGGTGTATTTTGATAATTAAAAATTGATAATGATGTAACCTGAAATAGGTCAATGTCATCTGGAATGCATCTAATTTGATTGCTTTCTATCAGAAGAGATAATTGTTGCACTATATTTTTGGCTCTAAGAGTTGTTCTTCTCTAGTTACCATTAATTGAAACCATATTTTTGTTCAATTATTTGAAGACAAGAACTTCAAGCATACATCATGAATTTGATAGCATATCACCTTGCCATTCCAACCCACTTCTCATGACAAGACAACACTTCTACTAACCAACTCATTGAAGTAGTTCTTTATCCTAACCTCTATGTTAATGGCATATTTGTTGCCCACTAGCCCTTCATCTACCTATAGTTGAATCAAATTCTTGTGTATGATGATATGGTCTTCTTGAAAGATGCTAAGATATAAAATATTAGCCTTGAGAAGGTATTTGAAGTGATTTCTATGTATGATGTGATGGCACTTAGCATTTTTTTACTAATGTCGATTACAACTAATATACAATCATTAAAAATGGAAATTTAAAATAAAAAAATAAAAATAAAAAGCACATTGATAATTAAAGCATTAACATTATAATTAAATATTTTTTAACATATATCACATTATTTCTCTTGAACATAGAATAACTCTTACATAATGAGATAAATTTCAAATACTTAAGTAAATTTCCAATATCAAGAAATGTGCCATTTTGGAGTGTTGGTTGATGGAGGTAAATAAGCAAAATCAAATCATGTAAAAGAGGAGATATATTTTTTGCTGGTAGGTTAGCTATTCAATCCCAAAGCTTTTACTTTAGTAAATTCAAAATCAAAACAAAGATTGGATTTTAATAAAATCACAACTAACATTTTAAAGAATTAGTTATCTCTCACATTAATTGTTGTAAATTTGGGAATGTTCTTATGTGTATCTACATCCGAGTTCAATACTTCTACGATTCTCTTTGACGCTGTAATAAGTTGAATCTCCTGGAGGCATGGCAAAAATCCAATACCAATGACACAAGTCAATGACCAACCTCCGTTGATAACAAGTTTCTTAAGAACAGGCATGCATTCGATTTGGAATTCAATGGATTTCAATTTCTCCATTCCATAAAGATGTAACAACTTCAATCTTCGGAAACCTCCTGTGGTAAATAGTAACTCCACCGAAGTATAATAAAAGCTTGAGAGAGTAAGGTAGAGCAAGTTGGGCAATGTCTTGATGACTCCCAAGTCGTTATCCAAATTTTTATCATCAATAATAAGAGTCAACGTAGCTAAGCCGTTTAGAGAGCTAACCCAATATGGTAGCTTACAACCGCCTCGTAACTGAAGGCTTTGAAGTAAGGAAGGATGATTATTTATGTTCAAATTCAATCTTTCAGGAGGTTCTGGCCAGACTGTTAAGCTCAAGGAATGAAGAGTCCCACTTAATTTGTTTAGAGAAACACATGTAGAGCTTAATATTTTTGGGGATTTTGAATCCACGCTGATCTTTAGTATCCTCAATTGAGTTAGGAACCCTAGTTCCTCTGCTATTTCCATATTATTAATCTTCAAGCCCACCAATGTTTGCAAATTTTTTAGGTTTAGCAACACTCCAGGATTCATCTTAGAATTAACATTAATTAATCGCAAAATAAAACAGTCTGAATTTCGCATTAGAAGATGGCGAAGTTGTTTTAGTTTTGCAACTGAAGAGTACAGCCGGCGTATGCCAACATCACGTATGTCCAATGTCACCAAATTCTGAAGCTTACTTAAGGATTTTGAGAAGGTTGACTTCATTTTTTTTGTTGGATAAGATTTTAGACTAGTTCCTTTTAGGCTCAAATATCGAAGATGCCTAAACTTCGAAAGTATTTGCAAGAAGCTAACTTTTTCTTCTTTGCAATCAAATGAATAATTTTCGAAAACCAAGACTCTCAGCAATCTGAATCTTGGAAGCAAGGCTAGGATCATTTGATAATCATAAATTAATAGTGATGTAACTTGTGATACGTCCACATCATCTGGAATGCCTCTTATTTGATTGCTTTCTCTCTGAAGAGATAATCGTCGAATCACATTTCCATCTTTAAGACTTGTTCTACTATGCTTACCATGAATTGAAACCATATTTTCCTCCATTGACTTGAATATAAGAACATCAAGCATGATATCATGAATTCGATAGCTTTTCACCTTCCCATTTAAACCCACTTCTGACGGCAAGATAAGACTTCTACTAACCAGCTCATTAAAGTAGTACTCTGCCACAACCTCTGCGCTCATAGCATATTGGTTGCACACTAACCCTTCAGCTACCCAAAGTTGGATCAAATTCTTACGTATAATGAGATGGTCCTCTGGAAAAATACTAAGATATAAAAAACAAGGCTTGAGAAGGTATGGGAGGTGATTGTAGCTAAGAAGCAGCACCTTCTTCATGCCTTCGAGGCTTTGATTTATTTCAAACACTGAGGATAAGTTGTTGAGCAAGTTAGTCCATTGTTGATGGTCATCTGGGGTTGGCATGCTTTTGAGAACGCCGGCCATTGCAATAATGGCAAGTGGAAGTCCACCACATTTTGCAATAAGATCATTGGCAACATTTTCTAGATGCTCCGGGCAGCGCTTATTGTGACCAAACACTCTGCTTTGGAACAATTCCATTGATTGTTCCTTTGAGAGTAGCTGTAGCTTGTAGACATAGTCAACCCCACTGGCATCAGCACAGCAATTGTTCGCAACTTCTTCTATTCGTGTTGTGACTATTACTCTACTTCGATTGTTGTTTTCAGGTAGAGCATGCTTTATGCTCTCCCATGCATCAATGCTCCATATGTCATCCAACACAACAATATAACGCTTATTTTTTAGTAACTTTTGAAGTTGATTGATGAGATCCTCCTTACTTTGCATGTTGTCAAATTCCTCCTTACTTTCAATTTTGTCAATATAATTCTTTTGTATTTTCTTGAGATCCATTTTATGGTCGAGAGATGCAACTTGCTTGATGATGTCTTTAAGAAGTACATTCAGATTGAATGTCTGTGAGATGGTAATCCATGCACGATAGTCAAAATGTTCACCTATCATTTGTAGGTCCTCATATACCCGTTTTGTGAGAGTGGTCTTACCAAGTCCGCCCATGCCTAACACAGAGATGACCCTACATTGCTTCTCATCCCTAATTAGTAAATTTGTAAGCCTTCTTCGAGGTTCATCAATGCCCACCAATTGATCCTCTTGTATGAACAAGGCACCAAGTCGATAGTCGACGAAGCGAGGGCCCATTGAGCTAGAAGCATTATAGTAGCTTGAGGGTATTGCAGTAATGCCATAACGCAATCGACAATCACTTATGTGAGCAATCCTGTATTTAAGGTCTTGAATCTCAGCTGCAATCTCATGGCGAACATGTAATGTGCAAAGTGATCGGAGTCGAAAACCCATCCAATCTAAGAAACTGCTGCAATAAAACAACACTCGTTTAGAAATTTTTTATTTTAACAAGATATGGGTTCAAACATATCCCAAATTTCACCTAATGATAGTAGTGATCTAATATTAAGGTTGCTCTAAATTAATAAAAAAGACATTTATTAAATTTAATAAATTTAATTAGCTGATTTTTTAGTCTATACATTTGATAATATGGAATCTAGTTTAACACATTTTAATGAAAATTATAATATCCAACAAAATAAAACTATATCTTAACATTTGATTTAATTATTTTAAGATTTATTTATTTTTCTTTAATAAGGAATTGAGTTTAATGCATATATATATATATATATATATATATATATATATAATATATATATATATATATATATATATATATATCTTAAAAGGGGTCAATTTGACCAAAGTATTCAAAATCTATATTTGACATTAAACTAAATTAAAGCTCGTCAAAACATAGAGCTCACTGAGGAGGACTTATCAAGCCATCCCAATTAGGGTACTTGCATCGATCGAATGATGACTACAAATTACTAAATCATAAGGACCTAATTCACCTACTTATTAGCGAAACCATAAATTCAGTGCAATTATCTTAACTTCCCCGATAAAATTAGCAGGACATCTATAAAATTAATTTAAATCTTTATTTACTCTAGATCACAAGTATAAATCCTAAGCAAATATTCATCGTCCACTGCTACGTACTTACCCCATTTGAACTCTATCTTCTAAAATTATATTTTTAATCATCCCAAATCACCCTAAATTTGATTAGTCTTATTATTCTTTCAACCATATCCCTTTAAAATCCTCTTCCTTTTATTACAGACTCAATTATTACCTTCTTGAACTTTAAACTAAGGGACCATAATTTTGTATGAATTTTAATATAACAAAAGGGCTACTCACCATCTTATATATTGAATTAGAGTGAAGCAAAGAAAGAGGAAATATGATTAAAATATTTTAACAACAAATATTAAATTTTATATGGAGGACTTGCCTGCAAAAACTTCTGAGTCAATCCAAAATGTTTAAGATTAGTGAATCCTTTTCTTTTCGTAAAAGTTTCATTTTATATTAATAGCTTGGAGATATAGTATATTTTTTAATATTATATGGTAAAATTAGTGCGATATTAGACCAACGAAGAAAATAATTGATCTTTGAAGCTGGCAAATGGAGTCGTCGTGGATGACCTTGTACAGATTCGGGAACACTTCGAGCAGTTCATTGTGGTATGAATTAGAATATTCTGAGGTGAAGAATGAGGTTAAGAATGGGGATAGGGCCTGGTAAATTGGATTTGTTTCTGGATTTAAGTGCAAAAGTGTAGTTTGCATGGCACTGAGAGATATAAATCAAATGTGGAGTTATCTAGGGCTGGAAGAGATCGATAAGTTTCCTGTTGATGTGCCCAATATTGAAATTTGAGCACATAGATTAGTTCTTCTTTTCTTTATTAATTAGTTTAATTACTATGTTATAAATTATGAAAATGCCTATTTTTTAAATAATTTATTCCGTACTTATAATGAAGTCTGAAATTTAATTTCATTCAAATAAAAATATTTTTGAAGTTCTAATGATAATCTTTGAATTCGACTTAATACTATACCTTTATTCATGTAAGCTCTAGTTAACTGTATCCATAATATATAGTTATTTTATTCTATTACTTATGCGCATTCTTCATGTCATACACATTGACGCACACTCATATAAAGTTTATTTATTTTCTAAAAAGAAATATAGAATTATAAATTCAATCATGCATATATAGATTTTTCATTAAATGAAAATGCATTAAAGAAATTGAAATATGGTTTTTTTTTTCTTTTAGGAGATACATGAATAGATTAAAAGAAAAAACATATATGATTAACTAACGGCACCGCGTTGCATTCATCTCCTTCAACACATAAACAAGTTTTGAATGCTACCAAAGCTAGCAAGTCCAAGCCTCCTTGGATACAATAATCTAGAAAATGAGTTTGAATTGTAGGTTTGCCTCATGGAGGATAGATAAGGCCGGATATGTTGGTTGTAATTTAATGCATACTGAAGTAAAAATTGGATCATCTAAAGGTATATATTCAAATTAATATATGGAATATATATATATATATATATATATATATATATATATATAGATGAGAGAGTGTAAATTAAAATTAAAAGATGCCAAATTGAAAGTTGTTTAACAATTTTTGCCTATGTTCACAAGAAAAAAACTTGATAAGGTGGTGTATCACTTAAAGGGAGAAGAAGAAGATTGTAAGATATCTCGCTCATCTTCAACATTTATAGAGTTTAATATTTCAATAATTTTAGAAGCTTAGAATAGCTTAAGGATTGAAAAGTCTCTTGCACCAACAAGGAAAGGGAGTAAAATATATGCCTTGATACGGCTCATAAATGCCGAGGTGAACAAGCTAAATGATGGTCAAGGAGATTAACTCTACCGATTATAGGAGTGCCCAACATGATGGTTATTGGTTAAACATGGATGACATGGTCTAAGAATGATGTGTCATTTAGACATTAAGATATATATATATTTATGATGTGTCAATTTGTCTTGGTTCTCTATTGAAGAGGGTATGAAAAAAATTAGGTGTTACACTTCTACAAAAGCTCATCGTCAATTTTGAGTTCATCAAGAGTTTTTCAATTCTAGGATACAAGCTAGCAAATTAAATTTGTCCATGTCATAAAATTTTTTTGTTAAGTTTCTACTATATAAACTTTTTTTTATACTATCTATGTTTATTTATATATATATATATATATATAATTATATATTTTTAATATTGTAAATTATTATTATTTATGATTATCATAATTTTCCCAAGATAATCTTTGTGAAATTAACGATTCCGAAGAAAAATTAGCAGCGAACATATTGAAATGAAATATTCCTACCAATTTGGTTGACGTTTTAAGTAGATTTCAAACTTGTCCATGCAGTTCTCCATGTCCAAGGAGACCTCTCTGACGCGCCGCACCCATACCCTCGCCATGGAATCTGTCTCTTGCTTCTCTTCTGCACTTCTGAGAAAGGCCTTCATCATCTCAAGCTCCTCAATTATATAGGTGATTTCCCTCCGAACACCAAGCAAAAGGCCCGCTTCCTTTGATGCCAGATTATTCAGGTTTTTCAGGTTTGAACTTATCACTCCCTGCACGAATGAAGTGATAAGGTTCTGAGCTAGTGCCTCGGCCATATCAGCTTCTCTCTCGCTCTTCTGGAGATGAAGAAGAGATACTGTGCTATTTATAGTCTTTTAGAAAGGATTAATGCTTGAAAGCTAAGAATAGTTCATTAAATTAATCAAGTAATGCGAAAAGTGTACTTAAAGTAAACACAATGCATAAGATAACGAAGAGAAATTGATCTTCCAGAAAGCAAGTTGTTCCTTCCTCCAGCCTTCGCCAACAAATTATTCTTGCCTTCTTTGGCGTTCAAGGCATCATACGTACGCAGCATCTTTGATGTTTAAACTCATCGGAAAGAAATTGAAAAGAGGAAAAGTGCATGTAAATGAAAGAGCTTTGAATCTTTTTTTTTGGTTAAAATCCGCCGTGGGGCCTACGCGTTAATATAAAAAAAATCGGTTACAAAATCCTTAGAAGGATCCTCCAGCTCGCTACTGCTCAGAAGAGCTACAGGAAAATGGAAAATAAAACCTAAGAGCCGGTGGTTCCTTTTTCTAAGATTACAAAAAAGACATAAAGAAAAACTCGGGCTGCAAGTAGACAACACCCAAAAAAGGAAGAGTAGATTGGTCCAGTTCAGATCATTCTTCCTGCCAAAAAAATGGAGAAAATTGAAAGCAAAAGGAGAAAAACTAACCCAAAAATCCTTGCGGTCAATGAAGCTCTGTGCAGTAATCCTGCAAGGAAATCTCAGAAAAATCGAATTAGATAAATAGATACGAATTAGGCAATTATAACCAAAGAAGCGGTTCCAGTTAGTAAGCCTAATAATAAAAAGAAGATAAAAATTCCTGATGGACGTCAAAATATAAGTAAAAGCCCTGCCAGCCATAACAATCTCCAGGTGATTCTTCAAGGCAACCATAATGTTATGCATATCAAAATCATAAAAACTCATAATTTTGGGAGCAGAAACATTAACAAGAGAAAGAAAAGGACCTTGCAGCACACAGAAGACCAAAGCAAAGCAAGTCACAGACCAAATAAGACCAATGACAGAATAACAAAAATAGTCAGAAAAATAGAACTCAAAGGTCCTACCAGCACACTGGTCACCAACCCAGAACTCCAGCCCAGGCAAAGGCGAAGACCTAGACCCAACCAATAAGACCTCTAAGAACACCTTCAACACAATGACAGAATAACAAAAAATGCCAGAAAAACAGAAAAAACTATAGTGATAAATAAACCGGCAACCCATATTATACCAAATATGCAGCACTCTAACCAAAACTAAACTGGCAAAATGCCACATAGACCAAGAGGCAACCACACTAAGTCCAACCAGAAACCCACGTCCAACATCTTCCAAACCAAGGGAATAACCAACAGAAAAACCCAAAAGATTCGCAAAGCCAATACAGAAAAGCACCAAAAAGAAACAGAAGTCAGCAGAATAACACAGCACATGAAACCTCAACCGAAAACCCCAGAAACAACCAAAATCGAACTCAAGCATGCCGAAGGTAAGAAAGAGTTGTTTTGTCCAGATAAATGAGACCTTTCAGAAAAAGTGGAAGGCATTCACATTAAATTCTTGATACATATCACTATGAGAACCATGCTTGGCTAACCAATCCTCACACGCATTGCCTTCACGATAAATATGAGATATAGAGAAAATAAGATTAGACATATACATTCTAATCTTACGGATGGTGTAAAAATCCTGAGGATTACCAGCGTTACCATCCTTAATAATATTAATTAAGAGTTGAGCATCCACCTCAATCATCACATGCTGAATACCAAGCCTTACACAGATATTTAAACCATGAGACAGACCCTGAAGTTCAGCCGAAATCACAGAGCACTGTTTTACAGAGCTTTGAATCATTGATGCTCTATTCAAGTTGCTCTAGGTGAATAGTGAACTATTCGATCTAGAGATCGGATCTAAAGCCAGACGGTCGGCGGAAGCAATTCATCCCCTTTCACTCGCACTCGAATCCCCTAAACTTTTCGGGAAAAAAAAAAAATCTTAAATCTTCATCGGTTTAATAGTGCTGTTGGAAAGACTACTATAAAAATATAATGATAAAATAATAGATGAGTTGGCTGTTATAGATATGTGGAAACTTTAGCAATTAAACATTGATAATATATATCATACAATATAATATGCTATGACAAAAACCATACAACGGTAATTCACGTGTTGTAAATAAAATACCGACGTAAAAATTTCTCCTGAAACATTTTCGATGGTACTTATGTCGAAATGCCTATGAAAATATTAGCCATATCTGTTGATTTTTAGATGCCATTTTCCGGCATATTTTCTGCCACAATTTTAGGTGCAAAAGTATGCCAAAAAAAGCAGCAAAATATATGCAAGAAAATGGCATCCGAAAACTTACAGATATGCCTAATATTTTCATCGGCATTTAGACGGAAGTACGTAGAAAAAAGTGGAGAAACATACATCGAAATTATCATCAAATATTGATTTTATGGATATACCTGTGTAAATGCCGCCGGTATTACCGATGTACAATTACACCGGTAATAGCCATTAGAAGTCGTCGTATCGTATCGCGGTGAACGTACATGCGAAAAACTCGCTGGAAACATGTTGAATACAAAAAAGAAAATTACCTTCCCACAATCAAAATAGATTTTTACACTTGCAAATAAAATTCCACATAATATCTAAACATCATATAATACCAACATCTCATTCATAAAAACATATAAATAATATCAACAACATATAAAAAAACACATTCTGCTTGTTCAATTGTTAAATATTCAACTTTTCGATCATTAAACATTAAATTGTTTAAAAGTTTAAAAGTGACACAACTACTCTAATTCAGTCTCCTCTTCCTCATAAACTACATTTTTCTGACTAAGCCGCTCCCTCAATTTTTTGTATTTTCTCCAATAATTTACTATTTTGCATCAGCAACTACTGCTGTATCTGTTGTTGCAACATCTGCTGCTGCATCTACAATTGCCAGTCATCTAATACTATGTCCGTCATGTTTTCGGCAAAATATATGTTTGTAATTAGTCGTTGTGTTTAAATAAGTTGACAGAGAATGTGCCGGTATACCGGCCGGGAATTTTTGGCGAATTATTCATCGGTATAACAAAATCATCCATGAATTAACGTCATATACGATGGAAATGTACCAGCTTAATATACGCTGGTAATTATGGTGGAAATATTTCGACGAAATAACTACCGGTTCAACCACCGCTTTAAGCGACATTTGAAGATTCGCCGGAACATCCACCAGAATTAAGCAGTTTTCCTGTAGTGGCACCATCAATATAGATTTTTTTGCAAATGTTATTGGGTGATAGGTCCTTGCCTCTCTAGGTTCTTCTATATTATGTTTCTTTTTTATGTATTTTTTATTGTTATTACTAGGGATCTTTGGCTCGTATGACTTTAGTTTCTATTTTATTGAGCTCTTTTGAGTAGTAATGAGCATTAGATCACTATTAAGGACTTGTTATTTTGCCTTTTATTAATGCGTTGGTCCATGGGTGGGTTTCTCCTAAAAAAAATAAAGTAAAAAAAATATTCCTTAAATATTACTTCGTAAATTAGTCTGAAAGCTTTATAGAATAATAAGTATTTCATAAATATTGTAAAATAAAATAATGTTAAAGACGAAGATTATAAAGCAAGGACGCACTCACCACCCAATACTTATAAAGACCACTAAGCAATGTGAGGAAAA
Organism: Dendrobium nobile; assembly: GCA_022539455.1. Taxonomy (NCBI): domain Eukaryota; kingdom Viridiplantae; phylum Streptophyta; class Magnoliopsida; order Asparagales; family Orchidaceae; genus Dendrobium; species Dendrobium nobile. Next base: position 25,254,466 of record CM039723.1, read on the forward strand.
TAGCCATGTAAATAAAATAAAATAAAAATAAAAAAAATAAAAAAGAGGAAAATATCCATGTGATACTGTACTAAGGATTGAATAACATAAGAGGGGATGGCACTTGGAGGTTAATGCCCTTTAAATTCGCCAAATTTTTGGAATAGTAAATCTAAGATTTACTACAAAAGGGGGAAATGCAGTGAAATATGATAGATTTATTGTGAGATTTCAATTTGTATTTTTTTGTTATTTGGTAGGATATAACTGAATTCCTCTCTAAATCCAACCTAATCCCTGAAAGAAGACATAATTGTTTGATTTCAAATTATTTAAAAGGATCTTGCCTTATTAGATTTGAAATTGCCGATAACTATACTGAAATGTATGATTCACTTTGCTAAAACTTATTGTAATATTATGGCATCTCTAATCACGTAAAGTGAAGAACTGTTATAAGCATTTTAAGAATTTTAATGATTTATTATGTCTATGTATAAGCATAGGTTTCGTAAGTTAAAATATAAAAAAAATTATTTTCCCTCTAGATTTTTTTTTTGAATATTTGTTACTCTTAATTATTTTAGAATATATTAATCTTGTAGCGAGCTAGAATATATGCAGTGATAGAGTTAGAAATTTTTGCTTTAGCGTTATACGAATATGCATCACACAAAAAAAAGATGAAAGAATACCAACATTTTTATGTGGAAAACCCTAGAAAAGGAAAAAACTATGGGGTCACACCCAGCTGAACGAATTTCACTAGTGTTTGCTTAGATTACAAGAGGCTAACTTATCCCTAAAATTTATGATGATCATATTACAATAATCAACTATCGGGTTGAAATTCAGTTACAATCATATATCAAAATTTCATTGTTAGTTGGCGATCAGGCAGAAAACTGGCGTTAGTCGGTTGTCGGACAGAGCTCTGGCATAACGTGAAGGTTAGGCGGAATTCCAGCATCAGTTGGAGGTTGGGAGGTACTCCAACATCACTTTAAATTCAGGCAGAACTCCGACATCAATTAAGGTTAGGTGGAACTCCGGCGCCACTTGGAGTTCGGGCGGAACTCAGTTGCCACTTGGAGTTCGGGTGGAACTCCTATGGTGGTTAAGGAGGAGTCTCTTCCTTCTCTTTTTGCCTCCTTTCTTAATTCCGGCATCAGTTGGCTACCGGGTGAAAGTCCGGTAGTGATCGCGGAGGAGTTTCTTTCTTCTCTTCCTTTTTTCATTCTCTTCTTCCTTATCTTCTCTTCTTCCTTATCTTCTCTTCTTGCTTCTTGCCTAGGGTCCCCTCTTAAATGAAATAAGGGGCAATTTATAATTTTATGAGAGTGGCATTACTAGTAGATAGGAGGAAGATCAGGGGTAAATGAGTAGTTGTTTGAATGGATGGGCCATGTTGAATCCCTTGATCATGATGGATAGTTCATCAGGCATTTGAAGGTTTTAATGATATCAGAATTTGACGATCGTAGGCTCTTTGGATTTGTCTCGTCGAGCCGCTAGAGTCAACTATAAGAATTACATATTTGGAATCTTTTTGGTAATCCAAATTATGGATTGAACCATCCAAATGTTCTTCGGGTCTTTGATTTAAATTCAGTTGGGCTCAGATTGAGTTGAATTTGGCGTCGTTGGGTTTGTATTTCTAAGACATTTAGTTCGACTATAATTTTGCTAAAATCAGAGTTTAGATGGTCGCATATTTTAATTTTTAAAGATGTTATCTTGATTTTTGACTTGAGATTCATGCATGATCAAGATAATTTTTTAATAATAAATCTGTTGCCCCCATATTTTCAGACGTAAAAACTCCAAGAGTCAAAAAATATATATCACAATAATTAAAATTGATCGAATGTCAAAACATTTTGCTCCAAAAAATGTAATTATGCTCAAACTTGTTCTTAGAAGTTTCGTTAAGCTCCAAAAGTATAAAAATTGTGTTCAAAATATCTAAAAACGTGACTAGGCACCCCAAAAAAGTTCAATTTGGATTGTTCGTGCTCAAAATCAGAGCCCAAAAGCAATTTGGCAGCCGAACTAGCCGGCTGCCGAAGGGCGCCGCCACCAGCGAGTGCCGACGTCGGTGGGCTGATGCGGCGCATGAAGTGTCCACGTTAGGGGCAGTTAAAAATTTTTTTAATTGGTGGGTCCCACCTCTTTTTTTTTAAAGGATGCCCCTTATAATATTTTTTTTTTGTACTTTCTTTTTCAGATTTTTTTTTATTTTGAAATTCATCACATATGAGGGCCTACAAACTTTTAAAAAACTTCTAGAACATTTTTAGAAAAATTAAAAAAAATGGGAGAAAAGTTTCTCACCCTTTTTCAAATAATTTCCCCCTTTTCATCCTATAAATACCCCCTATGGTAATGGAAATTTTGCACCATTCTCCTCTTCCCCCTTCCCCCACTAACTTTTTTAGAGTTGAGACATTCCCCTTATTTTTGTAGGTGGCATCATTTGCTAAAATTAAGGGCCCCTCTCCTTTTGTATAAACTTGAATTTTTCAGCTATTCCTTTTCTTTCTCCTCCCTTGCTCTAAAATACACGACCACTTTCCTTCTGTAGAAGTTAGAATTTTTGAAGACTTTCATTTTCCTTCTTCCTCACTTTCATTCTCTAGAAGCTTTCTATTGTTTTTGGTAGGTGGCATCCCCTACTCAAATTCAGTGACCCATGAATCGGTTGAGCAAAAATGTTAAGTAAATCAGACCAAATGCTATCTTGTTTGGTCCAAGAATTTTTGAAAAGAAATCTATGCTTCAGCTTAACAAACTGTCCTGAAAACAGGACAATGGGTGAACGGTCCGAGTAAGAAGGATTAAGAGCTTCATAAAAGGAGTGAGGGAAAATCTCCAACCACTTATCATTGATCAACATTATATACAACTTCAGATGAATAGGATCATTAGCTATTTGATTAAACCTGGTATATTTCAAACCAGTAGAAGCCAAATCAAGTAAGCCCAAATCTAATATGAGAGATTTGAAGTCCCAGATACGTAAAAAAGAAGGGGCGTGCCTCCAGATTTTTCATCTGGAAGGAGACAACAGTTAAAATCACCAAGGATTAGCCAAGGGGAAGAAATATGGCTCCCAATAACTCTAAGATCATCCCAAAGCTTAATTCTATCCGTTTGAGAATTAGAGGCGTAGACAACCGATAGAACACTAAGGAAATCAGCCCCCTTATAAAGATCTCCAGATATCAATTGAGTAATGAAAGAAGTAGGATTAAATTGAATCAAAAGAGGGTCCCATTTAATCCAAATCCTTCCCGAACAAGCAAGGTTGAAGTTTTGATAACTATCCTCATTATCAAAAATCTGATGATTGGAACAAAATCAAGGGTTCAAAAGACTATTTTCATGAATCATGTTCTCCAAAACATAGAATAAGTCTAAATTGTGCTGGCATACTAAATGTTTGCAATTCCAGACCTTATCCGGGCTATTGAAACCTCTCACATTCCAAGCTGCAAGATAAAGTGTGGTCATTGGGATTTTGAAGATAGAGTAGGAGCTTTTTTAGATTGCTTGCTCCTGGAAGCTTTAGGTTGAGATGGCATTGGTATTTGGGCAGGTTCCCGTTGGGAAGAGGAAGAGAAGGGGGCATTAAATCCTTAGAGCCTTCTTGTAAGAGCTCAAATTGGTTAGGAGATAAAACTTTATCTTGCTATTTAGGAAGGGTGATGGTGTTAGAACTAGGAAGTTCTTTCGTTGGAGAATTCAGGTTAGGAATGTTGGTAGATGGTGGTTTAATAGTGGTAGTAGAGTAGGAATAACAACCACAGGTGGTTGAAATGGAGGGGGAAAAACACTAACCGTATTTTGGGTGGAGATGACGAATTTTTCTAAGTGGTGCTGAGAAGTAGATGATGCACTGAAAGGCGTGGATTGCTGGGACAACTGTGTTGGTGGAATTTTGAAAGCAGGTTTTAAAAAATATTAGTTTTCTTTGGGGATTTTAAAATTGAGATCTTAATTCTAATTCTAAGGTCGAATCAACCCGTTAGAGAAATTATATCACCCAGAAGGATGAAAATAAAATTTCATAGCGGCGTTCAGGCTTAGAATTATGGAACTCATCTTGAATATCATGATCGGATTCTAAAGAGAACTCCGTATAGCCCCGAGGGAAACCAAGTGAAGTTCAACTAAATATCCAATTATAATATTCAAGAAGTACGATCATCGAATTCACATCCAAAGCCTTATCAAAGAAGGATGTATCTCCCCGAAGGGAGATAACACCATTCAATAATAATCCTCCTAATGTAATAACGACAGTTATTTCTTTACCTTTTCCCCAAAGAAGTCTAATAAGGTTTTGGAAAATCAATTTTAAAATCAGGTGCGTGTGTGGTTCCAAATCTCCTACGAGCGCAAGCCCTCGTAGTTAATTATATCGTAGGTAGATAGAGTCTCCTATGAAAACTCCTGATTAAAATGGTGGCAGAATTTTGTTAGATTTTCTAGGAGTGATATCAAAGAGAGATGAATTTTGGAAATTCAAAAGGGAATGGATCAAAATTGAGCAGTTATTGACAGAGTTAAGGGAGGAGAGGTAGGGGACATTTTAAGATTCTAGAACCATCCGGAAGTGCTCCAACTTATTCTAAGTGTTGGGCTTTATGTTTTGGATTGAAATGATATTTAATTAGAGTTGAGCATTTTATTAGAAATTTGGGATTAGAATCCCGAAGTTTGGGGTCTTATTGAAATTACTAGATGGACAAGAGGGGGGGGGGGTGAATTGTGAAAGCTTTTTGATAATAATTAAAACCTAAGCAGAAGTTCTAAATCTTTTCGTTGTTTTTAGAATTTTAATATGAAAAATTAAACAACTTTTTTTTTTTAATTTTCTAAGGCAAATATTTTGAAATTAAAAAAGCACGCAGTAATGAAAAAGCAGTAAGGAAAAAACACACCAAGATTTTTATAGTGGTTCGGTAAAAATATGACCTACGTCCAGTCCCCGGAGTCCTCTGCTCCGGGATTTTCACTACCAACTATAGTTCTCCTTTTGCCCCCCCTTGGCAAGGCGGAGAAGCCTTTACAAACCACCCTTTTACCAACCCGGCGTGGCGGAGTGCCAAACTCTGTTTTCACCCTCCTGGCGACGACAGAGAACCTTCTCATTTTTCTCCTTCCTGGAGAAGGTAGAGTACCTCGAGGTCACGAATGTAGACGAGCCTTTCCCTTGGAGATCCTCCCTCAAATTCTTCTAGGGCCACAGGAGGAGCAAGATGCAGCAAGTTCAGAGCAAGCGTGTGTCTCCCTCACACCTCTTCTCCCTCACAACGCTCACCTTCTCCTTCCTCTCTCAAACCCTAAAGAACTTCTCTAGAGCTCTCTCCCTTGGAATCCCTCTCTAACCAAGTTCTCCTCTCTCATACACTCTCATCCCAAGAATTACAATTTTGATACTTAAAAAATGGGCTCCAAAAACCCTGAATTTTCAAAGTAGGCGTTACTATCGTACAATACGGTTCTACAATCGTACAGTACGATCTTCATAAATAGACTTCGTCCTGGTACGAAGTGGTACGAACAGTTCAAAAATATTCATACAGTACGATACTAAATTGTACGGTACGATCCATGACAATACAGTTTGTACAAGATGATAGTCGGGACGATCAAACATCATCCTCTGTTCATCGTATGGTACGATGTACATCGTACGGTACGATGAGACAAAAAACAACTAATCGTTCGGGACGATTATAATTTGTCTTTGTTCATCGTATTGTACAAATGGGTTTGTACAGTACGATGTTCAAATTTTAATTAAGCCCGAATTTCTTGCACTAATCACGGGTTAAGTTAAGTAAGTATTTAAAAATAATCGTACAGTACGAACAAGTTCGTACCATACGAACGGTAGAAAAATTCTTACTTAAGGTAAACAACGGCTAGTGTTTTGGATTTGAATATATCGTACAGTACGATATAATGTCATACGGTACGATCTATTCACAGAATCGTACTACAACCCTCTGATCATACGGTATGAATTAACATCGTACAGTACGAACTTCCGAGAAGAAATTCTATTAAATTCTACATTTAAAACCTCTCCCACTGTATGTGTGCATGGTTGCTCGAGCTTTTACGCATTTTGTGGCCAGACTCAAGAAAATAAAAATGAAAAGAAAATACATTGCAGACTCTTACTCCTAATCTACCCATCCTTGAGTCTTCCTGTCGTCCTGAGTAGCTTTTGATCTTCCTGAAATGTTAGTACTCATAGATAATAGCAAATAATATTCAATGAATCTCAAGACAATTATTATTTGTCATCATCAAAATCTTAAGCTTGGGGTCTTGGGTTGCAACAATCTCCCTCTTTTTGATGATGTTAAATAATAGTTGTTGTAAGCAAGTGTTAAAGGCATTTTTTTTAATTTAAACATGAGAAAAAGAAAGGTACAAAAATAAAGAAAATGCAGTGCGAAATAAAAACTTGCATTTAACCATAAAAGAAGATACAACAACCTTCTCCCCCTTTTGACAGCATAAAAAGAGGAGCAAACACGAAAAGAAAAGTACAACACAAATACAATCTAGAATGGAGGATCCTGATCAGGTGGTGGTGGAGGTGGATTTGGTTGGAAGTACTGAAAGAGAGTGTCAAAGCGCTGATTAATAGCAGTAAAGCGCTCTCCAAACCATTGCATATCTGTCTCGTGTTGCTGATGTTGTTCCTGAAAATGAGTGTCGAGACGAGTCTGAAGTTGGTCAAAGCGTTCGACCAAATCATCTTGTTCTGGTGCTGGTGCTCGAGGTGGTGGTGCATGACGTCGTGGATGTGCTTGTGGTGCAGCTGGGGCATCTTTTCCTTCTTCTTCGTCAAAAACTGGTTCTTCTGGCTCGTGTCCCCGATGGAAAAGGATACGGAAGGAGGCATCTATATAAAAAATAGGAATAATGTTGGGTTCACCAGGATAGGTCATTTGATATTTATTTTGGAGAATATAACCTACAAGGTGACCAAGTGCTATGTTTTGTTTTCGGCCAGTGGTAGGGAGACGAACGAAGGTCATATGTCGAATATAGTCAATGATCAGACCGGCTTCATTGAATCTAGTATTGGTCATAATCAGGTAGGTAGTGACAGATAGGGTTGGGGTCATATTGACACGGTCACCACCTTTGGGTATTATTGAGGTACGAAGGACATGTTGAATTATGCGCGCATTTCTATTTAGGGAAGAAACGAGAGGTTGATGTTGATAGAAAGCGGCATTTCTAAGGACCCGATTGACATCACTCCAATCAAAATTGTTTGTAAGAAAAGAACAAACTATAGGTCATTCAGTAGATAGCCCAATGTATTGGGCGATGTCAGCTTTGGTTATTTCAATATTTTGTCGACAAACGAAAGAGTGGAAGGTTAAATTGTCGATGGTATAGATAAGATTGGCTAAGAATTCTAGGAGGAGTTCAGAATTATAAGGAAAGGCTAGGGTGAGAAGAAACTGGAGGGTGGTGGAGGTAAAGAGGTTCAGTACCTTGAAGTTCAAAGCCTCCTGGTTGAGCAACCTGGAGGGTGTGATTTTGTAAGTTTTGAATTTGTGGTAGGCATCCTCGTTTTCCGCATTCAAGAATATGGCGCTATGGCGGCTAGAGGAAGACGAGCTTCCCGCTACCAAACATCCTCGCTTGCTGGAACTAGACATGGCTTGAAAGGTGAGTGAAAGGTTTGTGAGGATATCTGCCCTTCTATTCTATTTATAGAGTTTTAAGCAAATCGTACAGTACGATAGACGATTCGTACCGTACAAAGTGGCAATAATTGTTCTAACGATTTGTACCAGGAAAAGGTAATCAAAACTTACAGTACGATAGGTATCGTACAGTACGATCAGTGAATTTTGATCATCCCGAGGCTCGTCGGTACGACTTTTGACCAAAAAGTATCGTACTGTACGAACAGGTGTATCGTCCCTATTCGTACAGTACGAGTGGCATTAATTTTGTATCGAACTCCTTTAATTCGTTCTCATCTGTTGCGGAGGTGGATCGTACAGTACGATTTGAAGTAAATCGTACAGTACGATAACCAATAATAACGTACCAGCACGCTTAAACTCGTCCCAATCCATTTCTCTGACGTGTATCGTACAGTATGAAGATGAGAAATCATACAGTACGATCAACAGAGACGAATTTTGCTGTTTAGGATGTTCTGTGTAGATTATAGTAGATCGTACAGTATGATTTTAAGATCGTACAGTACGATACTACAAATTCAAGTTTAGTGCATTTTGTGTGGTGAGTGTGTGATGATCAGGAGCAGTCCTAGAAGATATTTTTTTTTTAATTTTTTGTCATTTTTTTTATGCAGTTATATCGATGACACCTAATCTAGTCTTCAAGGAGCTAAAGGTGTCGAAAGCTAGAGGTTTTGTGAATATGTCTGCTAATTGATCTCCTGTAGCTGTGGAAAGTGCTACTGAGTTTTGTTTCCTACTGGACCAAGAAACTAATGATTGTCCTATGAATTGGCAGGTACCAGAGGTATTTTTTCTATCTATCTTACATGCTGCAAAGTCAGAATCTAAGTATCCTAAGATTTCAAAGGAAGTGCTGTGCCTAGGATACGAAATTCCTAAGTTTGAGGTGCCTAGTAGATATCTAAGAATTCTCTTGACAGTAGTTAAGTGAGACTCTTTAGGATCAGCTTGAAAACAAGCACAAAGGCACACACTAAACATTATGTTCGGTTTACTGGCAGTCAGATAAAGAAGGGACCCAATGATTCCTCTATATGTTTTCTGATCTACTGATTTTCCACTAGGATCTTTGTCTAATTGAATCATTGAGCTCATTGGAATGTTCATGGTTTAGCACTATCCATTTTATATTTCTTTAAGATATCCTTAATATACTTTGATTGGCTAAGAAAAGTTCCATTATCCATTTGTTTTACGCTAAAGCCAAGAAAGTAATTAAGTTCTCCCAACATGCTCATTTCAAATTCATTACTCATTATTTTTGAAAATTCATCACATAACATTTTATCTGAAGATCCAAATAGAATGTCATCCACGTATATTTGAACAATGAGAATTTCTCCTTTGACCTTTTGCAAAAAGAGTGTAGTATCTACACTACCCTTTTCAAATGCTCTATCCAATAAGAATGAGCTAAGTCTTTCATACCATGCTCTAGGAGCTTGCTTTAATCCATAAAGTGCCTTCTTTAATTTGAATACATGGTTTGGAAATTATGAATTTTTAAATCCGGGGGATTGCTCAACATAGACATCTTCCTTAATTACCCCATTCAGAAATACACTCTTTACATCCATTTGATATAACTTAAAGTTCTTGAAGCAAGCAAAAGCTTAGAGCACTCTTATGGCTTTTAGTCTAGCAACTGGGGCAAAGGTTTCTTCAAAGTCTATTCCCTCAATTTGATTGTACCCCTTAGCTACTAGCATTGCTTTATTCCTTATTATTGTTCCTGAATCATTCACCTTATTCTTGAAGACCCATTTTGTTCCAACAACACTTTGTTCTTTAGGTCTCTTGACTAACTCCTAAACATCATTCCTGGTGAATTGGTTCAGCTCTTCTTGCATTGCTAGAATCCAAAATTCATCTCCTAAGGCTTGATCTATACTTGTGGGTTCTATCATAGAGATGAATGCTGAATGACTAACCTCCTTCCTAAGTCCATGCCTAGTTCTTACACCTTCTGAAGGGTCTCCTAAAATTAACTCTTTAGGATGACTAGAAGAATATCTCCATTCTCTAGGAAAATCTTCCTAAGGCTCTACCCTTTCTCCTAAGGTCATAGTCTCTACTCCTTGAATTGCCTCTATTTCATCATCTTCAATTTTAGATTCAGAGGGCTTATCTGATTCATCAAATACCACATGAGTGGACTCTTCTACTACTAGGGTTCTCTTATTAAAGATTATATAGGCTTTACCTATAGATGAATAACCTAAGAAGTCACCCTCATCAAACTTGGGATCGAATTTTCCTACGGGATATTTACCATTATTCAAGATGAAGCACTTGCACCCAAAGACATGTAAGTGTGAAAGGTTTGGTGTCCTACTCTTAAGGAGTTCATACGGAGTTTTGTTCAGCTTAGATCTAATGTTCACTCTATTTAAAACATAACATGCTGTGTTGACTGCTTCTGCCCAAAAGTATCTAGGAAGGGTGTACTCCGCTAACATTACCCTAGCTGCTTCTACCAAGGTTCTATTCTTTCTTTCTGCTATACCATTTTGTTGTGGTGTTCTAGGAGCTGAGAAATTGTGTTATAGTCCTAGTTCTTGACAGAATGATTCAAAGCTATCATTTTGAAATTCTCCACCATGATCGCTATGAATTGTTGAGATTTCACAACCTAATTTCCTCTGAATCCATGTGGAGAAAATCTTAAATTCCTCAAAAGACTCATTCTTATGTGCTAAGAATCTTACCCAAGTGAATCTAGTGACGTAATATACAATCACAAAACCATAATTTTTCCCACCTAGGCTGGCTGTACTAACGGGTCCAAATAAGTGCATGTGTAGGATTTCTAGTGGCCTAGCGGTGATCACATCTCTAATTGAGTGAAATGATGTTTTGACTTGTTTTCCTAGTTGGCAAGCATCACATAAATGATCCTTTGTAAAATCTAACTTAGGTATGCCTCTAACTAGGTTTTTCTGAGTGTTGTTTCTAAGAGTTTTCATACTAGCATGGCATAATCTCCTATGCCATAGCCACGAGTCATCAACTATTATTTTCAAACAAAATGAATTTGAGTTATCAATGCAGTCAAGGTCTAACATGTAAACATTGTTCAATCGTTTTCCTTCTAAAACTAGTGTATCAAATAAACTAATCAGGCATTTATCAAATAGAAATTTAATATTAAAGCCTTTGTCACACAGTTGACTAATGCTAAGTAAATTATGTTTCAAACCATCAACTAGTAAGACATTTTCAATTAAAATTTTTTTGGCATTACCAATAATACCTGAGCCTATCACCTTCCTGGTAGTGTTGTCTCCCATTGTTACTTTGCCTCCAGTTTTGGTCTCCACTAGGATGAACTTCTTCATATCTCCAGTCATGTGTCACGAGCAGCCACTATTCAGGTACCACATGCTCTCACTAGGTCTTTTATGAGAGCACCCCTATAATTTCATTCAAAGGATAGTTTGAGATGTATGCATGCTATGCTGTGAAGGATGCAATTTAGGTCTCCATACTAAGTGTGTCGTACGGTGCACTGTACATGTGCGGGCTATGTGACCTAGCATGCCACAAGAGAAGCACCTAATACTAGGAAATGGGTTTACTAATCTATGTGGGTGATAGTGCCTTTTCCTAAAGTTGTGTGATGCATGTTGTGTTGGGGGTTTGCTAGGATGGTCTAACGTGGGTGATGCAATTCCTTTTTCCAGTTCTTTAATTTTTTCATTGAATGTTTTATTTTGGGCTGTCAATCTAATGACTTCCCATGTCAATTTATGCTCATTGTGCTCTACTTCTAATGCAAGTTTGTTTAATCTCTTAAAAGCTTCTTCTAGTTCAATATGAGTGGTTTTCAAAGATTCATGCTCTTCAGTTAATTCAACATGCTTCTTTTTTAATGCATCAAACTCATCAAGAAGTGACATGTGATCTCTATCTAAATCAGAATTTTCTTTAACTAAGTTAGCATGCTCAATTTGTAAAGAACTAAATTCAACATTAAGCTTAGCATGCATCTTTTTCAGTTTCCTATACGAGTCATGAATATTCTCAGAAATAAGCAATAATTCTTCATATGAAAGTTGACATACCTCATCTTGATCTGATGGATCAAGGTTATCATTAGCCATAAGATACAAGTTTGTTACCTCCTCCTCTGCTTCTTCTTCTGACGATTCTGAGGCAAAGTCGTCCCAAAAAGCTTTTTGTGTCTTTATCTTTCCTTTCTTGTATTTGGCTTTGTCATCACCTTTCTCCTTAGCTGGTTGGCTCTTCAGATTAGGGCAATCGGCTCGAAGGTGACCTGGCTTCCTGCACTCAAAACAAAATGTATCAGATGAAACCTTATTGGACCTTGAGCTCTTACCTTTATTCCAGCTATTCTGATGACGCTTTTATTTTCTCTTTAGGAAATTTTTGAACCGTCGGGTCATCAGTGCTATCTCATCCTCTTCCTCCCCTGCATAGCTTTCACTTTCTGAGTTGCTTGCTTTTAATGCCACCATTTGCTCCTTTTTCTTTTCACCTGCATCACTTTGCCTTTGGCTCACTCCTTGCTCGTATGCAATGAGTGACCCAAGGATTTTATCAATAGAATAAACATTAAGGTCTTTAGACTCAGTGATAGCAGTTATCTTAGCATCATAGGAACTAGGTAAGCATCTAAGAATTTTATTCACTTTTTTCGAATTTGAAATCTCTCTACCTAATGCATGCAAGGATGTCACAATTTGGGTGAACCTAGTGTACATGTCAGAAATTGTTTCATTAGGTTTCATACGGAAGAGTTCATAATCATGAAGTAGAATGTTAAGCCTAGACTGTTTTACTTCGTTTGTTCCTTCATATGTAATACACAGTCTATCCCAAATCTCCTTACCAAAAACACAGGTAGACACTCTCATATAGTCCTCGAACTTCAATGCACAGAAAAAACAATTTAAGCACTTAGCATTCAGTTGGGCTAATTCCCTATCCTCATTGCTCCATTCATTGAAAGGTAATGGAGTTTTCACTCCATTCACAGTTTTAATAGGTGCAACATATTCATCATTCACTAACATCCACATGCGGTAATCTATAGATTGCAAAAATGTAGACATTCTAATTTTCTAGAAATCAAACAGAATGTTATCAAAAAATGGTGGACGGGTTATTGAATAACCCACCGCAGTGTTACGATTACCAAAGTTTGACATGATCGTTTTCTTTCAAGATTTTTTAAAATACTATTTTTGAAAGTAGGCTCTGATACCAATTGAAATTAATAGATGGACAAGAGGGCGGGGGGGTGAATTTTGAAAACTTTTTGACAATAATTAAAACCTAAGCAGGAGTTCTAAATATTTTCGTTATTTTTAGAATTTTAATATGAAAAATTAAACAACCTTTTTTTTAATTTTCCAAGGCAAATATTTTGAAATTAAAAAAGCACGTAGTAATAAAGAAGCAGTAAGGAAAAAATACACCAAGATTTTTATAGTGGTTCGGTCAAAATGTGACCTACGTCCACTCCCCGGAGTCCTCCGCTCCGGGATTTTCTCTACCAACTATAGTTCTCCTTTTGCCCCCATTGGCAAGGCGGAGAAGCCTTTACAAATCTCCCTTTCACCAACCCGGCATGGCGGAGTGCCAAACTCTATTTTTGCCCTCCTGTCGACGGCAGAGAACCTTCTCGTTTTTCTCCCTCCTGGAGAAGGCAGAGTACCTCGAGGTCACGAATGTAGATGAGCCTTTCCCTTGGAGATCCTCCCTCAAATTCTTCTAGGGCCACAGGAGGAGCAAGATGCAGCAAGTTCGGAGCAACCGTGTGATCTCCCTCACACCTCTTCTCTCTCACAACACTCACCTTCACCTTCCTCTCTTAAACCCTAAAGAACTTCTCTAGAGCTCTCTCCCTTGGAATCTCTCTCTAACCACGTTCTCCTCTCTCATACACTCTCAACCCAAGAATTACAATTTTGATACTTAAAAAATGGGCTAAAAAAACCCTGAATTTTTAAAGTAGCCGTTACTATCTTACAGTACGGTTCTACAATCGTACAATACGATCTTCATAAATAGACTTTGTCCTGTTACGAAGTGGTATGAACAGTTCAAAAATGTTCGTATAGTACGATACTAAATCATACGGTACGATCCATGACAACACAGTTCATACAAGACGATAGTCGGGATGATCAAACATCGTCTCTGTTCATCGTATGGTATGATGTACATCGTATGGTACGATGAGACAAAAAATAACTAATCATCCGGGATGATATCCGGGATGATTATAATTCGTCTCTGTTCATCGTATTGTACGAATGGGTTCATACAGTATGATGTTCAAATTATAATTAAGCCCAGATTTCTTGCACTAATCACGGGTTAAGTTAAGTAAGTATTTAAAAATAATCATACAGTGCGAACAAGTTTGTACCGTACGAACGGCAAAAAATTTCTTACTTAAGTTAAAAAACGGCTAGAGTTTTGGATTTGAACATATCGTACAGTACGATATAATTTCATACGGTACGATCTATTCACAGAATCGTACTATAACCCTTTGATCATACGGTATGAATTAACATCGTATAGTACGATCTCCAGAGAAGAAATTCTATTACATTCTACATTTAAAACCTCTCCCCCTGTGTGTGTGCATGATTGCTCGAGCTTTTATGCATTTTGTGGCCAGACTTAAGAAAATAAAAATGAAAAGAAAATACATTGCAGACTCTTGCTCCTAATCTACCCATCCTTGAGTCTTCCTGTCGTCCTGAGTAGCTTTTGATCTTCCTGAAATATTAGAACTCACGGACAATAGCAAATAATATTCAATGAATCTCAATATAATTATTATTTGTCATCATCAAAATCTTAAGCTTGGGGTCATGGGTTGCAACACTTATAATCAAAGATCTGCCCCGGATCCTAAATCTATTTTAGACACTAGACCACAGTCGTCCGATCCTAACTATTGCAGTGTAGGACTTGGACTTGCCCCGGCCTGGATTGGGGAGCCAGCTAACCACCAAATCGATTTAAAATACATGAGTCTGATCTTTTATGAAAGAGTGGTAACTTTGTATTTAAGGTTTTGGAGAGTTGGGGCCGACATCTAGAGATTTTTCTAATTAGCCCCTTTGACTTATGCTGGATGCAAAAATGCTAAGGACTAATGCAATTAAAATTTTGACTTCAAGTACGTTTCTAATGTAATGTGTGCTGGTTGACAACTTCAATTCAAGTATGCTTGAAATTTTAAAAACAAGCTTAGAAAATAATTTTATTTTTAGAAGACTGAGCTTCCCCAAGTCCGGTACCTCGTCCTCATAGGTTAGACTATCAGGACTCTACCCACAGGCGGGGAAGGTTCTAAAATAAGGAAAGAGTAATGCAGAAATATGCATGTGACCCCGGGGTCGATCCCCAGCTAAAGAGAATTTTTAAAAAGGACTATTTTCTCCTAATCTCCCCCTCACTAGAATTACACTTTAAAAAATAGGGGAGATAAAAATATTTTTGTTGTTTTAAATTTTTTTTAAAAAAGAAAGAAATGATACAAATACGTTCTCCTCCTTTGACATTATCAAAAAGAGAGGAGGCACAAACAAAAAACAAAATTAACAAAAACAGTCACTGATCTAGTGAAAAAACAAATATTCTTAAAATGAGAAAGTTACCTCTTGGTTTTAATAAAAAACTTAGTATAATTGGATTGACAACGCATAGCCCAGAAAAGATTAGAAATTCATAATTTGATAATCCAAACTCAAGTTCTTTAAAAAGGCTCAAAAACTTTTTAATTCAATATCTAAATCATAAAATAAATTAGAGAAAGAAACAATCATTTTTCAAAAACTCCTTCCATAAAATATATCTAATAGAAGATCAATGCACAAATTGTTGAATCAAGAATCAAGATTTTCAAAGTCAAATATCGAAAGTATCAAGGGTTTTCTTAAGCTTTTTAAGAAGTATAAGAATGATAAGCATTAATTTTTTGTGAGCTCATTTTATGCCTCTTGACAATTGGTTGGCGCACTGCGCATCTTTTGATACACTTTGTGTATTCTATATTTTTCAATTTGGCACTTTGCGTATCTTTTATTTTTGGCATCATTGGCCAATTTTTTGACTATGGTACTTTTCTGAAATCTTAAATACCAAAAGTAAACCCATACTATTGATAAAGCAAATTTCTTGATTAAGAAAATTTTGAATTAGATTTAACAACTTGCAAAAGATTTTTATGTGATAAATAAAACGTAGGGAGATAAAAAAATTTGTTTCAAAAACTAATTTAAAAGATGAAAAAGATTTTAAATCAAAAGTAGGATAACCTCTTTTGGGAAATAGAGATTGAGAGTACAAAAAATAACGAGTTTCCTTCCTTTGACTATTTTAGAGAAGTCAAACAAAATTTATTAAAGATTTCAAGAAAAAATAAGAAGTAGATTTTTCATTTTTAGAAAAGTGAATGTGTGTGTTGATTAGAGAAAACATCCACGAAAAACGAAAACAAAAAATCAAAGAATAAAGAAAAACAAAAAGCAAAAAATATAAAAATAAAAACATAAAAAGAATTTTATCCATTTTCTCTCTCCTAGTCCGATGCTTCAGAAACCAAATCTGCCCATGAGATTTTTTGTCTTTCATTATTTCCCCAATTTAAATTTTTCTCCGTCTTGCCCTTTTCTTTCGTAGGAAGAATTCTTAAATTAGGTCACTCATTCTTCATATGTTCAGGTTTCCTACATCGAAAGCAAATAATGTCAGAGGAAATATTAACATCCTTATCATTTTTACCTTTCTTCCACTTGTGCTTATGCTTTGGTGAGCTTTGTGATTTACTTGACAAGTCATTGCTATCATCACCAACTAAGCTTCCTTTTTCCGTATCTTCGGCTTGTAGAACAATCGTTTCATCTGCATCAAAAAAGTTATTGACCCAAACCTTGCTCGTAGGAAATGAGTGAGCCAATCAAATTATCAATAGAATATATATTCAAATTTTTAGATTCACAAATAGCAACAACTTTAGAATCAAATTTATCTAGTAGACATCGAAGAATTTTGTTAACTTTTTCAAAATTTGAAAATCTTTTTCCTAAAGTATGCAATGAGTTTACAATTTGAATGAATCTGGTATACATGTCTAAGATCGTTTCAAAAGGTTTCATGGAAAATAATTCAAAATCATGCATTAACAAATTCAACTTGGATTGCTTGATTTCATTCGTGCCTTCGTATATGGTATGTAGTTTATCCCAAACTTCCTTACCAGTAGTGCAAGTGAAAACTACCATAAAATTATCAGAAGTTAAAGCATAGAAAAAATAATTTAATGATTTTGCACTCAATTGAGCATTGAGTTGTTCTTCCCTATTCCACTGATTAAAAGGAATATTAATTTTAATTCCATTAACAATACGTGATAGTGATGAATAACCAGTTAAAATCATATGCCACATACAAAAATCAATCAATTGCAAGAAAATAGACATGCGAGTTTTTCAAAAATCAAATGACATATTTTCAAATAAAGGTGGTCTGATGATTGAATAACCTTCCGCAATATTACGATTAGCCATGGATCAAAAATTCAAAAGCTTTTAATAACTTATTTTATGAAAACCGCTCTGATACCACTTGAAAGTGCTCTGATACCACTTGAAAGTTCGTTAGGGATATTAAGCCCTATGAACTTAGTCCCAAAGCTAGTTAAAAAGAGTGGTGAATTGGTTAAAGAAGAAACTTTAAGCGAAGTACAAACCAAAATCACCACAAATAAAAACCAATGCGGAAATTAAATACGGAAGCTATAATAAGAAAAGAACACACCAGATTTATAGTGGTTCGGTCAAACCTTGACCTACGTCCACTCCTTGGAGGCACCCTCCAAGTATTGCACTAACTAAGTGTCTCTCCTTTAGCCCCCACAGCTAGGCGGAGAAGCCCTTACAAAATCACTTCCACCTTCCCCGGTGCGGCGGAGTCGTCGGGTCCTTTGACACCAAAGGGATCTTCTTCTTTGATGAACTTACCTCGAGACAAGTCTTGAATCCGATAGTACTAAGGTGCGAGTTTGCCGGAGCAACCTTGTGGAATACCCTCCACACTCCCTTGAGTTCCCCCCCTCACAGGATCTTCTCCCTCTCAAACTCCACCCTTTCCACTCTACCTTTCAAGCTCTTTCTTGCAGTCTCCCCCACAAGAACGAAGCTCTAATAGCTGCCAAAGACACTTACAAAAGTTGCCATGCCATAGCTTAAATAGAAGCTCTCAAAACGAGCTCATTAATGCAAGTTGCCGACATTATCATCCAGGACGATAGGCATATGAGGAAAATCATCCTGAACATTGCCCTGAAATGAAGCTGGACAATGTCAATCGTCCAGCACATCGGCCAGGATGATTTAGCGATTATTTAGAACTAATTGCTTTCCTTAAATTCCAGAGAAATTATGGAAAATTTGTCCTGGATCGGCCGGGACGATATTTTATAGTCCAGGCTGATCCTCTGGACGATGTCCAAAAATAGGTTCTTTCTAAATAGATTTGGCGGCAGATTCTTGCTGAATTGAGCCTATCATCCTGGCCGATATAAAATCGTCTAGGATGATGTGTTTTTCACAATGACGGTTGCTTTAATGAGGATGCCCTAATTAGGGTTTCTGCTTTTGGACAGATCGTCCAGGACGATATTACCAAAAATAGAAAACTTTAGGGTCCCGTTAGAAACTCTTCCAAGTTACAAAGAATCAGGACCCACACCAAATACAATAGACTTAAGAAGGGAAAAAGTGTACAAACTGACTCAAACCTAATCTACCCAATCTTGAGCTGATTCCAAATTGCAGTCCGATCGTGTGAACCTGAAAAGTCAGTACATAAGGCGATTGTAGAGAAATAAGAAATGTTTGCTATCATCAAAATCATAAACCATAGATCCGCAACATCCTTTTCTTCAAGCTCCTTAGATTCTTCATAGTAGACTACCCAAATGGATAAGAGGGCACTTCCCTAAAAGGGTAAGGCCACTCTTTCCTCTTTGGGTAGCGAAGAAGTGTGGTCCAAATTTGGATCTCCAAGTAGAAAAGGTCTACTCCCCTTAGGGGCATCCTTTTCTCTTCGGAGTCCAAGCTTTGGACCTATGTATCCCAACTCAAAATCTAACTTTCACAACACTTAACACTTATACAAATTATATTTTTTTTGAAAATAAAAATCCAGACTCACCTGCAGGGTTATCCTAAGCAGTTAATAAATAAAAAGCAATTATTCCCAAGCAGTTATATTTGTGTAGAAAAGAAAGTAAACACACTGGCCATGCACTTTTTATTTGGGGGCTTTAGCAGCTGAAGCACTTGTGCGAGCATTTATAACAATTGATATTTATTATTAACTTTGCCCCCCTTTTATTACCCTGCATGAGCGTGGCCACATGCAGAAAACTGTGTGAACATCCAGATCGTACCTAACTTAAGGGTAATCTAATCTCCAAACACATCAATCCATCCACAGAGTGCAGAAAAGTAAGCAGACACAGCAAAGCAAATTCATTCACAACATGCAGTGAAAACTACGAAAAATTTGGCACACAGCAGTAAAGTAAACATTGGCCTAATCTAGATCTAGGGTTGGTTGTCCTAGCAAACCATCTAAAGTGTGTGTAGAAGGTCGTGTGGCAGGGGTAGATCCTAAAGTGGGTGATTAGTTAAAGTTGTCTAAAATTCTGAGTTTGTTAAGGCTTAAGGAGAATTTGTGTTAGAATTTAAATATTAATATATTAAAATCTTTATTTAAATATATTTTAAGGGTTAATTGATTACTATCTTTGTTTCACATCGAGGCCATGAAGTTTATTTCACCTTCCTTGGGGCTAAGTTAATAGCCTCGTAGGCCTAGGTTACCAGTATCAATCGAGGTTAATTAAGTTATTTTAAGTTAGTTGGAATTAAAAAAGGGGATTAATATTAAATGGAGTTATTTACTGATTTTAGTGTATTAGTTAAGAGTTTTATTAACTTATTAAGAAAATTCTGTAGTTTAAAAGAGTTAATAGATTTTAGAGGGTTATCCGGATATGTTAACTAAGGGGTCAAAATTTTGATTTTTTAGAATTAGGGGGAATCATAAAGGTTTCAGATTTTTAATAAATACTAGACCTTATTATGAGTTGTTAGACAGGTGGTACATTCAATTTGGAGTTTTCTATCAAAAGTCATGATTTTTAGAAGTTTTAACCCGATTTTAAACTAAGGTTGACCAAAATGTTGACTTTTTGACTTTGACCAGATTTTAGGGGTTTGACATTTTTGGAAAATACTAGATTTTAATTAGAGTCATTATCCACTGAGTTTGATTTATTTTGAATTTTCTATAATTAGTTATGAATTTTGAAAGTTTAGGTATTTATTGGAATTATTAAATTGTTTCAATTAAGGGTCATTTTAGTGATTTGATCCCAAATGAGTCCTAAACTTCTTGAAATCAACTCCAAAGATCAGAAATGATCTAAGGAGAGATAAAAAAGTGTTTAATGATTTTTTGGGATTTTAAATAATTATTAAATAATTAATATTGATTAAACATTGATTTTAACTTAAAATTAAATTAAGATAGATTTAAAAGACAAACTAAAGTGATTTCAATTTTCACTGATTAAGGGGTCAATTGAGGTCGGTTAGAAGTATTTTAGAGAATTTTAGGAATTAAAATTAGTTTATTAGAATTTTATTAGGGTTAAAGGCCAATTCTAAGGGGGAATACTATGGCTCCTATTTGATGAACCAAATGAGCTCCAAACCTGATGAAATTTAGGCCATAGCATCACGTGATCCCAAGGCCTAAACTTACCAAATTTGGGCTCAAGTGGAATACCCTAAGGTGACTAACCAAGCCACCTAAGGTGAATTCTAAGTCACCTTAAAAAATTCCTAGGGAGCTATACTAAATTTGGATTGGGGCAAAATTAATGGCTCTATACTCCCTATACTACACATCATCATCACACAAAAAATCAGACCCTAAATCCCGTTGGATAGGTCATAATTTCAATTTGGATTTAAGGGTCAAACCATGACCCATGAATCCAAAATTAAAAATTGAAGCCCTTAAACATTTCAAACAGGAGGGATAAAATTTGGACATGTCAGAGACATGCCCAAATTCAATCTCCCAAAGTCTCAAGTCCTGGGGAATTAATTATAAGCTAGAAATGCAATAATTCAAAAAACACTATTACTAAAATTAAGCTCAACACAGATGCAACCAGGAGCTGAGACCATAAAGCTTTTGTAGGTCTCCCTGAGACCTTTCCAATGAGCCTAGGAACACCTAATTTGGTCAAGTGTGCAGGGAGATATCAATTTTTGAAATTCTTGTGAATTTTCTGGAATTTTTTATTTTGGCCATTACACAGTCAGCCGCGCTTTACACGTGGTGCATCACGATTGGCGGGGCAATCATTGGCGCTGACTGCGTAACGGTCAGGTTAACCGTAGCCGTCGGATGGAGGATCGGACGACCATGATTAACGACGCTCCGGAACCGTGGGATCTAATCCGAACTGTTGATCCGAATCAACAGCCAGGATTACGTCTTCAACCTCCCGCTCGAACCCGAGATCGTGAAGCTTCTCCGGCGTGATCTGGGCGATCCCGCCAGCTAACTTCGATGAAATTTCACAGGAAGTATCAGGATAGTGGAAACCTTCAATCCAATGGTGGAAAACCGTTGGGGTGTAGGTTTCCTTCACACTTGACCGGACTACCTAGCTAGGGAGCTCAGGATGGAGGGATTACCGCGGAGGCAGTCTCAACGGATGAGCTGCTCTATCAAGAAGCTTCAGGAGGTGATGGCGAGCAGACTTCCTTTTGACATCGGGACTGGAGGACGGTCGGAGGTACGACTTCGAGCTGGAGGTTATGAGCTTTCGCCGGAGTTCGCTCGAACGGGTGGACGGGATGGTCTGAGAAGCTGGAGGAAGACGCTAGGAGGTCGATAGAACTCTGGGAGCAATTCGAAATCGTTTGGGATCGAATGGCGAGGTCTGGGGAGCTCTACCCTATTCAGCGATCTCCCTCAAGCTCGGACGGCTGGGATCGAGCTGGAGGGGCCTCGAATTGATTCCAGTTGGAAGGGGGCACCATCCCAGAGGGATCGTGAGTGTCAAGCCGGCGAGCCACAGCCTTTGGAAGGCTTTCGGTCAGGATCGGGTTGGAGGGACCACCGGAGCCTGTTCTCCATTGGTTCCGACCGTCGCCGGCCGGGGTTTAGGTCGGGTTGACCAGGGAAGGTCGATGGGGACATGCTGGAGTTGAGAGTGAGCTCAATTGGGCCTAAGGAGGTCCATTTCGCTCTGGTGGCTCAGTTGGACCCAAACCTGCTCGGTTTGGGTCGAATTGAGCTCAACTCAGGTCAGGCCAGACCCTGGGCTTGATGTGGGAGATGGGTCTTGGTCTGGTGCACCCAATACAAGTGTCCATTGGGTTCAATTTGATCTGGGTTCAAAAATGGCTCAGTTCTATATGGTTTTGGCTACTTCGAGTTAGCTTAAAACCTGACCCAAGTTAGCCCAAGGCATGGGCTGGCTGGAGGAGGTGTGTTGGACCTAGGACCACCTATTAGAGGTGTTGATCATGTTCAATTTGACTTAGGGCAAGAATTGGCTCAATCCCAAGTGGTTTTGGGCACTTTGGTTTAGCCTAACTCTTGACCCAAATGAACCCAAGGGCTGGGCTGGTCAAGGGTGGTGCATTGGGTCAAGGGGAACCCAATGGAAGTGTTGGTCAAGTTCAATTTGACTTAGGTCAAGAATTGGCTCAATCCCAAGTGGTTTTGGGCACTTTGGGTTAGCCTAACTCTTGACCCAAGTGAGCCCAAGGGCTGGGCTAGTCAAGGGAGGTGTATTGGGTCAAGGGGAACCCAATAGCACCTTGATTTGGATTCAACTTGATTAAGGTTGAGAGATGGCTCAAGAGAGACCTTTCTTTGGTCACTTGGATCAGGCCAAATGGCTAACCCAAGTGAACCCAAGTCTTGGGTCTCCAAAAGGGGTCTCTTGGATGTTCAAGGGATCACCCCTTGGGCTCAAATGAAATTGGAATAGCCTTGATCAAAAAGTTCAAGTGGAATGAAGGTGTATGAGTAATTTGGTCAACTGAGTTGACTTGGTCAACCAAGTTGACCTAGGGCCAAGAGTTGGATTTTTTGAAACCTATTTGGTCATATGAGTTTAATGGGTGAGACATCAAGATGTAGAAAGGTCATTTGGGCCAAAATGACAATTTTGACCCTAAAGGGGTATTAGGGCCAAAATGGGTTGAGTTAGCCAACCCAATTGCTCTAAGGTTGGAGTTGAGTCAAAGAGGTTTAAGAGGTCATTTGAAATCATTTGAGAAGGGTTTCAAAGATTGATGATCAAATCAAATCAAGTTTGGGCCAATGAGTCCAAAAATCCTTAAAAGGGCATGTTGGTCATTTTGCCCCTGAGTCAATTCTGGGTCAAATTGAGTCTAAACAAAAGCAGACTATTGTTTTACAAATCAATATCAAGGCATTATAGGTGGTCAAAGGGTTTGAGGAAGGCTCAAAGGTTAAATTCCATTAGGTGGAATGTCCAGTGGCATGGGCTGTAAATATTTGAAGGTTTTACAGCCTTTGGATTTGGATTAAGTTCATAGGGTTAAAGTCCTCCAAATGAGCTCAAATTTGGAGGGATGACATTAGAGACATGTCACATCAAAATGAAATTAATAGACCTTAAATCAGATGTCAATTTACTGGGTTTCAAGGTGATGGAAAAATCACCTAGGGAGGGCTTTAGGACCTAAGTCTTTAGCCTAAGGATTATGGGTTTGGGTTGAATTAAGATTCGAATTGAGCCTAAGGGCTAGGAGCTAAGAAGATCCTAGGATCTAGGACTCAGGGAGGAGCTAAGAGTGACCTCATACAAAAATGAGGTCAACAGACTGAAGTGCAACATTTCTGTTAATGGGTCTGGGAGGCTTACGGCTTGTGTTCCTACCATGCGGAGAAGGCTGTGAGACGGAAGGAGGAGCAGGAGGCTTGGATGGGAAAAATTTTGGGATATGAACAATCGAACCATAGTGCTCACAAGGAACAAGTTTCCACTCGTATTGTAATTTAAGAGAAAAAGGTTCACCTAAAATAGTGATAGGAATAATTTCAGGATAGACATAATCCTTAGAGACCTGAACACATACTCTAGCATATTTGTAAGTCTAGATTTTTCTGTTGTTAAATCATCCACAGCCAAAGGAATCCCAACTTTACTGGAAATACGTGAAATTCCTTCCGAAGTCCAACAAGGAAAAGGCAAGTCTAGAATTTTAAACCAATTGGGGATCGAAGTAAACTTTTCTCTTACTGGCTTGAAATTTGGTACCCATTTTTGTAACACAAACTACTTTCCAAGAAAAAACCACACACTGCCAGCCAAAGTTATATCATAATCTTCATGGGACGAAAACTTCAACATAAAAAAACCATTGTTGAGAGATAGCAATTTCATCTTACCTTTGAGTTTCCATACCTTACGAATTGTAGAAAGCAAAGATTTGTAAAAGTGTCTTCTACCGATGGAGTAGCCAACCAACGACAATCCCCATTCATCCTTCTCAACTTTAACATGTGCTTCA
This sequence comes from Dendrobium nobile, assembly GCA_022539455.1. NCBI lineage: Eukaryota > Viridiplantae > Streptophyta > Magnoliopsida > Asparagales > Orchidaceae > Dendrobium > Dendrobium nobile. Next base: position 25,278,830 of record CM039723.1, read on the forward strand.
TTAAAATCCAAAGGATCATTCGGCGATGACGAAGAAGAAAGCGCAAAAATATTTCCGGGTCTTGGAGTTGCAAAATTATTGCTCTAGCTAAGAGTAGACGCCGGGGAAGGCAAAATACTCTTAGAAGACAGAGGAGGAAATTCCTTAGGGGAAGAGAGGTTGGACATCGGGGAGAAGGAGCTCCCCTGGCCTAGCCGGGAGAAGAGAACGAGAAGATGAAGTCAGGAGGAAATGTCGGCTAGGGCAGAACAAACCCTAGCAGAGCAGAATAAACCTTTTTTCCTCCATTACTAATTCAACTTTTTCTTTTTCATCGTTCACTTTCTTCCCACTATAGACAAGATAAATCACTAGGCCATCAGATTTCCAAAGCAAAAGAAAAAGTGAGGTTCCTTATTATTTTTATTTATTATTTCATTTGTTTGTTGTGGTTAGCATTATAAAACATTAGGTTTCATCATTACTTCCATTAACTTATATTGTTGTATATATATATAATTGTGTGTGTGTGTGTGTGTGTGGGGGGGGGGGGGAGAAAGAAATACATAAAAAAAGAGAGTTTAAAAAAATAAAAGAGAGTTAAAAAAAAAAGGTGAGATGGATTAAGAAAAAAAGGAGAAAAATAAAAATAACAAAGACTTATATGCATTTCATCGCCACCCCAACCGGAAGGTGCCCGAGACCCTTATACGCCCATGTAGCATAGTGGGGATTTAGGAAAATACAGTTGCGATGTCACCCGACATCTACCTGAAGCGCTGCATATAGCGTGGAGGGAAAGACTGCCTCTTGAAAGTTCATTAGGGATGTTAGGCCCTTAAGAACTAGCCCTAGGTTAACCAAGAGGAGGGGTGAATTAGTATTTAAAAAAATTTTTAAACCAAAGAACAAAAGTCACAAACCAAAATCACCATAGAAATCAAAGTACAGAGAAATTAAATGCGGAAGCAGTAAAAAGAACACAAGGGTTTATAGTGGTTCGGTCAACTCGACATATGTCCACTCCCCAAAGGCGCCCTCCGAGTATTGCACTACTAAAGTGAATCTCCGTTTGCTCCCACAGCAAGGCGGAGAAGCCCTTACAAAAACCTCCTTTTTGCCACCCCCGACAAGGCAGAGAACCCCACTCTTTTTGCTTCCTCCTGAAGCAGGTAGAGAACCTTGATCGATCGCTGAAGCTTACCTCTCCCAACCCTTCCAAGGATAAGAGACTCTAGTGGAAGAAGAAGTGGAACAATGCTTGGAGCAACCCTTGTGAACTCCCTCACAAGCTCCCCCTCACAAGATCCTCTCTCTCTCTCCCTCTCTCTCTCTCTCCCTCTCTCTCTCTCTCCCTCTCTCTCTCTCTCTCTCCTCTAGGATTTCTCAGGTTAAGAAAGCAGCAAAAGATTATTCAAAACATTGAACAATAGCTCTTAAATAGAAGAGCTTCAAAATAGCTCATTAATTACAAGTTGCTGACATTATCATCCAGGACGATAGGTATATCGTCATGTACGATTAGTGCAATTTAGGACTAATTAGCTGGGATGATCTGGGATGAATAGAAGAAAATTGTTCCTATCATCCAGGACGATAATATATCGCCCTGTATGATTAGCTGAAATCACAGATTATCGGCCAGACAATCGCTCTGAAATGAGATCTGGACGATTCCAAAATAGCTTCATCATCCGGGCCGATCTCACAGTCGTCCCAAACGATTAGTTTAAATCAGAGGAAAATCATCCACAGCATCGCCTGAAATTTGAGCTGGCCGATCCCGATCGTCCAGACCATCACCTGGAATTTGAGCTGTCCGATATTTATTGTCCAAGAGCAACAAAGGTTTTTTTTTTGAACTGATCATCCTGGCCGATCATGAGATCGTTCCAGACAATGTGATCATATCAATCATCCTTAATTACTTTCCTTAATTACCAAATTAATTTAGGCATAATTGTATCAAATCGTCCAATACGATAAAAGATCGTCCTGACCGATTTCCTTAAATAAAGAATACCTAAATAGATCATGGCGGTTGATTCTTTCTGTTTTTAGCTTATCATCTTGGCCGATACACGTATCTTCCACGTCGATCGACTAATGACGGCTGCCTTAACAATAATTCTTGATTAGGGTTTCTATTTTGAACCTGATCGTTCGGCCGATAGAAAAATCCTCCGGGGCGATGTGAGAAAAAAACAAAAATCCTTAATCAGACAAAAAAATCACTCAAGTGTGTGTGTGTGTAGGGTTACTTAGCATCAGAATACTTTAATGGTTACAATTGACTCAAGAAAGGGATAAAGAAAATTACAGACTGACTCAGACCTAGTCTACCTAATCTTGAGCTGGTTTTGATTGCTTGTCTGATCTTGTGGCTTTGAAATATCAGTATAAAAACAATCGTAGGGAAACAAGAGTGTTTCCTAACATCAAAATCATAGTTCATGAAAATAGGTTTGCAACAATCTCCCCCTTTTTTATGATGGCAAACACTAACAAAGAATTCCAAATTATTATGGCAGTTTAGTATAAACTAGTGTGAAATAAAAAAAAAGTTCATTAAATTCCAGAATTCAATGTACAAGATACATCAATCTACTCCCCCTTTTGTCATCACAAAAAGGAGGGAACCTAAACACACAAAAAACATAACTGAAACTAAAATAAAATAGAAGAAAAGCACACACAGAAAATAGAAACTAAAAGTAGAAATATGAGGGATCCTGATCATCAGACGGAGGTGGTGGTGGTGGCTGCTGGAAGTAACTGGTCAGGGCAGCGAACTGTGAGCCAAACCAGGCCATTTCCATGTCATGCTGCTGCTACTGGTGTGTAACATAGGCGTTAAAATGAGTCTCAAATCGATCAAATCTCTCCACCAATTGATCAAGCTAAGAGTGCTGACGGAGAGGAATGGGTTCAGGAACTGGAGCAGGAGCCTCCTCCTCCTCGGCCCCCCGAGCTTCCTCATCTCCAGGGTGGAGATGAGTACTATGAAGGACATTGAAAGAACTGTTTGAGTAGCAGGGAGGCTGAAGGTTTGGACGAGTAGGATATTGAAGTTGGTATTTGGTTTCACGAATATGAGTTATGAAGTGTCCTAAAGCTAGGTTGGGTTTTCTCTTATGACCTAGATCATGAATTATTGTCAAATGATCAATGTATCAAAAAATCATGTCAGTAGCATTAAACTCTCTATGGTCCATAATGTAAAAGTTAGTAAGAGAAAGCAGAAGAGTGATGTGGACTCGGTCCCCAGCTTTTGGAATAATAGAAGTGCGAAGGACATGTTGGATTGTCCTAGCATCTTTGAGTAAAGAGCTAGTATTTCCAACATGAGAGGGTGCATTAGTGTGGTGAAGAAAGTGATTTGCCTAGGAACAGTAAAAATCTGGATCATAGATAAAGTTATACAGCTTATCCCCTGTGGTGGATAGATGCAACAGTTCAGCACAGTCCTAATATGTGATCTCAACAGGGCGTCGATTCACATAGGAGGTGAGGGCTGTGTAGGCAGAATTTATGCGAAGGTTTGCAAAAAATTTAAAAAGAAGTTCAGAGGAAAAGGGGACTGCGAGGTAAGAATGAAGGATAGAGAAGTGTGAGTGAAGAGGTCTAATAACTGGATATGAGAAATGAATATGATTAATTGTTCTGGAGAGTGATGCCAAATTTTTTGTAACGATGGTAGGCTGCTTGATCTTCTGCCTCCCTGAATTGAGGGTCAAGCATGTCCCTTGAGGAGCTTCCAGAAGTTTGGCGAACACGTTTTCCACCAGCCATAGCAAGAAAATATTAAGCAAACAAGAGAGGAGAAGAAGATTGAAGTGAGAAACATGGCCGGAATGCTCTGAATTTAAAGAAACGGCCAGATCATCCAGGATGATCGTGAAATCGTCCAAGTCGATCTGGTACAATAATTGCGTTTAGGCCGATTGGTCAAAAAGGCGGTCCGATCATCCAGGACGATCAGACATCGACTGGGACGATTAGATACAGGCGATCGTCCCGAGGAGTCAAGCCAGACGACCATTAAAAAAGTAGATCGTTTGGGCCGATTAGGTGAATCGTCCCGGATGATGCCCAATAATTAATCGTATCAGCTAAATTTAAAATGTTTTAAATCTGTGCCATGTGTATCTTCCAGAATGAAGGTGGATCGGCCAGGATGATTGTCCAATAATGGATCATCCCAGATGATTTTAAAAATTTTAAACGTACTAACACGTATATCATCCAGGACGATCAGGTGTATCAGCCAGTACGATGCCCATAAATGCATCAGCCAGGATGAAAATATATCGGCCAAGATGATCAAGATGATTGAAACAGATGACGATCATATCGTCCAGGATGATATGGGATCGTTCGAGATGATGAATTTCAGCAAACTCAGAAAAGTTAAGCAGATGGAATTTTGAAGGGAGATGATCATATCATCCAGGACGATAGGAACATCGTCCGTGATGATGTGACAAAAATTGGAAGTTTAAAGAAAAGATGGAGATTATCAGTGAAAGCCAAAAAATAAAATAAACAAAAAACTAAAAATAACAACAAAAAAATAAAACCATGTAAAGATTTTTTTTTTGTTTTTAAATTTCCATTTTTTTTAGCAAAGTAAGCATATGAAAAATTTTCCAAACAATTAAATTTTAAAGTTTCAAAAGATCAATAAGTTAACAATATCAAAATCTGAAAACGGTAGAATATCCGATCCTGTTAACCCTAGCTCGGACTTCTTTCAGGGCAAAAATCATATTTTGAAAACAAAAGGCCTAACTCAACATAACTTAATTGGATAACAAAAAGATCCGTTTAAAACTTGGTTACAAAAAAAAATATCTTATAAGATAATATACCAAAGTAATTTATCTTAATCATGGAATTTGAAATCAAGCCTTTGAAAATATCAAATAACCCAAGAGTTCTTCTAAGTTTTAAAAGTTTTGAAAAGAGAGGACAGATTGCTTTTGGTGTGCTCATTCTATGCCTCTTGTCACTTTGACTGGCTCCGTTTTTTTATTTTTGCAAGCTAGAATCTCTTTATCAAACTCTTAAAAAGGATTCTTAGTTGTGAGTATATCTTCTAGATATTAGAGAAGCGAAGCTCACTCTCTAATATAGGGAAGAATAAGCCACAAAATAGAATCAAAATCATATGATAAATGCAATGGCAATATTTCAATTAACTTGAAAGATATATAATAACTTTGGACATTATATATAAGATAGATTATTGTAGCAAGATAAAAAAGTTCTTAATTTCAAAAACCAATTGTTAATATGAGATAGACTTTTGTTTAGAAAAGAAAATTATACCACTAAAAGAGGTTACAGGGAGGGAAACTATTAACGGTGTTTTTCCCTTTTGTTGAGTCTAGTAATTAGGTTGTTAAGCCTAAGTGAATGTCCCAAGGTTACCAAGAGGGGGGTGAATTGGTAGTTTAAAAAATTTTAAGACCCCTTTTAGAAAATTATTGAACCGAAATAAAATTTCTTTTAAATTTTGTAGAAAAAGGTTTTTCAACCACAGAGTTTTTAAAACTGAAATAGAAAGTGCGAAAACGTAAAAACTGTAAAGTAAATGACACCAGATTTATAGTGGTTCGGTCTATAACCAGACCTGCATCCACTCCCTAGAGGCACTCTCTGAGTATTGCACTAATACCAATAGTGACTCTCCTTTTGCACCCACAGCAAGGCGGAGAAGCCTTTACAACACACTCTTTTCACCACTCCCCGGTGCGGCAGAGAACCGTCCGTCCTTTTACACAATACCCAGTGTTGGCAGAGAACCGTCCGTCCTTTCACACTATCCCCAGTGTGGGCAGAGAACCCTTCATCCTTTCACACTCTCCTAGTGTGGGCAGAGAACCCTTCGTCCTTTCACACTCTCCTAGTGTGGGCAGAGAACCCTTCGTCCTTTCACACTCTCCTAGTGTGGGCAGAGAACCCTTTGTCCTTTCACACTCTCCTAGTGTTGGCAGAGAACCCTTCATCCTTTCACACTCTCCTAGTGTGGGCAGAGAACCCTTCGTCCTTTCACACTCTCCTAGTGTCGGCAGAGAACCGGATCTCCTTGACTGATCTTCTCACAAGAATCTAGAAGGAAGAAAGAAAAGAGTGAAGTAATCCCAATTCACAAGTAGAGACTCTTACCTTTGAACTCCAAGTGAAGCCTTCTCGCTCCAGTGGTAGGAATCCTCCCTTGAATGCTTTCTCTAACTCTCTCCTTGGCTATTCTCTCAAGAGGCACGAAGATCAAATGACAAAAAAGATTGGGTGGCAGTCTAATTTGGACTATTTATACAAAAGACAAGAAAAACCGCCCAAAAACTGCAAGTATTCAATTCTGTACGCAGTGGATCGTCCTGTACGATCGTGGATCGTCCTGGACGATTTTACTTAAACGATCTGAAACAACCCTATTTGAATATGTGTACGAAATGTCTTCGTACAGCTGATCGTCCTGTACGAACAAGGTTCGTCCAGTACGAACGGTTATTACAAGGTCGGTTCTAGAAACTAGTGAAAACTGTCCTAAGTCGGTTAATAGTTTGGACGAAAATTGATTCGTCTGGATGAAATTTTTACAGAGGACTGATCGTCCTGGACGATAATTTATTTCATCTGGACGAAAAATTTCCCGAGGACCAATCGCCACGGACGATAATTTAATTTCGTTTGGACGAAAATTTTCCAGAGACCCAATCGTCCTGGACAATAATTAATTTCGTCTGGACGAAAATTTTACAGAGAACCTATCGTCCTGGACGTTAATTTATTTCGTCTGGACGAAAATTTTCCAGAGAGCCAATCGTCCTGGACGATAATTTATTTCGTCCTGGACGAATAGGACTTAGAAAAATTTTCAAGCAAGTTCCTATTTGTTCCATATGCTCTATAGGAGATAACTGTTTGATCGTCCAGTACGAACTGAAGATCGTCCTGTACGATCAGTATAAATTCTATATGATCTCCTTATGTGTGAATGTTTTTATTCTCTCAAAATACAATCACTCCCTTTCAATTTGATTTCTAAGAAAAGTGCAAGCTTCAAATTTTACAAAGTATCTCATGCTGAATTTAATTTGAAGTCTTCGTAGTCTGGAGTTCATTTTTCTTGAAATGTCAGTACATACAAGAGCAAATACAATTCTTCCAAAATTGTTAGGAGATAACTACACATTTGAACAATAATGTTTGAAATCATCAAAACTTTATAAGTTGCAAAAATGAAAAGCATGCAAATAGCAACTATCTTAACACCTTTAACCAATTTAGAGATGCTAATCATTGGCTATAAATCTCCAAAATTTAAGAACTATGAGAAATTATCATAAAGAAAAAGAAAGCCGAAGTAAAAACAACTAAAACAACAATAAAAAAACTAGCACAAAAGACAAAAAACACCACTAATCAACACACCATGCATTTCAAGAATTTATTAAGCAGCAAGTTTAAGCAATTATGAGCTACGAGCCTCTGTTTGTCCAAGTATCATATGCTCTCACGAGGACTTTGGTGAGAGCAATCCTTTAAAAATCAACAACTGTCAGGTTTAGGAACCCAAATAGGTTTGGGTCCCATCTTATGAAGAGTAGAATGCATTGCATGTGTGTTATGCTACGAATTATGCAATTTTGGTCTCCACACCAATTGTGTACTACGGTGAACAGTGCAAGTGTGTGAGATGTGTCCTAGCATGCCACATGAAAAACATCTAACACCAGGAAAAGGATTTCTTAAATGGTTTGGGTTATAATATCTCTTCCTAGGTCTTGGCATTAGATCAAGTGTGGGTGTCATCCAATTTCTTTTAAGTGAATTCAATTCAACTTTAAACCTCAAGTTAGTCTTTTCTAAAGCATCATTATCAATCTTTAATTTGTGCTCAATCTCTTTAGATTTCTTAAAATCATATTCAAGTGAGGTGTGTGAAGCTTTTAATGAATCATGCTCTTCAATTAATTCCAAATGCTTTTTATTTAAATCATCAAATTCATCCAGTAGAGCCATGTGATTTGAATCAATTATAGAATGTTCTTTGAGAATAATCTCATGATCTTTTTATAAATTTAAAAGCTCTAATTTTAAACTTGCATGAGTTTTTTTAAGTTTTCTATATGATGCATGAATTTTTTCACAAATTTCAAATAATTGATCATAAGTTGGTTTACATACCTCTTCTTCATCACTCTGATCAAGATGGTCTTCTTCCATTAAACACAAGTTTATTATCTTTACATACCTCTTCTTCATCACTCTGATCAAGATGGTCTTCTTCCATTAAGCACAAGTTTGTTATCTTTACATACCTCTTCTTCATCACTCTGATCAAGATGGTCTTCTTCCATTAAGCACAAGTTTGTTATCTCTTCCTCAGGTTCAGTCTTAGATGAGTTAGATGCAGACTCAGTCCAGAAAGCTTTTTAGATTCGCTTCTTATCCTTTATGAACTTAGGTTTCTTTTCATTTTTTTCTTTGCTTGAGTAGTCATGAAATGTAGGACAATCAGCTCTGATATATCCAGGCTTCCAACATTCAAAATAAACAACATCAGAAGATCCTTCAGAATATTTGTTATACTTACCTTTTCTCCAATTTTGATGATGCTTGTGACTTTTCCTTAGATAGCTTTTGAATTGCCTTGTGATTAAGGCAATGTCATCTCTTTCAGACCTGGAAGAATCAGAGTTCGTGTTGTTGACGTTCAATGCCACAGTTTTCTCCTTCTTTTTTTCACCTTCATCAAGATTTCTTTGATTCACTCCTTGCTCGTAAGCAATGAGTGAGCCAAGTAAGTTGTCAATCAAATAGGTTTTCAAATCTTTGGATTTAGTGATTGTAGTGATTTTAGCATCAAAAGAGGAAGGCAAGCATCTCAAAATCTTGTTCACTTTTTCATAGTTTGAAAGTTCTCTTCCTAAGGCATGCAAAAAGGTGATTATCTGAGTAAACCGTGTATATATTTCAAAAATCGATTCATGAGATTTCAAACGAAAAAATTCGTAATTATGCAAGAAAATATTCAATCGAGATTGCTTAACTTTATTGGTACCTTCATAAGTAATGCACAATCTATGCCAAATCTCTTTATTATTTGAGCAAGTAGAAACACGCATGTAATCTTTAGATTTTAAAGCACAAAAAAAATAGTTCAAACACTTCGCATTAAGTTGAGCTCTCTTTCATCAAAAGTCCATTCAGTAAAAGGTACTTCAGTTTTAATTCCCTTAAGTTCACGAGAAGGTGGAGAATAACCTTTTTTATTAAGCATCCACATGCGATAATCAATAGATTGTAAAAAAGTAGATATGTGAGTTTTCTAAAAATTAAAAGGAAGATTGTCAAATAAAGGAGGTCGTGTAATCGAATATCCTTCTATTGTATTACGATTTTCGTTGTTAGCCATGTATCAAAATTCAAAAAGTTTTCAAACTCAATTTTTATGAACCTATTCTGATACCACTTGAAAGTTTGTTAGGGATGTTAGGCCCTTAAGAAGTTGCCCGAGGCTAACCAAGAGGGGGGGGGGGGGTGAATTGGTATTTTAAAAAATCTTTAAACAAAAGCACAAAAGTCACAAACCGAAATCACCAAAGAAATCAAAGTACGAAAAATTAAATGCGGAAGCAGTAAAAAGAACACAAGGGTTTATAGTTGTTTTGTCAACTCGACCTACATCCACTCCCCGGAGGCACCCTCTGAGTATTGCACTGTTAAAGTGACTCTCCTATTGCTCCTACAGCAAGGCAGAGAAGCCCTTACAAAAACCTCTTTTTTGCCACCCCCGGCAAGGCAGAGAACCCAACTCCTTTTGCTTCCTCTTGAAGAAGCCAGAGAACCTTGATCGATCGCTGAATCTTACCTCTCCCAACTCATCCAAGGATAAGAAACTCTAGTGGAAGAAGAAGTGGAACAATCTTTGGAGCAACCCTTGTGAACCCTCTCACAAGCTCCCCCTCACAAGATCCTCTCTCTCTCTCTCTCTCTCTCTCTCTCTCTCTCTCCTATAGGCTTTCTAAATTCAAGACAGTAGCAAAAGATTGTTCAAAACATTGAATAATAGCTCTTAAATAGAAGAGTGTCAAAATAGCTCATTAATTGCAAGTTGCCGATATTATTGTCCAGGACGATAGGTATATCATCCTGTATAATTAGTGCAATTTTAGCCTAATCAGCTGGGATGATCTAGGACGAATAAGAAAATTGTTCCTATCGTCCAGGATGATAATATATGATCCTGTACGATCAGTTCAAATCACAGATTATCGGCCAGATAATTGCTCTGAAATGAGGTCTGGACAATTCCAAATTGGCTTGATCATCCGGGCTGGTCTCATGATCTAAAAGTGCTCAGAGGACACTAGAAAGTGCTCTGATACCAATTAAAAGTTCATTATGGATGTTAGGCCCCTTATGAATCGGCCCAAGGCTAAATAAGAGAGAGGTGAATTGGTAAAGAAAATCTTTAAGCAAAGCATAAATTAAAACCAATATCACCATATAGAAATAAACGATGTGGAAATTAAAATGCGGAAGTAATAATAAGAAAAGAATACACTGGATTTATAGTGGTTCGGTCAAACCTTGTCCTACGTCCACTCCTTGGAGGCACCCTCCAAGTATTGCACTAAAAGAAGTATCTCTCCTTTAGCCCCTACAGCTAGGCGGAGAAGCCCTTACAAAATCACTTCCACCTTCCCCGGTGTGGCAGAGTCACCAGGTCCTTTGACACCAAAGAGATATTCTTCTTTGGTGTACTTCCCTCAAGACGTTCCTTGAATCTGACAGTATTAAGGTGCAAGCCTGCCGGAGCAACCGTGTGGAATCCCCTTCAACACTCCCTTGAGTCGCCCCTCATAGGATCTTCTCCCTCTCAGACTTCACCTGTTCCTCACTCCCTTTCAACCTCTCTCTTCAAGTTTCCTCCAAAAGAATGGAGCTACAATGGCTGCCAAAGACATTTTATAAGGTGTCATGTCAAGCTAAAATAGAAGATCTCAAAATGAGCTTATTAATGCAAGTTGCCGACATTATCGTCCAAGATAATAGGTATATCATCCTGCGATCAATACAAATTTAGCTCATCAGCCCGGGAAGATTTGGGACGATCAGAAGAAAATTGGTTACATCGTCCAAACTGATCTCATGATCGGCCCGGCCAATTAGTTTAAAACTGATTTCAATCATCCTGATCATCGCCCAGAATCACTGCTGGCCGATGTAAATCGTCCAGGCCATCATCCCAACTGATCCTACGATCGTCCTGGACGATGTGATCGTATCAATCAGCCATTAATGCTTTCCAAAGATACCAGATCAAATTAGGCATAATTGAGTTAGATCGGCCTGGATGATGTGTATATCATCCTGACCGATTCCCTAAAATAAAGAAAACCTAATCTGATTATGGCAGCTGATTGTTTCTGAATTGAGCCAATCGGTCTGGTCGATACAGGTATCGTCCAGGCCAATCGACTTATGACGGCTGCCTTAATAAGGATGCCCTAATTAGGGTTTCTATTTTTGGGCAGATCATCCAGAACGATATAAATATCGTCCCAGACGATGTTACCAAAAATAGAAATCTTTTATGGAACGACATAAAATCTTCTAAGTTACAAATCATCAGAAGCCACACAAATTTACAATAGACTCAAGAAAGGAAAAAGTGTACAAAATGACTCAGACCTAGTCTACCCAATCTTGAGCTAGTTCAAAATTGCAGTCTGATCATGTGGACCTGAAATGTCAGTACATAAGGCAGCCGTAGAGAAATAAGAATGTTTGCTATTATTATAATCTTAAACCATAGATCCGCAACAATCTCCCTCTTTTTGATTGTGGTAAAACATTTTAATTTGAATTTTAAAAAAATACTTCCCCTAATCTCCCCCTCACTAGAATAACACTTAAAAAAAATGGGGGAGATAAAAATATTTTTGTTATTTTTTTAAATTTTTGAAAAAAATACAAAAATGACAATAGTACAAAAATTCAACAATACGTTCTCCCCCTTTGACATTATCAAAAAGAGAAGGGGCACAAATAAAAAATAAAACAAATAAATGACAAAATTATTTCCTCATCAAGTGAAAAAACAAATATTATTAAAATAAGAAAGTTACCTCTTGGTTTTAATCAAAAAACTTAGTAGAATTGGATTGACAATGCATAGCCCTGAATATGTTAGAAATTTAGAATTTGAGAATCCAAACTCAAGTTCTTTGAAAAAGCTCAAAATTTTTTTAATTCAATATCTAAATCAAGGAATAAATTAGAGAAAGAAACAATCAATTTTCAAAAACTCCTATAAAATATATCTAATAGAAGATCAATGCATGATTTGTTGAATCAAGAATCAAGATTTTCAAACTCAAGTAGCAAAAAGCATCAAGTGTTTTTTTAAGCTTTTAAGAAGTACAAGAATGGTAAACATTAAATATTATGGGCTCATTTTATGCCTTTTAACAATTGGTTCGCGCACTACGCATCTTTTGATATACTTTGTGTATTCTATATTTTCAATTTGACATCTTTGCGCATCTTTTATTTTTTGCATCATTGACCAAATTTTTTTTTTTGGTAATATGCCACCTTTCTTAAATCTTAAAAAATAAAAGTAAACCCATCTTATTGACAAAGCGAATTTCTTAATTAAGAAAACTATGAGTTAGATTCAACAACTTGCAAAAGATTCCTATGTGATAAATAAAATGTAAGGAGATAAAAAATTTAGTTTTAAAAGCCAATTTAAAAGATGAAAAAGATTTTAAATCAAAAGTAGAATAACCTCTTTTAGAAAACAGAAATTAAGAGTAAAAAACATGAGTTTCCTTTCTTTGACTGTTTTAGAGAAGTCAAACACAACTTTACCAAAGATTTCAAAAAAAAATAGGAAGTAGATTTTTTATTTTTAGAAATGTGAATGTGTTTGTTGATCAGAAAAAAACTTTCACGAAAAGAAAAATTTCAAAGAATAAACAAAATAAAAACACAAAATAAAAATGAAAAACATAAAAATAAAAACATAACGCAAAAACACGAAAGGATTTTAACTATTATCTCTCTCATGGTCCGATGCTTCAAAAACCAGATCTGTCCATGAGATTTTTTGCCTTTCATTATTTCCCGAGTTTAAATTTTGCTTTGCCTTGCCCATTTTTTTCGTAGGAAGAATTTTTTAATTAGGGCACTGATTTTTCATATGCCCAGCTTCCTACATCGAAAGCAAATGATGTCACAAGAAATTTGAACATCCTTACAATTTTTACCTTTTTTATACTTTTGGTTATGCTTTGGTGAGCTTTGTGATTTGCTTGATAAGTCTTTGTATTTGTCACCAACTAAGCTATCTCTTTCTGTATCTTCAGCTTTTAGAACAATCATTTCACCTGCATCCAAAAGTCTTTGACCCAACCCTTGCTCGTAGGCAATGAGTGAGCCAATCAAATTATCAATAGAATATTCATTTAAATCTTTTGATTCACAAATAGCAATAACTTTGGCATCAAATTTTTCATGTAAACAATGAAAAATTTTGTTAACTTTTTCAAAATTTGAAAATTATTTTTCTAAGACATGCAATAATGTTACAATTTGAATGAACCTGGTATACATGTCTAAGATTGTTTCAAAAGATTTCATGGAAAACAGTTCAAAATCATGCATTAACATATTCAACTTGTATTGCTTGATTTCACTAGTGCCTTCGTATATGGTGTGTAGTTTATCCCAAATTTCCTTACCAGTAGTGCATGTGGATACAAACATAAAATCTTCAGAATTTAAAGCACAGAAAAAGCAATTTAAAGATTTAACATTCAATTGAGCATTGAGTTGTTCTTCCCTATTCCATTGATTAAAAGGAATATTAGTTTTAACTCCATTAACAATACGTGGCGGTGATGAATAACCAGTTAAAATCATATGCCACATGCAAAAATCAATCGATTGCAAGAAAATAGACATGCGAGATTTCAAAAAATCAAATGACATATTTTCAAATAAAGGAGGTCTGGTGATTGAATAACCTTCCACAACATTACGATTAGCCATGGATTCAAAAGTTCTTAAAAACTTATTTTATTAATCCTGCTCTGATACCACTTGAAAGTGCTCGGATGACACTAGAAAGTGCTCTGATACTAATTGAAAGTTCATTAGGGATGTTAGGCCCCTTATTAACCGGCCCAAGGCTAAATTAGAGAGAGGTGAATTGGTAAAGAAAATCTTTAAGCAAAGCACAAACTAAAACCAATATCACCACATAGAGATCAATGATGCGGAAATTAAAATGCGGAAGTAATAATAAGAAGAGAACACACCAGATTTATAGTGGTTCGGTCAAATCTTGACCTACGTCCACTCCTTGGAGGCACCCTCCAAGTATTGCACTAAAAGAAGTGTCTCTCCTTTAGCCCCCAGAGCTAGGCGGAGAAGCCCTTACAAAATCACTTCCACCTTCCTCGGTGCGGCGGAGCCGCCGGGTTTTTTGACACCAAATAGATCTTCTACTTTAGTGTACTTCCCTCGAGACGAGCCTTGAATTTGACTGTATAAATGTGCAAGCCTGCCGGAACAACCGTGTGGAATCCCGCTCCACACTCGCTTGAGTCCCCCCTCACAAGATCTTCTCCCTCTTAGACTTCACCCGTTCCTCACTCCCTTTGAAGCTCTCTCTTCAAGTTTCCCCCAAAAGAACGAAGATACAATGGCTGCCAAAGACACTTTATAATGTGTCATGTCAAGCTTAAATAGAAGATCTAAAAAGAGCTCATTAATGCAAGTTGTCGACATTATCATCCAGAACAATAGGTATATCGTCCTCTATGATCAGTACAAATTCAGCTCATCAGCCAGGGACGATTTGGGACGATCAGAAGAAAATTGGTAACATCGTCCTGCCCGATCTCACGATCAGCCCGACCGATTAGTTTAAAACTAAATTTCAATCATCCTGATCATCGCCCGGAATCACTGCTGGCCGATGTAAATCATCTAGGCCATCGTCCTGGATGATCCTATGATCGTCCCGGATGATGTGATCGTATCAATCAGCCATTAATGCTTTCCAAAGATACCAGATCAAATTAGGCATAATTTAGTTAGATCGGCCTGGACGATGTGTATATTGTCCTCGCCGATTCGCTAAAATAAAGAATACCAAATCTGATTATGGCGGCTGATTATTTTTGAATTGAGCCTATTGGCCTGGCTGATATAGGTATTGTCCAGGCCGATCAGCTTATGACGGCTGCCTTAATGAGGATGTCCTAATTAGGGTTTCTATTTTTGGATAGATCGTCCAGGATGATATAAATATCGTCCCAAACGATGTTACCAAAAATAGAAATCTTTTAGGGAATGATAGAAAATCTTCTAAGTTACAAATCATCAGAAGCCAAACAAATTTATAACGAACTCAAGAAAGGAAAAAGTGTACAAAATGACTCAGACGATGTGATCGTATCAATCATCCTTAATTGCTTTCCTTAATTGTCAGATTAATTTAGGCATAATTATATCAAATCGTTCAGGATGATACAAGATCGTCCTGGCCAATTTCCATAAATAAAGAATACTTAAATAGATCATGGCGGCTAATTCTTTCTATTTTGAGCGTATCGGCTAGTGACAGCTGTCTTAACAATGATTCTTGATTAGGGTTTCTGTTTTGAACCTGATCGTCCAGGCTGATAGAAATATCATCCGGGATGATGTGAGTAAAAAATAAAAATCTTTAATCAAACAAAAAAATCACTTAAGTGTGTGTGTGTAGGGTTACTTAGCATCAGAGCACTTTAATGGTTACAATTGACTCAAGAAAAGGGGGAAAAAGAAAATTACACACTGACTCAGACCTAGTCTACCCAATCTTTAGCTGGTTCTGATTGCTTATCTGAGCTTGTGGCCCTGAAATGGCAGTAGAAAATAGTCGTAGAGAAATAAGAGTGTTTGCTAACATCAAAATCATAGTTCATGAAAAACAAGTTTGCAACACCTCTTGTTTTTTTTCCCTAAACAAAGGAGACGTCGGGAGGCTGCCGAAATTTGGACTGACAATATAGGGGACTTGAATGAATGTAAAGGATAGGAATTGGGACTAAATTTGGTTGGATAATCAAATGAACTAAAAGAGAACTTGAATTAAAAGCTTGACTAGAAAAACATGGACTCAAATTTGAACTTGATTCATACATTAAGTGGACTTTACTTTGAATTTGGACAAAATATAAAGATGAGGAATACATAAAGAGTTTGGCTTGAATCATTATACCAAATTCTTAATGAGGGCTATAAAATGATAAATTCAAGTTTTTACGAGCTATCATAGTATATTTTGCCAGATATTCCAAAATGTTCTCGCACATGCATTATAGTTTATATATACATGGGTACGCAACAAGAGCAATCACAAAACTTGCATGGGCCCTGACGAGCATGTTATGGGAACACATGTGACTTCTAGGGATGTTGTACGGGTTAATAAATGAACTAGAGTTTGAGCCCCATCTTTCTATATAGACGGAAAGGAGTCAACACAATTTAAATTATCAAATAAATAAACAGTCAGGGCGTCGTCCGTAATATCTATTTTATACATTCATATAAGACCTTCAAGGGCTCCAACAAAAAAAAATTCATCAACAAAAACATAAAGCCTACAAATCCCTTTCCTCTATTGATAGATTGACAGAGTTGATAAGGTTCAATTACTAAAAGGAATTGACCCCAAACACCCTGATGATGGTCATATTAAATTCAAATTTCAACCATAGGGGCAAATTCTAAATACATCAAAATGCCACCCAAACACCCACAAAATTCAAAAATAATAAAACCCAAAACATTTAAAATTGAAATAATCCATCAATCACTTAAGAAAAAACCTATCCTCCCTTCGCAATTGTTTGCCGAAATGGACAAATTAAAAACTACTTATGCTCATAAAGAACTAATGTACGGTCGAGAATACCACTTGGATTCATTCTAAAAATAGTCTCTTGCTAGTAAGAATGTGGTATATATCCTCTGGCTACCCATTTTACCATGAAATGATACTGCATGATAAACATAATGACTCGGGGTCCTTTGAACAGAGTGTTTTGATGCCAAATGGCACTACGAGATAACGGTTATGGCCAGAGCCAATATATTCCTTATTGGTATAAAATCTATGAGATATGAATCAATAGGATATAATTAATAGGGTATAAAGACCTCTGTTAGCTAAGGTGGATTCAGATTTGTCCCCTTAGACAAATACCCATCTTAGGCCTACAAGATCCCCTTGGATGAAGCAACCCATGGTTGCCGATAAGGATCCTTCCATCAGGTTGGGTTAAATACCTCCTCTTAATAAGTAGACTACGACCACGATGGCCCAAGATTACATAACCATAAGACCTTGATCGAATCCATCATCTGTCTCCCCACCATCTTCTTTAAGTGCAAGATGGTGAAATATCTAATTTTAAATATCAACCCTTCAAATTCCAAATACCCATGTTGCTACTACATGCCATATTACACGTACTTCTATGTATCTTATCGATGAATAGCCTTAATAGAAAGTTCTCTCTCATTATAGGGAGGGGTAATTAACTATAGGGGCTTGCGCCTATAGGAAACTAGAATTCAGATCATAAAGTCCTCCCAAAATGAGGGCAAAATCTCTGGGTTGTGTCTTTTCTACAAATTCATCTGTCTTCCAAAATTTACCCTGAAACCTAAATCCTCAAAAAATCTCCCCCGAAGAAAATTCCACAAGGGAGGCCTGGGCTGAATTTTTGGAGCCCACAAGAAAATATTATTCTACAAGATGAACATGATATCCTATGGAAGATTTTGAAAAGATAAATGGTATTTTAAAATTTAGACCATTCTTATAATCATATATAGCTAATAGATCAGTATATAATCTCAATAGATAAAAATACTATTATGTGAATGATTCGAAAGCTAAAATGGATATAAAAAATGGACTATTTTTTTTTATCAAATATAACAAATGTAATATCAAATCATCTTAAAACATAACAATTACATTCTACAAAGGAACTTTAAAATAAAAATGGATTTGGAAAAAAATATTTATGTACTCAAAGATCTTTCCCCTACCTTATAAGAATAATTTATGATTTGTTGTATTATGGAGTTATAGGTTTCATATAAATACAAGCATTTATGGTTAATTATAATTCAAGAGATGAGAATCTCTTAAGAATACTCTCGATTAAAGTAGTGTCAGATATTTTTAAGCTTTAGCATTGATAAGAAGCTTTAAAATTTTCAAATGGGATTGGTACTACAATGTCACAAACTTTTAACTATCGAGTTATTATTTACTTTGGCCTAAGGGTATAACAATTTTGCACGCTTATCTATAAAGGTTCCAAATAAAATTTTAATCATTTTATCAAAAGGTCTCTCAATGTTAAAGACTTTAGCTTTTTATTACTTAAGGGGGTTCCTTGTAAGGGCCTCCCACTTAAGTAATTGTCGTCCCCAATAGTATCTTTCTTCAAGAATCATACACCAAAAAATATGATTTTAGAGGAGGCCCCTACAAGTTCAACTGGTCATTCTCACGATGTTACCTTTTGTCCCATAAAGTGTTCAAGAGGTTGTTGCAAATTTGAATTCAGGGAATAGAATTTTGGTGATAGCAAACATTCTTATTTTTCTACGACTACCTTGACTATTAACATTTCAGGTCCGCAAGATTGAGTGCAACTAAAGCCAGCTCAAGATTGTGTAGACTATGACAAAGTTAGTTTATAATCTTTTACCTTTTCTTGAGTCAATTATATCAATGTGCGTCCTGATGCAAAGTAACCTTACACACACACACATACACACTTGAGGGAAAAGTTTGGATTTTTTTAGAGTTGTCTGTTTTTGATCACATCATCTTGGACAATCCAAAAATCATCCTAGACGATCAATTAAAAAAACCCTAATTAGGGCATCCTGTTTAAGGCAGCCGTCATTAAGCACATTATCCCGGATGATGTTATCATCATCCTGGATGATAGGCTTAAATCAGAAAGAATCAACCACCAGATCAGTTTAGGCATGTTTTATTTTTGGATCGTCCAGGATGATGTCCTGGATAATGCAGCATAATTATGCCTAAATTAATCTGGTAATTAAGGAAAGAAATTTAAGTTTGATTGAATGATCATATCTTCCTAGACGATTGCAGGATTGTCCGGGATGATCAGTTAAACAAAACCTTAAATCTTCCCGGACGATGTTTAATCAACCTGGTTCATTCATGGCAATTCTCTAGACGATATGTACTGAATTGAACTAATCGTTCGGGATGATTGAAGATCAGCCTGGAAAATAAAGTTATTTTTCCATCGTTCAGATATCCAGTCAGTGTGATGGTCTGGACGATATTTTTCATTTTATACTAATTGTCCTGAATGATCATGAGATCATCTTGGATGATAAAGTAGTTTTTTTTCATCATCTAGACATCCATGTAGGGCAATGTATTGGACGACATTTGACGAATTGAACTAATTGTACAGGATGATAGACTATCGTCTTGGATGATAAGAACAAAAAACTCTTTGATTGAACAAGATCGTCCTGTATGATTGAGCTAAATTTGTACTGATCGTACAAGACAATCTCCAGATTGTCTTGGACGATAATGTTGGTTTATTGAAATTAAAAGCTATTCTGAAGTTCTTCTATATCAGATCTATTGTTTCACCCAAGAGGACATCTTTTGTTGTTTTCTTGACCTAAGAGAGCCTAGAGGAGAGGGAGAGAAAGGGAGAGAGAGAGGATCTTATGAGGGGGAGTTTGTGAGGGGTTTCACAAAGGTTGCTCCAAGCAAGGATCCAATTCATCTTCTCCGATCGTCGTCCCTTATTCTTTGAGGTTTGAGGAAGGACCACTTTAGCAATCGATCAAGGTTCTCTTCCTGCTTCAGGAGGAAGCAAAAGGAGTCAAGTTCTCTGCCTCACTGTGTCGGTGAAAAGGAGGTTTTGTACAGGTTTCTCCACCTTGCTGTGGGAGGAAAAGGAGAGTCACTGAGTTTAGTGCAATCCCCAGAGAAGATGCTCTGGGGATCGACGTAGGTCAAGTTGACCGAATCACCATAAATTTTTGTGTTCTTTATTACTGCTTTTTCCATATTTTATTTTTGCACTTTTATTTTCTTTATGGTGAACATTGGTTTGAGCTTGTATTTTTATTAAAAGATTTTTAAAATACTAATTCAACCCTCTATTGGTTAGCCTTGGGCTAATTAAGCTTAAAATCCCTAACAAACATTCAAGTGGTATAAGAGCAGGATTCATAAAATCAAGTTTTTGAAAACTTTTAAATTTTGATCTATGGTTAACACCGATAATGGTAATATTGTGGAAGGGTATTCTATTACATGACCACCATTGTTTGACAATATTACTTTTAATTTTTGGAAAACTCATATATCTATGTTTTTACAATCAATTGAATATCACATTTGGATGTTTGTTAAAGAAGGCTATTCACCTCTGACTTATAAAATTAATGACATTACTACTCCTCTTCCTTTTATTTAATGGACTCTTGATGATAAAGATTTAGCTCAACTCAATGAAAAATATTTGAACTATTTTTTATGTTCTTTAAAATCTGAAGATTATATGCGTGATTAACCATTGGCTACTGGTAAAGAAATTTGGGATAAATTGTGCATCACTTAAGAAGGAACCAACGAAGTTAAGCAATGTCGATTAAATATTTTGATACATAATTATGAACTTTTTGTATAAAACCTAATGAATTGATTTCCAGCATGTATACTAGATTTACTCAAATTATCATCTCACTACATGCTTTAGGAAGAGAACTCACAAATTATGAAAAGGTTAATAATGTTTTGAGATGCTTTCCTTCTTCCTTTGATGCTAAGATTGCTACAATTACTGAATCCGAAGATTTGAATACTTATTTAATTGATAAATTATAAGGATCACTTATTGCTTACGAGTAAAGGGCGAATTAAAAAAATCTTGATGCTGGTGAAAAAAAAGGAAAAAAATTATGGCTATGAAGACCAATAACACCGACATTGATTCTTCCAGGTCTGAAAGCAATGATGTTGCCTTAATCATGAGGTATTTCAAAAGCTTTCTAAGGAAGAAACATAAGAACCATCAAAAGTGGAATAAAGGTAAGGGCAACAAAAAATTTTAGAATTCTAATGGTATGATTTTTTTTAATGCAGGAAGCCAGGACACGTTAAAGCTGAATGTCCTACACTTAAGGCTCACCCAAGCAAGGAGAAGGGTGAGGAGAAACCCAAGTTCAAAAAGGACAAGAAGAGATTTTAAAAGGTATTCTGGGCGAATTCTGCATTAGACTCCTCTAAGACTAAAGCTGAAGGGGAGACAACAAATTTGTGCTTGGTGGCAGACGATCATCTTGGCTAAAGTGAATAAGAAGTGGTATGTGAACTAACCTACGGGCAATTACTTGAAGTTTCTAAATAAATTCATGCATCATATAGGAAACTTAAGAAATCTCATGCTAGTTTGAAATTAGAGTTTTAAAATTTACCAAAATAGCATGTAATTTTACTTAAAGATAATTCTACAATCGATAACAATCATATATCATTACTTGATGAGTTTGATACCCTTAAACAAAAAGCATATTGAATTATTTGATGCACATGATTCCTTGAAGTCATCCCATGCCGAGTTAGAAAAGGAGTTTAAGAAATTAGAAAATCTCGAAGCTTTTGAAAATAACAAACAAATATTGCATGCATCACATAACTTTAAAAGGAAGCATCACCACCTGAGTAGATTAGTAAATATGTTTCCCAGTGTTAGATGTTTTTCATGTGGTAAGTTAGGACATATTTCACACACATGCACTATTCACCATAATACACATTGGGTGTGGTGAGCCAAATTACAAGATTCACAACATAACATATAGGAATTGTATTCTTCTTTCCATAAGAAGGGGCTCAAACTTGTTTGGGTTCCTAAATAAAACATTTGATAATTTTGTAGGTGTACTCTTACAAAAGGCCTCGTGAGAGCATGTGGTACCTAGACAGTGGATGCACACAACACATGATAGGAGATGCTAACCAATTTGTTTCGCTGGAGGCCAGGGTTAGAGGCAAGGTTACTCTTTAAGACAACACCATAAGGAAAGTGGTGGGCGTAGGTATAATCTAAAACTCCAAGAACCTTTTGATTGAAAATATTTTTCTTGTAGATGGACTGAAACACAACTTGCTCAATATCAATCATCTTTGCAATAAGGGCTACATCATAAAATTCTTGGAAAATACTTACATTATAAACCTAAATAACAACACTATTTTATAGGGAAAGAGGATCAATAAAGTTTATATGATTGAACAAATAATTTTGAATGTGCTTCTTCATTTTGTGTAAAAATTGTTGTTGAGAATTTATGGTTATGGCACAGGAGATTATGTCATGCCAGTATGAAAACCCTTAGGAGTGTGACCCAGAAAGACCTAATTAGAGGTGTCCCCAAGCTTAAGCTCTCCAAAGACCACCTTTGTGATGCCTGCCAACTAGGAAAATAAATCCAATCCTCTTTTCACTCCATTAAGGACATTAGTACCTCTATGCCTTTAGAAGTCCTTCACAAGGATTTGTTTGGAACCATTTGTACTACTAGCTTATGGGGGAAAGTTTATGATTTTGTGATTGTAAATGATCACTCGAGGCTTACTTGGATTAGATTTCTATCACATAAGAATGAGTCTTTTAATGAGTTTAGATCCTTCTTCACTTGGATTTAAAAAAAAACTAGGTTGTGAGGTCTTGACCATCCATAGTGACCATGGTAGAGAGTTTGAAAATGAGAGATTTTGAGACTTTTGTGAGGATAAGGGGATTAATCACAACTTCTTAGCTCCTAGGACCTCTTAACAGAATGGGGTAGCTAAAAGGAACAATTGGATCTTAGTTGAAGTCTCTAGAGCCATGCTTGCTGAGTATTTAATTCCAAAGTATTTTTGGGCTGAAGCAGTAAAAACATCTTGTTATGTGTTGAATAGGGTGAATGTTAGAGCAAAACTTAAAAAGATACCCTATAAAATACTTACGGGTAGGACACCCAACCTTTCCCACCTTCATGTTTTTGGCTGTAAGGTTTTCATTCTTAAAAATGGAAAGTCACACTTAGGAAATATTGACCCAAAATCTGATGGAGTGTTCTTAGGTTATTCAAGTAATGAGGAAATTCTTTAGGGTATTTAATAGGAGGACATTGGTGGTAGAGGAGACTACTCATATATTGTTTGATGAATCTGATCCTAAGAAGTCTAGAGTTGAGGATGAAGATAAAGTTAAAAATTTGGAGAAGAGGGTAGAGCCCCAAAATACTGAAGGAGTAGGTGAGATTATCGAAGGGATAGAAAATGTAAATTTGGAGGAAAGGGTTAAACCAACACATATCATACCTAGAGATTAGAAATTTTCTCTGAGTCATCCTGAAGAACTGATCATAGGAGACCCTTCTAAAGGTGTTTGAATTTGGCATTGACTTAGGAAGGAAGTGAACCACTCTGCCTTTATCTTAATGACTGAACCCACCAACATCAATCAAGCCCTTTCTGATGAGTTTTGGATCTTAGCCATGCAAGAGGCATTAAGCCAATTTATTAAGAATGATGTTTGTGAGCTTGTAGAAAGACTAAAAGGACAAAGTATAGTTGGAACCAAATGGGTCTTTAAGAATAAAATGAATGATTTTAGTGTGGTGGTTAGGAATAAGGCATGATTGGTGGCTAAGGGATATAACCAAATAGAAGGGATTAATTTTGAGGAGACGTACGCCCTTGTAGCTAGATTGGAACTCATTAGAGTGCTACTAGCCTTTGCATGTTATAAGGGATTTAAACTTTTTCAAATAGATGTTAAGAGGGTCTTTTTAAATGGGATAATAAAAGATGATGTGTTTGTAAAGCAACTCCTAGGTTTTGAGAGTTCCAAAATTTTAAATCATTTTTTCAAATTAAAAAAGGCCTTATATGAATTAAAGCAACAATCAAAGCTTAGTATAAGAGGCTTAGCACATTCTTCCTAGAGAGGTAGTTTGTTAAGGGAAGCGTAAACACCACCTTTTTTTGTGGAGAGTAGGAGATGAATTACTCATTATTCATATCTATGTCAATGATATACTTTTTTATTATTATGATAAAAGACTATGTGATGATTTTTCTAAAATAATGAGTAAAGAATTTAAGATGAGTATGATGAGAGAGTTATCCTACTTTTTGTGGTTTAGCATAAGATAACTAGATGATGGAAACTTTTTAAATAATTCAAAGTATATAAATGACATCTTGAAGAAATATGAAATGGATAAAGCCAAGCTAATTAATATTAAAAGAGTTGCTATTTACATGTTTAACATTCTTGCAACTTGTATAGTTTTGATGATTCCAAATATTATTGTTTTATGTGATGTTATCTCCTAACACTTTTTGGAAGATTTATTTTTACTCTTGTGTAGACTAACATTTCAGGTAAATTGAACTCCAGATTATGAATACTTTAAATCAAATTGGGCATAAGATACTTTGTGAATTGAAGCTTGTACTTTTCATTATATTGAGTTTGAGAGGGAGTGATTGTAAATTGAGTAAAAAAAGCACACACACACACTTGGGGAGATGCTTAAAATTTTGTACTGATTGTCCGGGATTAACTTCGTTCGTACAAGACGATCAAGTCAGTTATCCCCTCGGAAGAGCAATGGAACGAACAGGAAGTGAGAAAATTTTTCTAAGTCCTGATCGTCCAGACGAAATTCCATATCCGTCCCTGGACGAACTCCTCTGGATTCTCACTTTGCACTGTTCATCCAAAAGAAATGCATGACTCGTCCCTGGATGAAATCCTCTAGACTTCCAATTTGGCCTGTTCGTCCAGATGAAATTCCTAGTTCATCCCTGGATGAACTCCTCTGGACATTGAGTTTATACTAATCGTCGAGACGAAACATTCTATTTATCTTTGGATGAAGTCCTCTAGACAACAATCGTTTAGGACAAAGTTAAATTCATCTCAAGATGAAGTGAACTGACTCTTGAAATTTTGGCGACGTCCTGTAGTTTTTGGGAACCGACCTTTGGTATAACCGATCATACCGGACAAACCTAGTTCGTACGAGATGATGATTGGGTATGAATTCAGTTTGTACCAATATACATTGGGTTCATTTCCAACTAATTTAAGTAAAATCATTCAGGACGATCCATTGCATACAGACTTGAATTTCAGCAGTTTTTGGACAGTTTTTTGTGTCTTTCCTATATAATGTCCAATCTAAACTGCCACTTAATCTTTTTGCTCACTTATCTTCATGCCAATTGAAAGGACAGTCAAGGAGAGAGTGTGAGAGAGTATTTAAAGGAGATTTCTTACCACTAGAGCATGAATGTTTCACTTGATACTCAAAGGTAAGAGTCTCTACTCGTGGTTTGTAATTACTTCACTCTTTTTCTCTCTTCCTTCTAGATTTCTTATGAGAAGATCTTTCAAGGAGATCCGGTTCTTTGCCGACACTAGGAGAGTGTGAAAGGATGAAGGGTTCTCTGCCCACACTAGGAGAGTGTGAAAGGAAGAAGGGTTCTCTGCCCACACTAGGAGAGTGTGAAAGTGTGAAAGGATGAAGGGTTCTCTGCCCATACTAGGAGAGTATAAAAGGACGAAGGGTTCTCTTCCCACACTAAGAGAGTGTGAAAGGATGAAGGGTTCTCTGTCTACACCGGGAGAGTGTGAAAGGATGGATGGTTCTCTGCCAACACTGGGAAGAATGTAAAAGGATGACGGTTCTCTGCCGCACCGGGTAGTGGTGGAAGAGAGTTTTGTAAAGACTTCTCCACCTTGGTGTGGGTGCAAAAGGAGAGTCACTAGTGGTATTAGTGCAATGCTCGGAGGGTGCCTCCGGGGAGTGGATGTAGGTCATGTTTGAACTAACTACTATAAATATCTTATCTTTTATTTTTTCACTGTTTTTGATTTTTAGTGTTTTTAACTTGTGGTTGAAAAGCTTTTTCTAGAAAAATTCACTAAAGTTATTTTTCTCATTTTTAAATTTAGAAGAGGGTTAAAATTTTTTAATTATTATTTCACCCCCCTCTTAGTTAGCCGCTGGGACATAAGCTTAGGTTTAACAACCTATTTCATATTGAACTAGTTTAAACAAGTGGTATCAGAGCTTTGTTTCAAAATAATAAGTTTAGACTAATTTTTGATTAACATAGATGACTACATTTGGAAACCGAAATATACCTGAGGGTTACTCTATAACTAGACCTCCATTGTTCAACAATATTTCTTTTGATTTTTAGAAAACACTCATGTCTACATTTTTAAAGTCAATTGATTATCATATGTGGATCTTAGTTCAGGAACGGTATACAAAACCAACTAGATTAGTTGATAGAGTTAGAGTTGAAACATTTTTGTGGACTGGACAGTAGAAGAACGTGACTTAGCATAACTAAATGATAAATGATTGAATAGGTTTTTTTGTTCTTTAAAATCAGAAGACTACATGCGAATTTCTACTTGCTAGAGTGGAAAGGACATATGGAATAGACTTTGTATAACTTATGAGGGGACTAATGAGGTTAAGCAATCTGGACTTAATATCTTGTTGCATGATTATGAACTATTTCATATGAAACCAAATGAATCTATTTCTGATATGTACACAAGATTCACACAAATAGTTATCTCTTTACATGCATTGGGTAGGGAACTAATGAATGGTGAAATGGTTAATAAGATTCTTCATTATTTGCCTACTACTTATGATGCAAAAATTACTACAATTATAGAGTCTAAAGATCTAAACATTTAATCTATTGACAATCTTTTTGGATCACTAATTGCTTACGAGCAAGGAGTTAGCCAAAGAAAGATTGATGTAGGTAAACTGCGAAGGGAGAAGAACATAGCACTTAAAGTGGAGGCATCTGAGAGTGAAAACTCACAACTTGAGGATGAAGACGACATCGCACTGATGACTAAACAATTTAGAAACTTTCTGAAGGGGAAGCAGAAGAGATGCCAACAATGGAATAGAGTTAAATTTAATAGAAATGTCAAGGTTTCAAATGATATGATTTGTTGTGAGTGCAGAAAATCTTGATAGATTAAGAAAGACTGCCCAAAACTTAAAGTCACTCATAGCAAGGAGAAGGTAGAAGAGAAACCATTTATAAAGAAGGGCATGAAGAAGTTCCAAAGAGCGTTTTAAGCGGATTCAGCTTCAGGCTCGTTAGAGATAGAAAAGGAAGAAGAAGTCACTAATCTGTGCTTAATGTTCGACAATCTTGATCAGTCAGATCAAGAAGAGGTATGTGACTTAACTTATTATGAGCTTTTTAAAGTTTCTGAACACATACATGATGCATAAAGGAAAATGAAGAAAATGCATGCCAGTTTAAGTTTAGAATTTGAGGAACTAAAAAAAAATATGAAATCCTTAGGAAAGATCATGCTTTAACTGATGACAACCACATGAAATTACTTGATGAGTTTGAAGACTTGAATAAGAATCTTAAAAGTTTAAAATCATCCTATGCAGAACTTGAAAAAGATTTTAATAATTTTAAGGATGAGTCATAGAGCAAACTTTATAGATCAAATTATACAAACCGAATTTTGAAATATATGAATTCATTTTATATTTTGAAGATAAAAGCTCTCGAAGATAATAGGATACCTCCAAAACTTGAAGATTTCATTAATCCTATTTTGTATCCTAAATTTATAGAATCCCTAAATAGATAGATGAATGGTAGAAGACTTAGGAATCTTTTTCCAAAGGTCAAATGTAATAATTATGGATTGATTGGACACATAGCTCACACCTATATTTTGAAGATGAAAAATTATTTGGTGTGAAAACCTAAGATGCATAACTAGATATATCATACATGCATCTATTTATAAATTGCTAAAAGGAGAACCCAAACTTATTTGGGTTCTCAGGTCCAATGTTTGATATTCTTGCAGGGTCGCTCTCACACAAGACCTTGTGAGAGCATATGGTACCTGGATAGCAAATGCTCAAAGCATATGACTGGAGATACTATACAATTCATATCACTGGAAGCCAGGAGTGGAGGCAAGGTTAGACTTGGAGATAACACCACAAGGAAGGTGGTTGGGTCAGGTATGATTGGAAATCTTATAAACTTTTACATAGAAAATGTGTTATTGTATTAATGATTATGGATGATTACTCAAGATTCACTTGAGTTAGATTTCTATTTCATAAGAGTGAATTATTTGAGGAATTTAGAAAATTTTCTACTTAGATTCAAAGAAAGCTAGGATGTGAAATAATGACTATACAAAGTGATCATGGAGGAGAATTTGAAAATGAAAGATTTGATAATTTTTGTAAGGAGAAAGGAATTGATAATAACATTTCTGCACTTAGAAACCCTTAGCAGAATGGGGTAGTCAAAAGGAAAATAATACATTAATAGAAGCCGCCTAAGCAATATTTGCAGAATACTCACTTCCTAAATATTTTTGGGCTGAGACGATTTGCACTGCATGTTATATTCTAAATAGAGTGAATGTGAGATCTTGTTTAAATAAAATATCATATGAATTACTAAAAGGAAGAACACCTAATTTGTCTCATTTGCATGTTTTTGGTTGCAAGGTGTTCATTCATAACAATGAAAAATCTGCCTTAGGAAAATTTGATCCAAAATTAGATGAAGGAATTTTTTTAGGATACTCAAATGTTGGAAAATCTTATAGAGTATTCCATAGAAGAACTTTGGTAATTAAGGAGACCATATATATTGTATTTGATGAATCTAGAATTTTAGAAAATTAAATGTTGTAGAAGATGAGATTGAGATTAACTCCCAAAAGATTGATAAAATAAATTTGGAAGAAAATTTGGAAGAAAATGTGGAAGAAAACTTGGAGATAGAAAACCCTTTGCCTAGGGATTTGAGATTTTCTAAAAATCACCCAAAGAAGTTGATAATTGATGAACCTAGTGAGGGTGTAAGGACTTGGCATGGACTAAATAAAGAAGTCAATCATTCAACCTTTATTTCTACAATAGAACCCACTAATATGGATCAAGTACTCTCGGATGAATTTTGGATTTAGGCCATGCAAGAAAAATTTAATTAATTTATAAGAAATAAAGTTTGAGAATTAACTACAAGACCAAAGGATTAAAGTGTAGTTGGAACTAAGTGGGTATTCAAAGATAAAATGAATGACTCAGGAGTAGTCATTAGAAATAAGGCTAGATTAGTTGCTAAGGGGTATAATCAGATTGAATAAATTAATTTTGAGGAGACTTTTGCCCCTGTAGCTAGACTTGAAGCAATTAGGGTTTTGTTAGCCTTTTCCTATTTTAGAAGATTTAAATTATTTCAAATGGATGTAAAAAGTGTCTTTTTAATTGGGGTAATTCAAGAAGATGCTTTTGTAGAGCAACCACTAGGTTTTGAAAATTCTAAATATCCAAATCATATTTTTAAGTTAAAAAAGGCATTATATGGATTGAAAAAGGCACCTAGTGCTTAGTATGAGAGGTTGAGTACCTTCCTACTTGAAAGATCATTTGAAAAAGGAAGTGTGGATACAACTCTCTTTTTGAAGAGATTTGGAAAGGATATACTCATTGTACAAATTTATGTGGATGACATCATCTTTAGATATTCAAATGAAAATCTTTATGATGAATTTTCTAAAATAATGAGTAGTAAATTTGAGATGAGTCTAATGGAAGATTTAAGCTACTTTTTAGGATTTAACATTAAGCAAATTGAGGAGGATACATTTCTCAGTCAGTCAAAGTATGTTAAGGACATCCTCCAAAAGTATAAAATAGACAATGCTAAACCTATTACTACACCTATGAGTTCCTCAGTTTAGTTGGATATGGACCCTAAGTGAAAATCTGTTGATCAAAAAAAATTTAGAGTGATAATTAGATATTTACTTTACTTGACTGCTAGCCAGCCCGATATCATGTTTAGTGTTTGC
This sequence comes from Dendrobium nobile, assembly GCA_022539455.1. Taxonomy (NCBI): domain Eukaryota; kingdom Viridiplantae; phylum Streptophyta; class Magnoliopsida; order Asparagales; family Orchidaceae; genus Dendrobium; species Dendrobium nobile. The sequence goes on from CM039723.1 coordinate 25,308,880, forward strand.
TTGTGTGCTAATTTTCAATCTGATCCAAAAGAATCATATTTGACAGCAGTAAAAAGGATTTTAAGATATCTGCTAGGAACTCAGAACTTAGGAATTTGGTATTCTAAGTTTAGTTCTTCATTTAAAATAATTTGTAATTTAGATTCTGACTTTGGAGGTTGTAGGGTGGATAGAAAAAGTACTTGTGGAACATGTTAATTTATTAAAAATTCTTTAGTCTCTTGGTACAGTATAAAACAAAATTCAGTAGCCCTATCTACTACTGAAGCTGAATACATTGTATTAGAAAGTTATGTGGCACAAGTACTTTAGTTGAAACAACAGTTGATTGATTTAGAATTAACTATAGGTACTATTCCAATTTATTGTGATAACACTAGTGCTATTTATATTTCTAAAAATCATATTCAACATTTAAGAACCAAACATGTAGACATCAGGCATCATTTCATAAGGGATCATGTATTCAATGGAGAAATTGAACTCACTCATATTTCTACTGAAAATCAACTTGCAGAAATTTTTATAAAACCTTTAGCCTTTGATACTTTTAGTGCATTAAGAATAATGCTTGGAATAATCGATTTGAATGCTTAATAAAAATATTTTTCTGCAACATTGATGTGTGTTTTTTAAGTTAGTATTTTTCTGTGTATCCTTGTAGTTGTGACATTTTCTATATTTTGAATTTGTGTTTTCATTTTCATTATGTTTGTAGTGTGCTTGTGTTTTATTTTTAATTGAGTGCATGTTTTGAAAAATTTGAGTGACAATCGTCCGGGATGAAAATATTTTGTACGGGATGAATTATGTAGTGTGTCAAATGTCGGATTTGAACTATTTGCATGCAGTTTTTTAGTTTTTATTTGTCATTTCATTTGTACGATCGTAACGATCGTCTGGATAAAATTCTAAAACGATGGGATGATTGACTGACAGTTAAACGGATAAGGTCGTTCTTAATACCATATTCATTCGTACGAACCTTTGGTTCGTCCGGACGAACATATGGCGGTTCATATGGGGGATGGATTCAACTGCCATTAAGACGATCTTAAATTTCTGATCGTCCAGGACGAACACCTGTTCGTCTGTACGATCGTTTGGTCAAAAGTGTATGAAAGTATGCTTCGTAAGTTGTGTGATTATGAAAAGTTGTTTCATTTTGGACTCATTCGTTCGTCCATACAAAATTTTTTCGTACGGGACGAAATGAATTTTTTAGGGAATGAAAGTAATTTCATTTGTGCGAACCGTCATTTTTCAATAAATTGACATGCTTTTGAGCTCAATAGTCACACTCACACATCACTTTCAAACCTTTTCGTTCCTTAGATCCTATCAATGGCAAGTTCAAGCAAGCGTCAAAAGATTCTGGCCAAGGGTCCACCTAAAAATTCTTCTAAGAACTTTCTTTCTAAAGCTAATGAAGAATCTTTTCTTAGATTTGTCTCTGCAAAAATCACCCCGTCTAGAGTACTCCTTCAAGAACAAATAACCTTTAAGGTAATGAACTTGTTTGCCTCTACTCAATTTGGTTTCATCCTCACCTTAGTCCATTTTTTCAACAAAGAAACCTTCAATTACTTCTTGGCAAACTGTCTTTCAACACTGACCATTCAATAATTAGATCCTATGTCTTTAAGAAGAAGGTTGAAATCACTAAGGCTGACTTAGGAATCTTTTTTAAACTTAAGGACAGAAGGAATTAGAGCACACACCATGACCATTACTTCTATTTTTGATTGGACTGAAATGAATCGAGTGATTAGAGGAGTTAATTTTAAGGACCATTTGTGTAAGGTAGCAACCCTAGTTCGCGATGCTCTTCTCATCCATCATGTTCTTAGAACTTCAATATTTCCTAAAGATGGTGATAGAGTCAACCTTACTCCTCTTATTTCTACTGTTACCTACTTGATTATGACCAAACAACCTATAGATAAGGCCCAACTCTTAATTGACTATATTTATGGACTCTCTGAAATTTGTCATGTCACCCATAAAAGAAAGAAAAACACTGCCTTAGGACATCTAGTTGCCTACATTCTGGAGAAGAAGTATGATTTGGTCCATCCAGACCAAGAATTTGAAGAACCGCTCTACTACAATGACATATCCTTTAGTGTAATCTTCAATAAAGAAGAACCACAAAAAACTCATATTGTTATTAGTGAATATGAGGAAGAAGCTGAAGATGCACCTGCAACATCTAGTGAACAAAATTATCAGGATTTTGTTCAAAGATTTGATCGCTTAGAGACTCACTTTGGTCAAAGGTTTGATCAAATTGAAGATCATATGCAGCAGCAGGATGTACAGTACAATCAAGATATGAGATTTATGCGATAACAGATAAATGATATAAATTTCGACATGCTTCTGATTAGTAGTTACTTTAACTTCTTTGGTAGTGTACCTCCTCCTCCTCCAGATCAGGGTCCATCTGAGAGACACTTGTACATGATTTTGTATGTTTCTTTAGTTGTTATTTTTGTTTTATGATTTAGGAGAATGTGATGTATTTTGTTTTCATTAAATGTTTTTGTTTTTGAATCTTATATTGTATTGATATCATTTGATTATATTGTAATATCCTTTAAATTGATATCAATATAAGTTACATGTTTTGGCTTTAATCTTGTTTTTGAAATGTGTGTTAGACTTTATGACAATCATTAAATTTTTGATCTTAGAAGAGCTATACCTTGAAATACAAGTTAAAATTAAATTCATTAGAAAATCTAATTTTTCTAAATTTAAGTTTTGCTTATAACTTGATGTAATTAAGTTTGTCAATTTCATGTCTCTTATTTAGACTACATTAATGTCTAGTATTATTATTACAAATTGTGATGTTTTCTTATTTTGTATTTTACTTATCAATAAATATTAATGCACTTAGAAAAATTTGAAATTTTTTATTATTGATTTTGGAAAGATCAAAATTACTCTTGAAAAATGTACAAATGTACAAAAATCAAAAGGAACGCGCAATGGTTCGTATGTTGAAAAAGAGGCACAAAATAAGCCCACAAGTAAAAAGATGCACAAAAATGTGCCACAACTTTGAAAAAGATGCGCAAAACACCACATATGGTAGTTAATTCTTTCCATAATATTTTAATCTCTTAATTCAACTTGATCTTCTGTATATTTATATTCCGTATTGAAATTTGAAATATAAAAAATTTTCTATTCATCCTTTTTGCAATAATATTCTCTATCTTAGTGTCTAATTTGACTCATATTTTTTATTTATACTTTTTATTATCAATATTATATCTCTTCTTAAATTCTATGAATTATCTTGATTTTCCTAATGTTTTAATTTTATTTGCAATATTTGTTTCAATCACTTTCAAGGATTAATTATCAAAGGATTATCATATGACTGCTTACATTTCTGGTCTTTTTCTTCTTCTCTTTTTGTTGTTGTCAAAAAGGGGGAGAAAATATTGTTCGTATTGTATTGTTCGTATTTTTGTTTCTTATTTGTTTCTTATTTCGTATCATATTTTAAAAAAAAGATAGAAAGAAAAACTTGTTGTTCAATGCCTCCTTATTTTCATATATTCATCAATTCAGGGGAAGTTTAGGAGATTATTAAAATTTGAAATTATATAAATAAAAATTATTTTACCATCATCAAAGGGGGAGATTGTTAAGAGAGTTGCTATTTGTTGTTTTACATTCTTGCAACTTGTATAGTTTTTATGATTCTAAATATTATTGTTTTATGTGATGTTATCTCCTAACACTTTTTGGAAGATTTGTTTTTGCTCTTGTGTGGACTAATATTTCAGGAAAATCGAACTCCAGACTATGAAGACTTCAAATCAAATTGGGCATAAGATACTTTGTGAATTGAAGCTTCTACTTTTCATTGTATTGAGTTTGAGAGTGAGTGATTGTAAATTGAGTAAAAAAAGCACTCACACAACTTGTGGAGTTGCTTAAAATTTTGTACTGATCGTACGAGACGAACTCCGTTCGTACGGGACGATCAAGTCAATTATCCCCTCGAAAGAGCAATGGAACAAATAGGAAGTGAGAAAATTTTTCTAAGTCCTGATCATCCGGAAAAAATTCCATATTCATCCCTGGACGAACTCCTCTGGATTCTCACTTTGCACTGTTCATCCAGACGAAATGCATGATTCGTCCCTGGATGAAATCCTCTGGATTTCCAATTTTTCTTGTTCATCCAGAAAAAATTCCTAATTCGTCTGTGGACGAACTCCTCTAGACATTGAGTTTATACTAATTATCGAGATGAAACATTCAATTCATCTATGGCCGAAGTCCTCTGGATAAAAATTATCCAAGATAAAGTTAAATTCGTCCCAGGACAAAGTGAACGGACTCTTGAAATTTTGGCGACGTCTTGCAGTTTTTTGGAATCGATATATGGTATAACTATTCGTACCAGACGAACCTAGTTCTTATGGAATGATGATCGGGTATGAATTCAGTTCTTACCAATATACATTAGGTTTGTTTCCAACTGATTTAAGTAAAATCGTCCAGGACGATCCACGATCATACGGGACGATCCACTGCAAACAAACTTGAATTTCAGCAGTTTTTGGATGTTTATTTGTGCCTTTCCTATATAATGTCCAATCTAAATTGCCACTTAATCTTTTTGCTCACTGATCTTCGTGCCAATTGAAATGAGAGTCAAGGAGAGAGTGTGAGAGAGTGTTTGAAGGAGATTTCTTTTCACTAGAGCGTGAAGGTTTTACTTGGTACTTAAAGGTAAGAGTCTTTAGTCGTGGTTTGTGATTACTTCACTCTTTTTCTCTCTTCCTTCTAGATTTCTTGTGAGAAGATTTGTCAAGGAGATCTGGTTCTCTGCCGACACTAGGAGAGTGTGAAAGGATGAAGGGTTCTCTGCCCACACAAGGAGAGTGTGAAAGGATGAAGTGTTCTCTTCCCACACTAAGAGAGTGTGAAAGGATGAAGGGTTCTCTGCCCACACTAGGAGAGTGTGAAAGGACGAAGGGTTCTTTGCCCACACTAGGAGAGTGTGAAAGGATGAAGGGTTTTCTGCCTACACTGGGAGAGTGTGAAAGGACGGACGATTCTCTGCCAACACTGGGAAGAGTGTAAAAGGATGATGGTACTCTGCCGCACCAGGTAGTGGTGGAAGTGAGTTTTGTAAAGGTTTCTCTACCTTGTTGTGGGTGCAAAAGGAGAGTCACTAGTGGTATTAGTGCAATATTCGGAGGGTTCCACCTAGGAGTGGATATATGTCATGTTTGACTGAACCACTATAAATCTCATCTTTTATTTTTTCGCTGCTCTTTATTTTTAGTATTTTTAACTTGTGGTTGAAAAGCTTTTTTAGAAAAATTCACTAAAGTTATTTTTCTCGGTTTTAAATTTAGAAGAGGGTTAAAATTTTTTAATTACCAATTCACCCCCCCTCTTGGTTAGCCGCTGGGACATAAGCTAGGTTTAACAACCTATTTCATATTAAACTAATTTCAATAATTAGTACTCACATGACCTCTAGTGTTCAGTTAGATAAGGACTCAAATGGAAAATCTATTGATCAGAAGAAGTATAGAGGGATGATTGGATCTTTACTTTATCTTATTGCTAGCCGACCTGATATAATATTTAGTGTTTATCTCTGTGCTAGATTTCAAGCTGATCCTAAATAATCTCACCTGACTGCAGTTAAGAGAATTTTTATTTATGTCTTAGAGACCTAAAACTTAGGAATTTGGTATCCTAGGAACAACACTTTATTTGAGATTATTGGATATTATGATTCTAATTTAGTAGGATGTAAGGTGAATAGAAAGGGCACTTATGGGACTTGCCAATTCATAGGACAATCTTTAGTCTGTTGGTCTAGTAGAAAGCAAAACTCTATTGCACTTTCCACTGCTGGAGCTGAGTACATTGCTTTAGGTAGTTGTGTGGCTCATGTCCTTGGGTTGAAGCAGCAAGTTCTGGATTTAGGATTACTTCTAGGCACAATTTTGATCCTTTGTGACAACACTAGTGCCATCTACATTTCTAAGAATCCAATCCAACATTCAAGGACCAAGCACATAGACATAAGACATCACTTTATTAGAGATTGTGTGACCTAACAAGATATTGAGTTACACCATATGGCAACTAAGAATCAACTGGCTAACATCTTTATTAAACCACTGCCCTTTGACACATTCAGCATTTTAAGGACTAGATTGGGTGTGAATGACATAATTGCATAAACTTGATTCTTACTGATTTCTGATTTTTTATCTATTGTTTCTTGTTTTTTTTTAGTAGTTTTTCCTTATTTATTTTTATTATACTTTTATTCTGTTTCACTTTTATTGATTTAATTTCCTTTTTTGTTTTATTTTTCTTTTAATCACTATTGAATTGATATCTTATGCCTTTTTTCTTTTTGAAAATTTGTGGTCAAGGTTTCACATATCTAAATCAGTTAAAAGGGAAAATATTATTGATTGTTTCCTTTCCTCTAACTTTTTTTAGTGGTATAATTTTCTTTTCTAAGTAAAAGTATATTTCAAATTAACAACTGGACTTTGTGATTGAGATCTCTTCAATCTTACTACAGTAATCAATCAATCATATATATATATATATATATATATATATATATATATATATATATATAATGTTTAAAGTCTTTATATTACCTTTAGATTTTTTGTAATCTTTTCGTTGTATTTACCATAAGATTTTTTATTCTATTTTGTGATTCATTTTTTCTTATATTAGAGAGTGAGTTTTTCTTCTCTAATATCTAGAAGATATAATCACAACTGAGAATATTTAAAAATTTTGAAAAAAGAATCTAGCTTGCAAAAAATAAATAAAAAAAAGTGGCCAATAACGCCAAATCAAAAGATACGCAATGACACTAAATTGAAAAACAAATTATACACAAAGTGTATCAAAAAATCAAAAGATGCGCAAAGAGCACCAATTAATTTACAAGAGGGACAAAATGAGACCACCAAAAGCAAGCTTTCTTCGCTTTCAAAAATTTTAAATCTTAGAATAATTCATGTGTTACTTGATATTTTTCGAAGGCTTAATTTCAAAATTCATTATCGTGACTAATTACTTTGATATATTATTCTATAAAATATTTTTCTGGAACCACGTTATGAATTATTTTTCTGATTAGATCTTTATTTTCAAAAGATAGCTTGCCTTGGGAGAAGTCTGAGCTATGGCTAACAGGATCGATTATTTTACCGTTTTTTGGATTTTGACGATGTTAACTCATTGATTCTTACAAAATTTTAATTCAATCACATGGAGAATTTATCATATTCTCACTTTGATTAAAAAAATCTTTATTATTTTGTTCCTTTTAAAGTTTTTAGTGTCTTTTTTGTATTTTATTTCTATCTTTTTGTTGTTGATTTTTATATTTTTGGGCCTTCTCTGATCATCTTCATCCATCCTCTAATTTTAAACTTTTTTGTCACATCATCCCGAACGATATTTATATCATCCTGGACAATCTGTTCAATTCACTCTTGAAATTCTATCTAACGCCTGATTGGACTCTTATGCTTCTAATTTTCCTGGACGATGCTTTACCGTCCTAGATCTGATCGTCTCCTGCTTCAATTATTTGTTGATCGTCCTGGACGATCCTCCTCGTCCTAGATGATCTTCATTTTTTTCTGATCAATTATTGGTGATCGTCCTGGACAATCAACCTGTTTATCTTGGACGACCCACGTGACAAAATTTGGAACACGACTTTAATTCTGCCGGTACGATCAATTATTATCGATTGTCTTGGACGATCCACCTTATCGTCCAGATGATCTGGTTTTTCAATGGTCATCCAAAATGACTCCTCGAGACTATTTCCTGTGTCTTATCAATTCAAACGATATTATCACCTTCTTGACCAATCATCCCTAATGCAATTATTGCGCCCGATTGCCCTAGATGATTCTACAATCGTCTTGGACAATTCGTCGATTGTCCTGGATGATCGGTCTAATTCTTTTCAAATAGAGACTTTCAAACTGGTTTTCTCACTGAAGCCTTCTACTTTCCTAATCACTCTCCCAGTTTCTCTATTTTTCCTGATCGTGGAAGGTGGAAAATGGTCTGGAATGCATTGTGGATGCTCCTCGAGGACAAATTTGGACTCTCGTATCACTGAGGCGGCCGACCAAGCCACCTATCAGAGGTACAAGATGGCCGGGATCACTATACCTCAAACTTTCAACCCTCACATTCTTTTATATCTAGTCCTCGATCTATTTACTCACACTTCCCTAACTTTTCCTCCTTACTCTTACCATCCCTTTTAATTCAGAGTTACTGTTTGAGTTCTTCTCTAGCGTTCGCATCAATTCCTCTTTCACCGCTCTTTAGTCCTATGTGAATAGACAACTTGTCGAAATCACTTATCAGGACTATCAAGAGATCCTGCAACTGTCCACCTCAGGAGACAAACTCTACATCCTGTGTCAAGATTTTAACTATGACTGGGCTCCAGCCAATCACTTTCTGAGGAATAATAATGCTTACTATCATGTTAGAGAGTCTAAAAACTTACTCAAAGATGTTAGGACAATCCAATATGGCCTTTGTACCACAATTCTTCCAAAAGCTGGTTATTGCATTGATATCGCTCCTCTTCTTTCGATCTCCACTTTCTATATTATAGCTATCCTGATTTTAATGCCTATGATCTAATTTTTTGATACATTGAGCATCTTACTAGCATTCAAGCTCTAGGATATAGGAGGACACCCAATCTTACCCTAGGACACATCATTATCTTTGTCCTAGAAACCAAATACAATCTCTAATATCCTGCCCCACAAAACTTTTAGCCTGCCTTGAACTCAAACAATTCCTTCAACATTCTTCACAGTACTTGTGTCCACCCGTGCCATGAGGAATCTGAGGGAGCTGAGGAGGAGGTGGCTCCTGTCCCTATTCATGCACCTGCTTTGCTTCGCCAGCATTCACAGCTGGACCAGCTGTTGGTTTGACCAGTGGGAGACTCACTTCGAGTCATACGTTGCTCTACAGAAGTAGCAACATGCTGAGGACATTGCTCGCTTTGACTCTTACGTGGCTCACTAGCAGTGCCAGCATGACCAGTACATGTCTTGGTTTGGAGAGCAATTTGCCACTCTTTCCAATTACTTTCACCTGCCACCACCACCACCACCAACTCCTTCGGATGATCAGGGGCCGTCTTTCTTTTAGTTTGTTTTTTCATGATGTTGTTTTTTTCTAGTGTAGTTTACTTCTGTTTAGTAGTTTTTTTTTGGTTTCTTTTCTCTTTCCCTCCTCTTTTTTGTGATATCAAAAGGGGAGTACATGTACTTCTTTAAGATATTTTGGTGTATTATATACTATGTTCATTTGCTAGTATAGTTTGAACTACATGATTCACTATTTTTTATTGTGATGATTCATTTAAACAACTAAAATTTGATTGTGTGTTTGCCATCATAAAAAAGAGGGAGATTATTGCAAATATTAGTTCAGGGAATAGAATTTTGATGATAACAAACATTCCTATTTTTCTACAACTACTTGCCTACTAACATTTCGGGTCCACAAGATCGAGTGCAACTCAAGCCAGCTCAAGATTTGGTAGACTAGGATTGAGTCAGTTTATAATCTTTTACCTTTTCTTGAGTTAATTGTATTAATGTGGGTACTGATGCAAAGTAACCTTGCACACACACTTGAGGGAAAAACTCTGACTATTTTGGAGTTCTCTTTTTTTATCACATCATCCTGGATGATTAATTAAAAATAAAAACTCTGTTAGGGCATCCTGGTTAAGGCATCTGTCATTAAGGACATCATCCCGAACGATGTTATCATCATCCTAGATGATAGGCTCAAATAAAAAAGAATTAGCCGCCAGATCAATTTAGGTATGTTATATTTTTGGATATCATCCAGACGATGTCCTGGATGATGCAGCATAATTATGCCTAAATTAATCTAGTAATTAAGAAATCAATTAATGTTTGATCAAATGATTATATCATCCTAGACGATTGTAGGATCGTCCAATACGATCAGTTAAACAAAACATTAATTCTTAGTGGAAGATGTTTATTCGGCCTGGTTCATTCAAGGCAATTCTTTGTATGTCATGCTGAATTGAACTAATCCTTTGAGACGATCGAAGATCCTCCTGGAGGATCAAGTTATTTTTCCATCGTCCAGACATCCAGTCAGTGCGATGGTCTGGATGATATTGTCATTTTATATAAACCATCCTAGTCGATCGTGAGATCATCTTGGACAATGAAGCAATTTTTTCATCGTTTAGACATCCATCCAGGGTGATGTGCTGGATGATATTTGACAAATTAAACTAATCGTATAAGATTCATTACAAGAAAATCACCTAAACCGGCTGTTTTTTTCGCGGCTTTGGTAGTTACTCCAGCGATTTTTAAAACCACCGGCGGTTACCAAACTGTCGAAAAAAATGGCATAGGAAACACTTTGCCGACGATTTTTGCCGGCGGCTTTTTTAGCCGACGGTCTTCCGGCGGCTTATACCGCCGGTTAGTACCCAGCTTCATACCGGCGGTGTTCCGGCCGTTATGCCGCTGGTCATTTGACAGACGGCATACCGATGGAACGTTCCAGTAACCGGTGGCTTGCCGATGATTACAACGGCTGACGTGCGTTAGATCAACCATCGGCATGCATATACACCGCCGGTACTATACCGGTGATCTCCGGCGATTTTGGCCTACAGTCTAACCAGCGGTATAGAGCACCGGGTGTTCACCAAAAAATTGCCGGGTGCCGTCGGTAACCACCGGTATAGTACTAGCGGTTTAATGGTAGCAACAATCATCCGTCTGGTATCGTAGTTTTCGGTGGCCAAACCGTCGATTGGCCGCCAAAAACCTGTAGCACCTGCAAAAAAAATTGACAGCCTCCCCTCTATATGAGGGAGGTTCACCCTAAATTCTAAACCTGCACAAAAGGTAATATATAACAAGATTTGGGCAACACGCCGCTATATTCAATCAACTATCACAACTATATACATAACCACAATAAAACAAAATATTAAATGTAAACAAAATTAATAAGTTCAACCATAAAACATAAGTTCACAAGTTCACAAGTTCACAAATTCACAAAGTCACAATAAACATTAAAAAGTTGTACTCCTCAGCTGTATCCTCGTTGTCTCGAGATGTTCGTCGCTTTTCTTCCTCTTGCTTCTTCTGATTTTCAACTCTGTAGGATTGCAGCTCTTCTTGCATTTCATTTTGAACCCTTCTTATTTCTTCAATCTCTCTGGTCAATGCTGCAACCCTCTGACTCACAGTTTCTTCAACTCCAGTACTTGGATCATAAAATGCTGAGGTGGATGAACTGCCCTCATAAGCATAGCCCTGTGAACCCAAGCCATATATCCTCCCCCTCTGTCTTCCACAAATAATATCTAACCAAGTATGATACTCAGAAGTGTGGGCTGATCCTGAAGATGATCTCTCGCTAGTGGACTGGCGTCTTTCTCGAGCTTATATAAAATCATCCTGTGAGAATAAAGCCATAAAATAAATTATAAATTGATATCACAATTAGTTTTATTAAAATAAATTTTATTCCAAATTTCTACAAAATTTTACTCACATGAGCCTTCTTAGCCTTTCATCAACCCACTGATGATCAGCTTGATGTTGATGAGTTCTTGTATGCAACTCCAGTGGTGTTGGCTCCCGACCAATGTATTCTTTCTAAAAATTTAAGATATAGTTATAATAACATAAATATATTTAATAAACTAATTTAAAACTCTTACCAGTCGCCGCCTATGTTCTGTATGAGGTACCGATCCACCAATATGAAGAGAACTTCCTAAACCACCATAGTCAGAGGCTCTGTTCTGTTTATTCTGCACTCCAAAGCACTACTCAAATCAGTCCGAACGCCCTCTCCAATCGAATTAGGACCCTGCTCAGACTTTCTAATGTCCGTGAACATGTCCCTGAGATGGGTCGCTCTTCTCCTCTCAAAATTTGTTCTGATCCTCGAGCTGTGCTCAGGCAATACCAAAAAGATTAGTACAAATTAAATCACATATTTGAAATCATATTAAAAAAGTATACCTGAAATTCTCCAAACCACATATCTCTAACCGGCTTTGGGATCTTCTTCCAGGATAAGTAAGGAGCATCATATTTATTCTTTATAATATCTCGGATCATATGTATAGGTGGCCTTGAAGGATTGAAGCTGCAGGTTACTTTTTTTGTCAATAACATGTAATATATCAAAATACAAACAACTTAATAATATAAACTGAACTTACTTATCGCCCTCAGACTCAATGTATTGACGCTTATCTATTGCAACTACATGATCACTAGCGCCAACCTCTGGTGGTCTAGATGGTCCACCCTGTTCATGCTGCACCGATAGGGGTAGTAATATGGGTAGGGGTAAGGAGGGCGAGGACCAATGGATGGACCTATTGCCTGTGATGATGGTGGAGGGTAATATGGGTAGAATGGAGAGGCATGTGTTTGATCTGGAGAGGGGTAGTGAGGACTTGTCGTGGGAGGAGGGAAGTGGCTAGGGAAGTATGGAGGTACAACTGCAGGTGGATTTGAAGGTCCCTAACCTGCTCACTCGGGGACTGCTGCAACTTGAATGAAAGTTTCAACTCCCTGTATAAATTCAACTGTCAATCCTTTGTGACACGGCAACAATCTATTATACATCCACTTTCTCTCTTCTTGGATAGTCATTTGGACGTTGAAGCAAATGTCCCCCTACATAGTTATGAAAATATTATTTATAACACATGTGAAAATGTGTTATACTTAAAAACAAGTATATTAAAGTCAAGGGAGACTATTGACCACGATTCGGCACCATAAAGCATTGCAGATCTCGCCAACATATTATAGAATTTTTACTGAAGTTTAAGGGAGACTATTCTATCACACAAGGCATGATCCTGCCACACAAATGGACCCATTGTCGTTACTAGGTCCTAAGTCCTTGATGAAAAAAATGGAGGGTTGTGTTAAGTAGTTTACAACCAACATAAAATTTATCAAATAATCATGACTTAAATCTTTTAAAAAATTGCTGATCATATTCTTCTTGTTGATAAGACTAAAGAGGGAGTTGAAGGTAAACTTGAATTATGGAGGTCAACCTTAGAGTTTAAAGGTTATGGAGGTCAACCTCTTAGATCCTTTATAGATTTAACTCATGTGCTCTTACCCATTCCCTAGTGATTTGAACACTTCCATGTGCTACATTATTTCCCTTGGGGATGAAAGTCTTTTCTGTCAATCCTTTTTTGAACCTTCTAAAGAAATTCAAGTGCCCTCAATAACATTATTTCCCTTGGTGATAGTTTATCACTTTTATTATATTATTAAGAAATATTATCACATCTATTAGAATTGAATATCATATACTTAGTAGTTGTCATATTGACTTAACTCACTTTATCTTCTAAATATTTTCTCCATAAAAATACACAACAAAACACCTTACATAAAACATCAATTATAAACATCTTACAGACACTCACACACCTTCAATGATTTCAATATACTTATAATTAATAGTTTTTAATGTGTAAATTAATTCTCAATACTCAACCATATACCTTTACAAGCTCTATAATAATCATAAAAAAGTCTCTCTACTTTAAATATATAATATATATATATATATATATTATATAAATATATATATATATATATATATATATATATGTTTATACTAATATTTCAAGATAAAAAAACATTCAATAGAAGACATTTCTAGCATGAAAATAATTAATTCTAAGAAATGAATACATCTTTTTTTCAATGTTCAATTTCTCCATCCCATAAAATTGATTGAATTACTCATAAATTTGATTTATCTACATTTATTGAGATCTCAAATTTTAATATCCTTTATTCTTAAAAAATGACGCGCCCAAATGATTCTTCTCCAACATTTGGACTCACCTTATAAGTCCCTATTTGAAAATATTAATCTGTTAATCAAATCACCATAATATCCCTATGACTCTTAAATATCATTAAACATTGATCTCACATGAATCTAAAGTTATACTTTATGCCTCTTTTTAAGAATAAGTTTTGCTTTAACCTAAAGTATATTAAAGGCAAAACCTAATATTAAAATCAAAACCTAAAGTTACCTTCAAATATTAAAATCAAATATTAAAAGCAAAACTTAATCAAATATTAAAAGCAAAACCTAAAGTTACCTTCAACTCCCGGTTATCCTTCAACTCCCACGAACACGTACGCGTACGGCCGGTGTGAGATCGATGGTGGCAAGGTAGTGAGGCTTCGAGGAAAGGCCGGTGTGAGGTCGACGGCCGGAGAGAGGATGTCGGCCAGAGAGAGATCGTCCGATCGAGCATGAAGCGTGCAGAGGCGAAGGTAGAGGTCGGCCGAAGTGAGAGAACGCAAACGTAGAAATGAACTGGGATGCGCAGGCCTGTTCATTTTAGGGCTTATACCGGCAACATTCCGGCGGTCTTTACCGCCAGTACCAAAATCACTTAACACCGGCGGTATAAGACGTCGTTAAACCGCCGGACATTTTGACTGCCGACGGTTTGATAACTGCCACTAGTTCCAGTGGTATTAACTTAGATAACCGCTAGTGTGCCGCCGGTAAACACTAGCGGCCAAACGGCCGCCGAAACCGCCGTTGATAACGGCGACTCACTAACCGCCAGTTAAAGCCGCCAGTTTTGGGTGATTTTCCTGTAGTGATGATATACTGTTGTCCTGGATGATATGAATAAAAAACCCTCTAATCATCCTAGATGGTCTGGCTGATTGAGCTAAATTTGTACTAATCGTACAAGACGATCTCCAGATCGTCCAGGATGATAATATCGATTTGTTGCAATTAAGAACTATTCCAAATCTCTTCTATATAAGATCTCTTATTTCACCCAAGAGGGCATATTTTCCTTGTGTCTTGACTTGAGAGAGCCTAGAGGAGAGGGAGAGAAAGGGAGAGAGAGATAGAATCTTGTGAGGGTGAGTTTAGGAGGGGTTTCACAAAGGTTGCTCGAAGTAAGGATACAAGTCGTCTTCTCCGATCATTGTCCCTTGTCCTTGGAGATTCGAGAGAGGTCCACTTCAGCAATCAATCAAGGTTCTCTGCTTATTTTAGGAGGAAACAAAAGAAGTCAGGTTCTCTGCCTCACTGTGTCGGTGGAAAGGAGGTTTTGTACAGACTTCTCCACCTTGCTGTGGGAGAAAAAGGAGAGTCACTGAGTTTAGTGCAATACCCGGAGGAGAGGTTTCGGGGAGTGGACGTAGGTCAAGTTGTACCGAACCACTATAAATTTTTATGTTCTTTTGCTTTTTCAACATTTAATTTTTGCACTTTGATTTTCTTTGTGGTGAACTTTGGTTTGAGCTTGTGCATTGATTGAATGATTTTTAAATTACAATTCACCCCCCCCCCCCCTCCCCTTGTTTATACTTGGGCTAGTTCATAAGGGTTTAACATCCCTAACAAACTTTCAGAGGTGGCTCCCATGGCGTAATAGTTTTTCATGTATGACTCTTAGTTTTTATCTTCGAGCTAGTGTATTATTATGATACCATTTGTAATTATCCAAACACTTAACTATCAAGATATTATTTTCTTTGGCTTAAGGCTTCATTATTTTATCCTATTGGTGTAACTTTTTAGGAGGTCACCTATCCCAATATTTCTCTGGGATAATCACTCTTAAATACAAAGTTTCATAATAAAATTCCAACCATTATACCAAATGTCACCTCAATTTTAAGATTTAGTTTCTCTTACTTAAGGGGTTTCACAGTTCAATATTGAGCAGTTCTTTCTAGAGTAAAAAAAGGAAGAGTAGGAAGCTATAGGAATCAGAGAAACTCATAAGTACTCTAGTTTATCCTATGAATGTTTTAATATTTTTTTAAAAAAAGATTTATTTTTGTTTAAGTTAGCAATTTATTACGAAGTTAAGATTTATATTCCCCATCATCAGATTAAGACAATGCCCAATAGATGAAAACATATATCTAAGATGAGTCACAAAAAGATAGTGTTTTGAACCTAATATGATGAAATGAAATGGGACTTATATTTCTCGACTCACTAAGGGTTTAAAAAAATCTGACTCTTCTGGACCTATGAGGATGTTTGATATGACTGTGATATAAACTCCACTTAGCATTTTAAAATGATGATATCAGGTCTCATGTAAATACAAGATAGAGTAGGTTGTTACTTTAATTAAAAATTTAAGAAAGACATCTAAGAAGTCGTAAATGGTCTTAAACGATAAAAGGTATATCTTGTTTCTAATCCTAAACATAATTAATATTTTTTTATTGATGGATTGTTAATGCAATAAATGCTTGTTATATGCAAAATCTGTATGATTTGAAATTTTAAAAAGTCTTAAAAATAAATTTTATCTAATGAAGAAGGCCTACCCTAAGAAAGAACAACACACTAATAGGTTAGGTGGCCTATTCCATACTCAAAGTTAAAAGACGTGCATTATCAAGGAATGGTAAAACAAGTTATGGACATGGCTCAATGTCTATTCATCTCGTTAATTATTTATCTTTCTATGTTATTAAAAAAAATTTAAATTTTTTTTCATAAATCATAATCTCTAGGTTGTCCAATGCAAGTGTGCAAGTGTCTGTCACACTTATTTGTTTTTTTATATAAAAGTAGAAAATTTTAGTGCATATAAATCACTGGGTTTAAAATATCAGTCGATAATCTGGTGTCAATTGTTTGACTTCTTAAATAAGTGTTGAACTTTTAATTTTTTGTCGAAAGGCGCAATTAAGTGACTTTTAGTTTATATGGGGGATTACAATTTGTAATTAGTAATTTAATATTTACAATCTTTTAAGAAAATAAAATACAATACATAAAACATAAAAGGTAGAGAAAACGTAAGTAAAGAACACATAAAATCATGTAAACATCCTAACCTAAATAATCTAAGGCTAGTAGCCTATAGGATATCTATTATGTACTAGTTCGTGCGGTTAATGAATGCCATCACTAATTTGTTGTTTTAATTTTCCATTATATATAGATATATATGTAATCCATATGTGATTTCAATTCAAATATTAATATTTAATAAATTTTATTTGACTTTTAAATAGCTTATTAAGAAAGTTTCATGTTTTATTCAATATTACGTCATTCTATGTAGATTATGTTTTTTCATAATTTTACGAGTTTTTAGAAATTTGTTTCATATATATATATATTTTAATTTTATTATATTTTTGGTGAATTTTCTATGTTTAAATTTGATTAAGAGATTTATTTAATTTGGATGTTAAATATGCATTGTTAACTGAAATATTAGTTTATTTTATTGTACATTGTGATTTTATGAGTTTAAAAAGTTTTATTATTATTATTATTATTATTATTATTATTATTATATTTTTTATTTCTAATTTTTTTAATTTTAGAGGTGTAGATGAAGGGTTTTCTGAAATATTTGTATATATATTATTAGTTATAATTTTATGTGTTTATAAAAATGTACTTGGGGTCTTTTTAATTTAATTGTTTTTTTAATGAAT
Source organism: Dendrobium nobile (assembly GCA_022539455.1). Taxonomy (NCBI): domain Eukaryota; kingdom Viridiplantae; phylum Streptophyta; class Magnoliopsida; order Asparagales; family Orchidaceae; genus Dendrobium; species Dendrobium nobile. Next base: position 25,326,486 of record CM039723.1, read on the forward strand.
TATTCATTGGTGCCCCTACTCAATTTAGTTAAGTACTAACTGGAGCATGCTTATTAGGAACCATGGGTTACCACATCTATGGAGACCTTATAGACTAAGAATTTGAACCTAATCCTAGGTTGACATGATGAATGTAGACAAGGGGGAACCTAGTGCCAAGGGTCTTTAACTATAACTAACCTCTCCTACAAAGATCGTACATAGAGTGGGTTACAAGCTAAGTTATCTATCTTAGAATGTCTGATGTTTCTATCTAACTAACATATACAAAATTGTAGGATATAAACAATTATATATAATACATCTTATCATGGAGATGTTGCAACTCAAGCTTACAAGCTTATATTTTTTAAAATAACAAATATTGCGGCTTGCATCTTTACGTCTCCTCGTATTTGCAATGTATATTTATTTGTGTGTTATAATATTTCAGGAACATCATGCACCATCCAACGAAGACACAGGGCTCAAGATTGTGTAGAATAGGTCATGCTATAAAGAGTCTATAATATTCGTTGATGTATTTTTTCATTTCTTGAGTCAATGTCCTATAAAGGTTTATGTTTGCTAAGTAACCTTGCACACACACTAGGGGAGAGAGAAAAATGTTTTGAAAGAGTTTTTTTAGTAAATCATACTATAAAATTTATATTTTGTACTATACAACTTTATTTCATACTATATGACTTTAATTGGTACTGTACGATCTGTTGTACTCTGTTAAAACCTTAGCCTCCAAAGGTTAAAAGGGCACTAATTATGTGCTGATCATACATTACAATTTGGTTCGTACTTTAATCTCTAATTAAAATATTTCTTAATTAACCCATCTATATCAAGCAATCAAATTATGGACAAATATTATCATTAATTGTACTGTATGATATTGTTCAAATAATATAATTGATAGTGCATGAAATTGATCATTCAAGAGATCATACCAAATGAAATTCATTATTTTTGAACTAATTATATTGTATTATGTGCACACTGTTGAATGATCAATAATGCACAAACTTGGAAGTCCTAGGAGTCATCCCAATTAATTACAAGGAATTTCTATAGACGTACCAGATGATCTTTAATCGTACTGTATGAAGTGTTATAAAAGTTAAACTTAACTTGGTAGTCCTAGGAGTCATCCCAATCAATTACAAGGAATTTCTATAGTCGTACCAAATGATCTTTTGATCGTACTGTATGAAGTGTTAAAAAAGTTAAACATTTCATCTCATGAACTTACTCGATGAGTCTAAATTACACTAATCATACGGTATGATAGGTGTATCATATTGTACGAACATAAGATGAAAATCTTTAAAATTAGGATTTCTTGGAGCCCTCTATTTAAGCATTCTCCAAAGACTTGGTAAGTGTCTTTGGCCCTTAATTGAGTCATTTTTCTTCTAGGGAAAACTTGAAAAGAGAGCCTTGAAAGAGTGAGAAGAAATGGTGGAGTTTGAGAAGGATAAGATCTGTGTGGGGTTCAAGGGAGTGTACGTAGGTCAGGTTGACCGAAACACTATAACTTCTAGTGTGTTAATTTTAATTATTTTTTGTACTTTATTTTTTTATAGTTATATGTGTGGTTAAAAGCTCTGATTTATTTCATTATTAAGAAATTTGCTTATTTTCATATATGTTGTGTCTATTATCGTGTGTGGGTGTAAAACATTTTTTAAATAATTTATTTTCCTAAACAACTTTTTAAATATCCAATTCACCCCCCTCTTGGTTAGCCTCATGCTAGTACTTAAATATTTAACAACCTTCACAAACTTTCAAGTGGTATTAGAGCGGGATTCAACTAACTAAGTTTTAAATAACTTTTGAGAAATGATCATTGGCTAACTTAGGAAATCGTAATACTACGGAAGATCACTTAACGACCATTATTTGAAAATATTTCTTTTAAATTTGGCAAATTTTACATGTCTACTTTCTTGCAATCAATTGTTTATCGAATATGTCATATGATTCAAACTTGGTATTCTTTACTATCACGTATGGTAGATGGAGTTAAAACTGATATTATTTTACTAAATTGAGTAGAGTATAACAAACTTATGCTCAATTAAATGTTAAATGTTTGTACTTTATTTATGTGCTTTGAATTATGATGATTATTTAAGAATCTCTACATGTACTACGGGTAAGAATATTTGGGATAGATTAAGAACTCTATAGAAAGGTACTGGTGAAATCAAGAAATCAAAGTTGAATATTCTAATCCATAATTAAGAATTTGTTTGCATGAAACCTCATAAAATAATCTTAAACATGTATACTAGGTTTACTCAAATTTTGATATCATTACATATTTAGGTGAAGAACTTTTAAACTTTAAAAAGGTCAATAAGATTTTATATTGTCTAATCAATAAATTTCAAGCTAAAGTCACTACTATATGGGAATTAAAAGACTTAAATGATTATTTTATTGATAATCTAATTGGCTCACTCATTGCCCATGAGTAAAGTGTAAGTTAAGGACTTTTGGATGCATGCAAAACTATAGTGCTAAAAGCTAAAGACTTAGATAAAAGTGACTTAGTAGTTGATGAGAGTAAGGAAACAAAATCAATAACATATAAATTTAAAAATCTACAGTAGCAAAAGCATTAACATTAACAAAAATGGAATAAAGGTAAAAATGATAAGAATATTAAGATTTGCTCTGATGTTATTTGTTTTAAATGTAGGAAACTCGGACATATGAAAAATTAGTGACCTAATATAACAACTCTTCATGCAATGAAAAGTGTAAAAATAAGCCAATTGTAATAAGAAAAAAAGATAAAAAATAAAAGATCTCCTAGGTAGACCTAGCTTCTGAATTATAAGACCATGAGAAAGATGATAAGGTATAAAGTTTTGTTGTGTATTTTTATGTGTTATAGTTTATTCACGCATGCATGTTCTTCATTTTTTTTGTTCACCATTAATTTTTTTATTTTCTATATTGTTTTAGTATTTTATTTTATTGTAAGATATTTATGTTTGTAATATTTTATTATATTTTCCATATATATGTTTTAGAACACTCTTTGATAAACACACACAAAACACATCTCACATTATATTTACATAAGAGAATCAAATCATTTCTCTCTAATCATAATTTTTATTAAAATGAAAAATTTACGTCAATTTTACTTAAAGTTTTTGGTAAGTGATTAATGACTTCACTAAATAGTTAAAAGAAGATAAATTGATGAGTATCCCTCTTTCTCTAACTCCTTTAGTGGTGAAACTTCCTTCGAATCTAAATTTATTTCAAATTAAAAAGTAGACCTAGAAATAGATATCTTCTTCATCTTCCTACATTTCTTTATCTCATATGAATATTTTTACAAGTCATTGAGTCCACATCAAATTTTGTTAATCAAGTTGTTTGTTTCTATCATATGGATCAGCTTTTTACTTTATGGTTTACTCTTGTTTATATAAAAGAGCGAGTTATTCTTCTCTTATATTTGAAAGAAAATCTTACAACTTAGAGAACTCCTTTAAAGATTTAGAAAGGAAGTAAGTTGGCAAAAAAAATGAAAGAGGCACAAAGTGAACCCAAAAAGAAAAGATGCGTAATGTCTACCAAATAAATACAAGATCCACAAAGTGTATCAAAAATTAAAAGATGCATGGAGTTTGCCAAAAATTGATAAAGAGGCACAAAATGAGCCCACAAAGAGTTAGCTCTCCTTTCTTTTAAATCTTTAAATCTTAGAAAAAATCTTGTGCCAATTGATATCTTCAACACTTGAGTTTGAAAATCATGATTTGTGATTCATTATTTTTGTATTAATGTTCTATTAGATATATTTCTTGTAAGAACATAAAGAAGATTAAAATTCCTTCTTTAATTTATATTCTCAATTAGAATTTAGTTTTAAAAGATTTTAACCTATACGGAGCTTGGGTTAGGGTCAATAGAACTCGAATCTCTAACCTTTCTGGTTTTAAGCATTTTCAATGCATTTTTTACTAAGATTTTGAAGAAAATCAAGAGGTAAATTTCTCATTCTGAGAAAATTTGTTGAAATTAATTGATTCCTCTTAAACATAGCCACCAACTCCACCTTATTAGGGTTAGTTTGATCTTTTGTGTTTGTTTAATTTTTTTGTTATTTGCTTCTTTTTTTGTACTTCACTTTTTTTTTATAATGCCAAAGGGAGAGAACATATTTGTCATGTTACATTTGTTCATTTTATATTTGTATTTAGTTATTTCAATTTGTTTATCTGTTTCTTAGTTTCTTAATTTTATTTATCTTAAATAAAAAAAATTTTGTATCCCTTTTTTTAATGAATTCTTTCATGAGGAGCTTAGGAGACAATATTTTAATTTTGCAAATTTAACCAATAATGTTTCCCATCATAAAAAAGGGTGATTATTGCAACTTAAGGTTACAAGCTTATGTTTTTGATGATAATAAATATTATGGCTTACATCTTTATGTCTCATAGTATTTATAGTGTATATTTGTTTATGTGTATTCTAACATTTCAGTTACAACATGAACCATCCAATAAAGACACAGGGCTCAAGATTAGGTAGAATAGGCTATGCTGTAAAAAGATTATGTAATATTCATTGGTGTATTTCTTTTCATTTCTTGAGGAATTGTTGTGTATTATGCATTAAATGATTAATCCAGCAAACCATTTATGTTGTACTACCTGTTTCACTTAGGATAATGCCTTTGATTAAAAGAATAAGAGGTTGGATGCTTTTTATTATAATATTTCTTATTCATGAATTTGGCTCAAAGATAATGATTTTTCTTGAGTTTCTACCATAACTTGAAGGAAAAAATATTAACAAATAAAAAATAAACTTATAACATAGACCCCCTAAAAAATTGATTAGTACAAGCACCCAAATCTGACCAATGCATCTTTTAGAATTAATAGTGGAGCCCTAAAAAGATTTATTCATAGCTTTCTCCAATATATCTCAGACACCATAAGTAGGATTAATGGTTTCGAGGAGATAAATGGCCATAGAGCATAAAACATTCTTAAAAAGAAAAAGTCTAGGCCCCATAGAAAGAAATTTAAATTCCCAGGTACAAATTAAGATTCTTATTGATAGAAAAAATAAGTTATAAAAAAGGGATTTCTTATGACCTTTATACAAAGGTGTTCCATGGTAATAGATAGGAAGAACCTGATTATAAACGTTAGTTCATAATTTAATATTATTACAATGCACTAGAGACATACCTTTGCCACCAATGAAAAAAGCATTTTTTATTATTGAAATTTATACCACTTTCCCTTTCAAAGCTAGATAGAAAATTCTTGCCCTTCTTAACATATTTAATAGAAACATTGCAAAATAATATAATAACATCAATAAAACAGAGATAAGAAATATAAAGACTACAAGAGTTCCTATAGGAAATGATTTTGTGTATAGAAAAAAAAATGAGGATAAATCTCTAGATTAATAGTTAACAAAAATAATGTAAAGAGTAGTATATAAAAGATTTCTATGCCTAATATCCTGGGCACCTTTAAAAAATCTGTGAGACTTGCCATTATTAAGAATAGAAAATAAGCAATTTTTATTAATACTTTTAAATAGTTTAATACAATACAAATCAAAACAAAATTATTTCATAATTCTAAACAAGAAAGTCCAATCTATTATCATAAGCCTTAGAAATATCTAAGTTTAAGGATTAGATTATTTCCATGGACTTTTTTATTAATTTCATAAAGCAATTTCATAGAAATAAAAATATTTTAAGCAATGTTCCTACATTTAACAAATCTTATTTTTTTTAAGATATGATTTTAGGGAGAAAATTAAATAACCTAGATACTAATATTTTGGATAAAAGTTTATTAAAAATATTAAAAAGTCTAATAAGTCTATAATCATTCTATGATTAGGGGTTAATCTTTTTAGAGATCATTACATGGAATAAGAAAACCTTTAAAAGAAGTAGTCATAGCTTTTCACATATCCACCTTAATAATATTCCAATAATTTTGACAAAAAACTATATTAAAATCATTAGGACTTACCATAGAATCCTTATTCATGCTCGTCAAAGAGTTGAAAATTTCAAGTTTATCAAGCAAATTAGAAATAGTATAATTGTCATCAAGACAATTAGAAAAAAGAATAACATGAGGATAAGAAATAAGCAAAACATGCTTGCTAAAACAGAAAGATTTCTTAAAGAAGGTAATAGCAAACTCAAAAATTAAGGGTTGATTGTCACGCTAGTCACAAGTCTACTATTTAATCCTATTAATGAAGGAATTATTTTTTTAGTAAATAGCCACGGCATGAAAATACTAGGTTTTTTGTATTAATCATACTAGACGATGCTCTCAATTATCTTGGACAATTCATTCATCTCTTTAAACTGATTGTATTGGGTCTATATCTTTGTAGAGTACTAACAAGAGTACTTTGAACTAATTGTACATGATGATCTTGGATCGTACTGGATGACTAGAGTTGAAAAATTAAAAGTTTGACCTTTTTAAGAAGATCTCTATTTAAATTCTAACTTGGTCTTATTTCAAAAAAGACTTTTGCTGCTAAGTGTCCTAAGAGAGAGCATAGAGAGGGAGTTAATGAGTGCTTTGGTAGAGAAAAGAGGGAGAGTTGTTTGTTAGAGAAAGGTTTTGAGGGATTCATAATGTTACTCCAAGCAAGGTTCTTTCTTGTCTTCTTCAAGTTTCTCTCTTCATCCTTTTGGTGGCTCTAGGGAGAACAACAGTAGGTCATAATTCTCTATCATCTATAAGATGGAGAAAATGATTTCATGTTCTCTGCCTTCACCAGGAGAATAAAAAAGGATTCCAGGTTCTCCGTCTTCATAAGGAGGGTGAAAAAGAGTAAGTTCCTGTACCACACTGGCTTTTTTGAAGAGATTTTATAAAGGCTTCTCCGCCTTCCTGAGGGGGAAAAAAGTGAGTCACTATTTTTAGTGCAATACTTAGAAAGAAGGTTTCCAAAGAGTGGACGTAGGTCAGGTTGGACCAAACAACTATAAATTATGGTGTGTCTTTTCTTATTATTTTATGCACTTTATTTTTCTATGATTTATTATGTTGTTAAAAACTCTAATATTTTTATTATTAAAAAAATAATTCTCGTGCATCAAGGGATAAAATTTTCTATTTTTCAGATATTGAAAAATTTTTAAAAGAATTTCTTTTTGTTACAGAAGTTTTTAAATTACTAATTCACCCCTCATCTTGGTTAGCCTAGGGCATGTTCTTTGAGGACTCACAACCTCCTCGAACTATCATTTTCTATATATTGTTATGATACAGTTTGAAAATATGTCTTTCTTATGAAAATAATCATTAATTGTGATGATATTGTCAACTTCATATATATATATATATATCATTGGTTTCTTGGTAACGTACACAAAATTTATAGAACTTTATGTTAAATTTTTATGTAAATTTGTAATTATCTTTTGAGCCCCTCGATAGTTGGTGGGTTTTCAGTAAAGGCATTAAGAGTTTAACTAGGCATTTAGATTATGATTTCATCGTGGTTGATTTATGAAATTGTAATATTTATGATTCTAATGAATTTGTAATTCTTATATTACTGTTTTTATTTTAGATATCTTTCAATCTAATACCATTTTTGTCTTTAGCTAATAGCTGATAGTGGAATTAACTCTTTATTGTGATGTATAAATGTTTGCTTGATTTTGTTGCATATTTAAATGATCAAATTTTTTTAACATAAAAAAGTTATATTCATTCTGATAATGATTCGCCTTTTACAAAAGAGGAACTGATGAAAGGATGGGCTTTTATGTCATAACATAAATGGGCAAATGGATCTTATCAATATGTGTAGCTGATATAAAAAATTAATAACGATAGATTTCTTACATATTGAAATGATCAATTCTTATGTATTAATCATTTGTCATTGAGTAATGTGTAATTTGGAAAAAAAGATCTATTAATTGAGATACTTTTGTTTCTTAATTTTGTCTGATCATTATTACTTCCCAATTGTGAAACTAATGAATAGTCTTTCGACTCTTTCCTTTATTAATTGTGTAAGCACATACTTATATTGTAATAAAAGGAAGAAATATTATTATCATTTCTTTTCAATGAGGCCTCTATCTAGAGTAAAGTTTCATTACGTTGTATTTTGTACAGTGGGCTCGTTTCTTTTACAAAAATTTTCCAAGGCTATCTTGGATGTTTCCTTCCAAGATTGATTAAAGTAAAATGGCAATTCCATGAAATGTAGTATTTGAAAATTTAATTAGCCCTGGCCCTCCTCCCTTTTGTTCCATAACGCATTATATTATGTATGTCCTTTTGATTATTAGAATTTGGACTTAGCTATTCTTTTTAGTGAAAATCACTACTTTATAAGTTTTCAACTTGTCCAGCTAACTATGATCGAGTACAAAATCCATATGTTCTCTAAAATATGTTCTTTTTTCACTTGCAAAATAGAAAAACTCATTTCTTGATTAATGAGCTTCGATTTAAAATAGTAAAAAGTTTATTTTTTATCCACTCTTTGATCAAAGTTATGAAAATTTAATAGATTTATAAATATGTATTATCTTTTTTTGAAATATTTTGCAATCATTTCTTTTGATCAAAGTTAAAATAAATATTATATTTCACAAATATATTTATTAATTAGAATTACTTAAAAGGATAAAATTACTAATTTTTTTTATCATAGAGAATATAATTTAAATATTGATAATTAATATGAATACTTATATTTATATTTTTATTCACATGCATTTAAGGCACGTGAAATAAAACTAAACATCTCAAATCTCCACTACAATTTCTTCTTTTAAAATATTATGTGAAATAATTTAGTTACAATATTGCATCAGACTTTCATATAAACGATGAACTCCATTTTTGTGAATTGCACTAAGTGCCATACCAATTTCTTATTACAATTATCCTTTTCTCACATAACTTGGCACTTTTGTTATAAGTAAGATTTCCATTCAAATAATTGTGTTGGGAAAGTAACCCACACCGCGTCTACAAACAAGAAATAGAAAATGCAACAAAAAAATTGTCAGGATTTAATATGGAAAATTTTGAAATCCGAAAAAAAATCTGAGCAATACAACACCTAGAAATTCACTATGAAAATTAGAAAAATTTGTGCATATCTCTTTCTTTCTCACTCTCTTCTTGTCTCTCTTAATTCCATACACCATTCTTTACACATAATAGATAAAGAGACAAAAAATAAAACTAACGGGCACAATACTTAAAGTTATGCAAGGGACACTACTAGAAAATCATCCATTACCCGCAGAATTTTTCGGTGGCTTTCTGACGGTTAATTTTCTGGCGGCTTTCCTGTAGTTTTCTGATAGAAGATAATGACATAACTTTTCCAATGGAATTTCCCGACAGTTTCTTTTCGACGGAATTTTCCGACGGCTTTTCTGGCAACTTTTAAATAATTTAATTAAAATGATTAAAATTTTAACTATTTAAGTGATTTAATAATAATAATAAAATTTTTAACTATTTAAATGATTTAGTAAAAATGATTAAAAATAATATTAACTATTTCCTTAATTTAAGTAAAAAGTTTTAAATTTAAAACTATTATTTAAACTTTAATTTTTTTTAGTAATTAGTTATTTTAATAGTATTTTAATTCTTTGTTAATTTACTAATTTGTTTTAATAAAATATTAATTGTATTTCTTTATTTTAAATAATTTTCATTTAAAAAATCATTAGTAATAAAAATTTTTTATTTTATATTTCTTATTATTTTTAATTTTTATAAATAAATTAGTTAGTATATTTAATTTTATATAATAACTTTAATGCATTTGCATGTTGTGCAATGTGGTTGGGAGTTTGACATTTTCCCAACCCACCTAGGTTCGAATCCCTTGGCAGGTTGGCTAAGGCGCGGGTCAGCGTGCTCTCGGGTAGGCGTGAGCGAGCCACAAGCAGGCACTCGGTCGCACGTGAACTAGGCACGGTTTGGCAGGCTCAAGGCTGGGTTACGTGCATGAATGGTTCACAAGCGCGGTCGGGTGGGCTCAACGTGGGGAGCGGGCCATAGGCGGTCAGGCTTGGTTGCAACAGTCCTTGTCACGGGCAGAAAAGCTGGAATATTTTTTTATTTTTTTATAAATTTTCATGCAAAAAAAGAAACCAAAATGATTTTCCCTATGTGGGTTTCACTGGAGAAAAAATTTCTGCCAAATAATCGTCGATAAATTTGAAAAATTGCTAGAAAATGATTAATTTCAGCCAAAAAATTCCGCCGGTAATAGATTATTTTCTTGTTGTTGGAAACAAAAAATAAAATTGTGCAGCCCCACTTTCAACATTACATCACAAGTTTTGGAGTTCCACGAGACTCCACTCTATGTCTCTCATCTGACTAATCGAGTAATAGCTTCAAAATCTAGCGTGCTGCGATGCTCCTCTTTCTATCTTTCTCCAACCCGACTATACAACAACGTAGCGTTGCAAGAGAAAGGAAAAAAATTGGGTACTAAGAAACATAACCCAAGTACATAGAAAACCCGTGTAATTCCCCAACGAGCTCAACCAACATAATTAAGGTCCCAGATAATAATACAACTTGATTTATCAACACAATCAGATTCTACATAGTGCTAAAAATTTGTTATGTTTGTGAGTTAGATTTTTTATTTTGTAAAATAAATTACCCACTTTGTAAAAAATCTAATTATTTGATATAAAATCCTCTAATTAACCGATAATTATCTTATGCCCTAAACTAAATTTTTACTCAAAATACTTTTAATTTTTTTTTTGTTCTATTTTTTCCTTAAAAAATAACAAGTTATGTCGTGGGAAAGCTACAACCATATTTCAACTTTTCATCACTCATCATTAGCTGTTATGTTTATACTTGATCAAACATAAGGTCAAATCTGATAGTTGGCACCTTGAAACAAAATTTGATTGATAGCAATGCAATTAATTAATAACTTTATGTTAAACTAAAACTTCAGAAAAAAATCAACAAGTTGGTAATATATGAACAAGCCCAAGCAATAGATATTTGTTTCCTTCTTTATAGGACAAAACCCTTATTTGATCTCTTCCTCTACCATCTAATCTTCCCTTAAAATAATGATTTATATTATAAACTAAATTCCTAATAACCCCATTATGTTTAATAATTCACAGCCTATAAAGCCCCACCTCCGCTTGGCTTACACCTTCAGGTTATCATATGCAGAGCTTCAAAGTTCTATTCCCATGGCGACTTTCTTTTCTCTACTCTCCTATTATATTCTTCTCAATATGTTCTTCTTTTCCCTTCTAATTGAAAAGAAATTTCTAGTATTAACGCAAAAGCTTGGTAGAGAACACCATGTCATTGACGTCAAGTCACTTTTTTCTAGCAACTCCTGCTCCGTGCCTAATAAAAGTATGTAAAAAATTTCAATAATTTTTTAATACCTTATTAGAGACTATGTTTTCATAAAATAATTAGAATAATAATACATCCTACATAAATTAAGCTCATTTTATATATATTTCAAGCTTAAGCTCATTTGATAAATATCACGATCTTAAAATGTTGCAAAAGAAAAAAAAAACTCAGTACTTACATTAATTAGTTATTTCATTTATGACAGAAATGAGCCCTTCCAAGCTCAACGTGGTCCACTTGCACGGCATGTGCTCATCCTTGACGCGCCATGGAAAGCCGTCACCTGTGGAGCTCTTTCGTCAGGACCAAGCCCGAGTAGAATACATCCAACGCCGAGCATCCAATGCCACCACCCACCTAAACCCTATTGGCAGCTCTCTTTTTGCAAAAGTTCCAGCAATCTTCGATTATGCTATTAGTCCCTATAACTATATCGTCGACATAGGCCTAGGCACTCCTACCAAGTTCTTCTCAGTTTTGTTTGACACCGGTAGCGATCTCACTTGGACCCAATGTGTCCCCTGCGTTAACTGCTATAACCAAAAAACCCCATTTTATGACCCAACCCAGTCCTCCACCTTCACCAACATCTCATGCAACTCCAACTATTGCACCCAACTTGCTCGATTTGATTGCTCCTCCACTTTCACCTGCCTATACGAGCAAAAATATTCCGACAAATCTAAAACTAACGGCTCCTTTATTAAAGACACCTTACAATTATCCAATGATATTATTTACGACTTCCTCTTTGGATGTGGACATAGCAACACTGGAAATTTTGGACATGCAGATGGGTTATTAGGCCTTGGCCGGGGTGCTATTTCAATTATTTACCAGACAACTCAATCATATAACAAAATATTCTCATATTGTCTACCATCAGGGCCTAATACAATTGGATATCTTGAACTAGGTAGCTCAGTCCCTAATGTGATGTATACACCGATGCTAACCAACCCAAAAATGCCATCCTTCTACTTCCTCAATCTCACTGCCATTTTTGTTGGGGGTGAAATGCTTAACCTTCCACCTAATATATTCAGTGGTCCTGGAACTATGTTGGACTCTGGCACAACGTTTACCCACCTTCCACCCACTGCCTACTCTGCCCTCCGCAGCATTTTTCGAACACGAATGAGCAATTACCAGATGGCCCCACCAAAATTCAATCTTGACACATGCTATGACTTCACTAGCTACACACAAGTTGTGGTGCCAGAGATTTCATTGATCTTTGATGGCGGAGTGACGGCTAACATAGATTTCACAGGGATTTTCTATGTTTTTAAAATTAGCCAAGCATGCTTATCCTTCATTCAAAATAAGGATGATAGTGAGGTTGTGGTCATCGGTAATATGCAGCAACGCAGGTTCAATGTAGTCTATGATGTGGGGAACTTACAAATTGGCTTTGGGGCTAATGGTTGTAGCTAGTGATGGATCGACTGAGTTGATAGGGTTAAATGCAATGTATTGATGTAGCTAAAAAGAATAGGTTCTTTCATGTTGGTTATAAAATAAGGGTGTGTAGGATAATAAATGTAGTCTTTAAAAAAAGTTCAATTGTATTCTAATTTTATGAAATAATTAAATATTAAAGGAAGGTAACTTTATCTGAGTTGATGAAAAGCATTAACATGTGTTTAATTTCTTTATAATTAAGGGAGAATCATGACATTATTTGTTGGAGGTTATAATTTTGATTATCAGAGGTAAAATGTCATCTTTCTTTGCAAAAGAACTTATACTTAAAAAGAATGAAGACTGCTTGTCGTTATGTTTTTTGTTCAGTGTCAAATCCTTACAAAGTAAAATCATCACATATTTTTCTTCAACTTGAACCTTTTGGTTCTTATTTTGGCTTCACTTTTCTTTTTTGTTATGTTCTGTAAATGGAAGCATTTAAGGCCTATGAGTTTGAAAACCCATTGGGCCATACAACCTAACACCTTAAAGTTTAGTTTCAACCAATCCAATATTCCTTAAATATGGGGACATTTGACTAATTTAGGAAAATTCACATATTGATCACTTGTGCAACCTTAGAACATAAGACCTGTAGCTGAAACCAAAGATTCCAACCAATAGATCATTGAGAGTTGCGTAATAATCAGTTATGTGATTTACATTTTTATAATTTGGATGAATTGTTTTTCTAAATATTATGCCCCCACTCAAAAAAAATTTAGACTACACCACTATCTGCATGCATCATGTATGTGTATGTTCATCCATAAATATTATACAATTCTCAAACTTATGTTCATCCATAAAAGAAATTGTTCTAATCTCCACCTCAGACATAAGTAAGTGGGGCCAAAGGCATTAACATTGAATCCTTTTCCAAAGTGTCTTAAAGAATTTATTGACTTCATTTGATTCGTGATATAATTTTATATGTTACAAACTCCTTATGCCTTTGTAATTAAATAAAAAGGAAAATTAAGGGGGCATGAGTAGACTAATACTAACTTTAATTTCTTTTCTATGTTTTTATATATCATATAATTCCAATTATATAAATAGAATTAATATGTAAAAAAATTAATTTATGAACCCCCTAAAATTTAGAATTTAAAATTATAAACATGTAATGAAGAAATATTGATAAATTTTTTTAATTAATTAATTTAGGTTTCTGATTAAAAAAATTATAACTCTGCCACAATTAAAGAGAAACTCTATATCAGCAATAAGCTTCTTATGACATTCATTATGAGCACCAATATTATACCATGTCACTGATTTTATTCTTTGATCGACATCTGCTTATCGTAGACTATTAGGACTAGAAAGGTGTCGTTGAGATCTTCTTTTAGTGCAAGGAGGTTGAACTGGACAATTAAATGAAGTTTGTTACTTGCAGGTTGAGAGAAGGTGCTACTGCTAAGTTGGCACAATTTTTTGTAAATGAGTCACAGAGAAGGGAAATGACGAATTTAGAGTTGGTATAAGATGAACTAACTTTTGAGGGCTCATTTCCTTCACACTAATTTTGAGCAAATAATTTACTTGAAATATCAACATTTTTGAAAGGGGCTCATTCTCTAAGTGAATATACAAAAGAATTCTACAGATTGAGTGCAAGGAACAATCTCAATGAGTCCAATCTTCAAATCATTGCATGATATATTGGGGGCCTAAATGACATCTTATACAATAAATTGGAGTAATTTTGTGTTGTAAGCCAAAATACAACTCAATTGGCATTAAAATTTGCACTCAACTCATCACCAGTTCAATGAATTAGATGTGGAAGGTAATAAATCCAATAACCACTGACTAAAATTCGTGTAGCTCTGCACAACCAAATCACCCAACCATCTCAGCTATGCTTAATTTGGATAATAAACTGAGCCCAAAACTTAGAGTATAGACCTACTAATTGATATGCTATTTGATACTTCAGGACATTTGAAATATTCTTTTTTTTACGTGCTTTCATTTTAGGCTTTGAAGGTGTATATTGCCTAATGATACCACTCAATGTAACATTTCTTAAAGCAAGATGATCAGGTACTTTGCTTGAAGTGGCGGGCAAAGTTGTTAATACACATATTAATCTAATAACATTTAAAATAATTGATTCAAAAATAGTGAATAATGAATGTAATTTATGATTAGATTAAGATAATCAATAATCTTGAATAAAAAAATTTATTTTATTTCATATCAACATAATCATATAATATATATACCATATGTAGAGTATTTCTATTTTATCATTTTGGAGCTAATACTTTTTCTTAATTTTATTAGATTTTTAATGAATTTCTATGTTTTAATTCGATTAAGAGATTTAATTAATTTGGAGGTTAAATATGCTATGTTAATTGAAATATTAATTTATTTTATTATTCATTGTGGTTTTATGAGTTTAAAGAAATTTATTATTATTATTATTATTCTTATATTTTTTATTGAATTTTTCTATTTCTAATTATCAAATTTTAGAGGTGTAGATGAAGGGTTTTTTGAAATATTTGTATAAATATTATTAGTTGTAATTTTATGTGTTTATAAAAATGTATTTGGGGTCTTTTTAATTTAATTGTGTTTTATTGAATTATTCATTGGTGCCTTACTTAATTTAGTCAAGTACTGATTGGAGAATGCTTGTTAGGAACCATGGGTTACCAAATCTATGGAGACCTCATAGACTAAGAATTTGAATATAATCCTAGGTTGACATGATGAATGTAGACTAGGGGGAGCCTAGTGCCAAGGGTCTTCAACTATAACCAACATCTCCTACAAAGACTGTACGTAGAGTGGGTTTAAAGCAATACCTGGAGTGGACATAATGCATTAAACTTATTCTTGGATTGGACGTATGGTAATACCGACCAAAACACTATAAATTATGGTGTGTTCATTCTATTTTTTTTTACAGTTAGTTTTCTTACAATTATATGTGTTGTTGAAACCTTAATTTAGTTTGTTGTTGTGAATTTTACTTATTTCTACATCCGCTGCGTCGATTATCATGTGTGGGTGTGAAAAATATTTTAAAGAATTTTTTCCATAAATAATTTTTTAAATATCCAATTCCCCCATCTCTTGGTTAGCCTCGTGCTAGTTCTTAAATTTTTAATAATCTTCATGAACATTCAAGTGGTATCAGAGCGGTATTCAAAAATTAAGTTTTAAATAACATTTGAAAAATGATCATTGACAAACTTAGGATATCATAATAGTATGAAAGAATATTCAATCACACGATGATAATTATTTGAAATATTTCTTTTAATTTTTGAAAAAATTGCATGTTTACTTTCTTGCAATCAATAGTTTATCGAATGTGACATATGATTCAAACTGATGCACCATCACATATGGTAGATAGAGTTAAAACTAATATTCTATTTACTAAATGGAGTAAAATAGAACAAAATTAAGCTAAATTAAATGCTAAATATTTAAACTATTTTTTTGTGTTTTGAATTCTGATTATTATATGAGAATCTCTACATGTACTACTGGTAAGGATATTTGGGACAAATTAAGCACTGCATACAAAGGTACTAGTGAAGTCAAGAAATCAAAGTTAAATATTCTAATGCATAATTATGAACTTTTCTACATGAAACCTTGTGAAAAAATCTTAGACATGTATACTAGATTTACTCAAATTGTGATATCATTACATACTTTAGGTAAAGAACTTTCAAACTTTAAAAAGGTCAATAAGATTCTACATTGTCTACTCGTTAAAATTTCAAGCTAAAGTCACTTCTATATGTGAACCAAAAGACTTAAATTGTTATTTTATTGATAATCTAATTAGCTCACTCATTGCTCATGAGCAAAGTGTGAGTCAAGGACTTTTGGATGCATGCAAAACTATAGTGTTAAAAGCTAAAGACTGAGATAAAAGTAATTTAGTAGATAATGAGAGTAAGGAAGTAGCATCAATAACATATTAATTTAAAAATCTTCTAAAGCATAAGCATCAACATCAACAAAAGTGGAATAAAGGTAAAAAAGGTAATAATATTAATATTTCCTCTGATGTTATTTAGTTTAAGTGTAGGAAACTTGGATATATAGAAAATTAGTACCCTAAGATAACAACTCTTAATGAAATGAAAAAGTGTAAAAATAAGAAAATTGTAATAAGGGAAAAAGATAAGAAATAAAAGATCTCCTAGGCAGAGCTAGCTTCTCAATCATAAGACCAGGAGCAAGATGATAAGGTATAAAGTTTTATTTGAGTATTTATATGTATTATAGTTTATGCATGCATGTAAGTTCTTCATTTTTTTTTTGTTCTCCATGAATATTTTTATTTTCTATGTTATTTTAATATTTTGTTTTATAGTAAGAAATTTATATTTGTAATCTTTTTTTTTTTCATGTATATTTTTGAGAACACTCCCTGATAAACACACAAAAATCACATCTCACATTATATTTACATAACAGAATCAAATCACTTCACTCTAATCACATTTTTTCTTGAACTAAAAAATTTACATCAATTTTACTTTAAATATTTGATAAATAATTATTGACTTTACTAAATAGTTGAAGGAAGATAAATTGATGACTATCCCTCTTCCTCTCACTCCTTTAGTAATGAAACTTCCTTTGAATCAAAATCTATTTCAAATTAAAAATTGAACCTAAAAATAGAGATTTGCTTCATCTTCCTGCTTTTCCTTATCTCATATGAATATTTTTCAAGTCATTGAATCCACATCAAATTTTCTTAATCAAGTTGTTTGTTTCTATCATATGGATCAAATTTTTTCTATGTAATATACTCTTCTTTATATAAGAGATCTTCTCTTATATTTGAAAGATAATCTCACAACTGAGAGAACTCCTTTAAAGATTTAGAAAGGAAACAAGTTGGAAAAAAATGAAAGAGGTACAAAGTGAGCCCAAAAGGAAAAGATTTGTAATGTGTGCCAAATAATTACGAGATGTACAAAGTGTATCTAAAATCAAAAGATGCACAAAGTTTGCCAAAAATTGGTAAAGAGAAAAAAATGAGCCCGTAATGAGACAACTCTCCTTTCTCTTAAATATTTAAATCTTAGAAAAAAAACCATGTGCCAATTGATATCTTGAACACTTGAGTTTTAAAATCATGATTCATGATTCATCATTTTTGCATTAATTTTCTATTAGATATATTTCTTGTAAGAAGATGAAGAAGATTAAAATTCCACCTCTAATTTATTTTCTTAATTAGATTTTGTTTAAAATATTTTAACCTATAAGGAGCTTGGGTTAGGGTGAATAGAACTTGAAACTTTAAGCTTTCTTGTTTTAAGCATTGTCAATGTATTTTTTACTAAGCTTTTGAATAAAATCAAGAGGTAACTTTCTCATTCGGAGAAAATTTGTTGAAATTAATTGATTCCTCTTAAACATCACCACCAACTCCACCTGATCAGGATTAGTTTGATCTTTTGTGTGTGTTTCATTTTTTTTTTTGTTATTTGCTTCTTTTTTTGTGCTTCTCTTCTTTTTGATAATGGCAAAAGGAGAGAACGTATTTGTCTTATTACATTTCTTCATTTTGTGTTTGCATTTTGTTATTTTAATTTATTTATCTATTACTTAGTTTTTTTAATTTTATTTATCTTAAATATAAAAATTTTATTGTCCCTATTTTTAAAAATAATTTTTTGATGAGGGGAGGTCTAGGAGAAAATATTTTTATTTTGCAAATTCAACCAATAATGTTTGCCATCATCAAAAAATATTATGGCTTACATCTTTATGTCTCCTAGTATTTACAATGTATATTTATTTATGTATACTAACATTTCAGTTACAGCACAAACCATACAACATGGATGAAGGGCTCAAGATTGGGTAGAAAAGGAATGTAATATTCATTGATATTTTTTTTTTATTTCATGAGGAACTATTGTGTGTTATACATTAAATGATTAATTCAACAAACCATTTATGTTGTACAACCTATTTCACCCAAGAGAATGCCTTTGATTAAAAGAATAAGAGGTTTAATGTTTATTCTTATAATATTTCTTATTCATGAAGTTGGCTCAAAGATAATAATTTTTCTTGAGTTTCCATCATAGCATGAAGAAAAACTATTAAAAAAATAAAAAATAAACTTTTAACCTAGACCCCCTAAAAAAAGGATCGTGCAAGCACCCAAATTGGACCAATGAATATTCTTAGAATTAATAGTGGAGCCTAAAAAAGATTTATTCATAGCTTTATCCAATCTATCATAAACACCATAAGTAGTATTAATAGTTTGGAGGAGATAAATGGGCATAGAGCACAGAACATTCTAAATAAGAAAAAGTCTAGGCCCCATATAAATAAAGTTAAATTCCTATGTACAAATATTCTTATTGATAGCAAAAAATATATTATAAAAAAGGGATTTCTTATGACCTTTATACAAAGTTGTTCCAGGGTAACAAATAGGAAGAACCTAATAATATCCTTGGCTCCTTTGAAAAACCCATGAGACTTGCCATTAATAAGAATTGAAAATAAGCAATTTTTAATAACACTTTTAGATAGTTTAATACCATTCACATCTAAACAAATTTTTTTCATAATAATAAACAAAAAAGTCCAATTTATTTTCATAAGCCTTGGAAATATCTAAGTTTAAGGATTATATTATTGTCTAGGACTTTTCTTTTAATTTCATGAAGCAATTTCATAGAAAAAATAATATTATAAGAAATGTTCCCACCTTTATTAAACCTTATTTTATTTGAAGATATGATTTTAAAGAGAAAATTAAATAACCAAGATGTTGATATTTTGGATAAAAGTTTATTGAAGGTGGTAAAAAGGCTAATAGGTCTATAATCATTCTATGATTTAGGGTTAATCTTTTTAGGGATCATTACAAGGAATAAGAAAACCTTTAAAACAAGTAGTCACAGCTTTTCACCTATCCACCTTAATAATATTCCAATAGTTTTGACAAAAAGCTGCAGTTAAATCATTAGGACATACCATAGAATCCTTATTCATGCTCGTCAAAGAGTTGAAAATTTCAAGTTCATAAAGCAAATTATAGATAATCTAATTTTTATCGTGACAATTAGAAAAATGAATAATAAGAAGATAAGAAATAAGCAAAACATGCTTGTTAAAACCAAAAGATTTTTTAAAGAAGGTAATAACAAACTAAAAAACTAAGGGTTGATTGTCACACTAAACACAAATCTCCTATTTAATACTATTAATGAAGAATTTAGTTTTTTTAGCATTAGCCACGACATGAAAATACTTGGTGTTCCTATCACATATCGAATTAGGCTTAGAAGTTTCTTTTTACCTCCAAATTTATTCTTCCATAAGTTGAAGATTAACCAGGCTAGCCTTGGCAGACCAAACCTGATTCAAATTAACATCCATAGAATAAGCAACAAACTTATTTTCAAGGATATAAATAATCTTTTTTATCCTTAATAATATTATTAAAAAATATTTTACAAATTTAAATTTTGTCGACCTTCTTAAAACTTTTTTTCTTCTCTTAGGATTTAAAGAAAAATATATCATATAATTGTTCCCCTCATAGTGAGAAAGAGGGGCAACCCAATTCTCATTAACATACATCACAAAATATGGAGCTTTCAACCACATATTTTGAAAATGGAAAGGAATGAAACCACTAGAATTAACTGAATAAATATTCAAAAGAAAAGGAGATCGATTAGAATTAGCCTTCCTAAGGTGATCAATAACAAATCAAAGCTAGTCACTATTAAATAAAATTCTATCTAATCGTTCCTATACTCTATTAATTGACCAAATAAAATTGGAACTAAAAAAAAAAAACTAATATCAGAAAGACCACCTATAAACATCCTATTATTGAAATCTTTTATAGAATTTGGATTAGGAGGAAAGCCCCTCACCTTTTTAGAGGAATTATAAATGATAATAAAGCCACCTCCAACAAACCATGGACCCCTTATAGTAACTCAAAAGTTCAGCAAGTCTTTGCCAAAAAAGCAGTCTACCATAATGTGCCAGTAAAGCATATTTGTAAGAGTTATCCTAAAGAATATGCCAAGAACCACCTAAGCAACACCTTTGCCAAGTGTCTCAATAAATTATGTGCCTGAATAGATATCTATTAGGGCACTTTAAGGAACCTAAATAGCTAGATTTTTTTTATACTGATTGCACTTAACGAGGTAATTACACTCTTTTAAGTATAATAGGAAAATGACTTCTCATCAAAAAGACCTCGAAGAGCATGTTTATTTTGAATCCTTTATGTCACCCTTTTTAGGTAAGGCCCACACTAGAGAGTCCTAATTATAAGGGCTTATTATCATATGAGCCAAAAAAGGAAATAATGGAATAAATAGTAGTAAACACTAGCCAATTCCATATATAGATTTATTAAAGATACTCTATTTTATCTAGGGGTAATATATATCTAGGGCCATCATCAAATTCTTTGATTTTACATAATGAGCCTCCTGAGCATAGTTTGGAGATCATACCATTACTTCAACAACACTGATAATTCAATAAATGCTCTTCTTGCTGACTTGGTATATTAGTTTTTTTGAGAAATATATCTTCAATTAATTCTCTTCGTCTATATTAAGTGAAGGTGAGTATAATAACAAGGACCATATATAACCCCCTCTGTTAGATTATTTTTCTCCAAGACATACAAACAAGTGTGATTAACTTTAAATTAATAATGAAATTTTCTTTCTTCACCGCAAAACTTAAAGAGGGTTTTGGGAGAGCCCTAACACATACTTTCATAGTAAATCTAAAATAATTATGAAAGGTAAGGAAAAAAATAATAAAAACCTTTGGGATATAAAGATTCTTGTGGAATTATTAACCATATAAAAAAATATTTTTACAAATATACTTTTCTTTATAATTATACATGTACTAATTTTTTTATAATTATTTATAGGTTTTATATTTTTTCTTCCCAAGAAAATCAAGAGGTACAACTATGAAAAAAGTATTCCCTTAAGTTTTGATTAAATATAAATAAATTTATTTATTTTTAATTTTAGAGTTGATCAACAAAGTTAATTAAAGATAAAAACATCATAATTTTAAGCATAGAAATTGGAAATTAAAAGTATCCCCAAATTTAAATTTATATACTATCATGTTTAGTAAAAAAGATAAACATTTAAAAATGACTAAAAGTGCATTGTATATAAGATAAATAGCTCCCCTTCACAAGATTGCAATTGGAAAACATGATTCATGTTTTTTGTTAATAAAGCATTTTTAATTCTTACACTAAAAAAACATGCTCCATGGTTTTCTTTTGATTTTTGTTTAAACATTTAATGCCCATACTTGATAGATATTCCTTAGCTTTTTTACTAAGTTCTGAATTAATAAGCAAACCTCTAAAACCTTTGGTTAGATGGAGTATTGCAAATGGAGAGGGAATATATGTATTCAAAGACATCTAGATTTTTGATAAAAGTATTTGTAAATGGCCTACCTTTGTCATTCCTCATGACTACAGCAAATTGATGGTTTCTAATTTTATTTCCAACGGGAGTTGGAAGGAAGAAGAATGGATGAAATATGTGGGCAAGGAGCTATTTAATCTGATCTCCCAAGTTAAAATTCAGCAGGATATGGAGGAAGATAAGATGGAATTACTATATTTTAATACAGGGAAGTCCTTATCAGCAATGGTTTTTGAATCTATGTTGAAGAGCAAATGTGTGCAGCAGTTCTGGAATTGGATTCATAAAGGCAAGCTGAATTCGAGAGTTGAATGTTTGGGGTGGAGAATCTCAACAAAGCTCTTCCAACTGCTCAATTTCTGGAATATAGAAGGCTTTTAAGTAATGGGAATTGTCCTAGAGGTTGTAATGAACCTGAAAATGAAGATCATATTTCAATGAGATGTACTAAGCTGAAAGAAGTTTTAAACCAACTTAGCAAATGGGGTTTTTCTATCCCAAATCTAGAATTCTTAGCTGAATGCTGTAACTGGATGTCAAATAATTCTTCTTTCATGATAAATCTTTATTGTAGTGTGGTATATTTTACATGGAAGACAAGAAACAAGTTGTTTCATAATGAAGGTGAAGACAGCTCCTTGATTATTGCTTCTAATGTTTTGAGCTTTGCTTCTTTTTCTATGGATGTAATTGGTAAAATCTCGGGTATATGGGATACTAATCAGTCTTTTGGACTGTTCAATACTCATTGGTATCCTCCTCCACCCGATTGGTTGAAGGTGAATGTGGATGCATCTCTTCTTTCTTCATACAAAGCTAGTTTAGGAGGTATTTTTCGGGACCATAAAGGAAGACTTCTACTAGCCTTTGGGAAGACGGTTTTGCATTGGGATATCTCAGCTTTGGAACTTTTGGCTACCCTTAGTATTAAAGAGATGATGAAGGATTGGATGTTCAAATTCAAGGGTATCATCATAGAAGGTGATAATGATAATGTGATAAAGTATTTGCAAAAGGCTAAAGCTAATGGAGAACAAAGGTATGATGATTTATTTTTTGGGTTTAATAATGTTTTTTTTAATTGCATTGATAGAGGAGCCAATAAGTTAGCGGATCTTTGTGCTAACTATGGGATTATTTCCTCTTTTATGTGGGATGAAACTACTATGAATAAGGTTCCTCCTTTATTTTGGAATATCTTAAAGGAGGAATCTACTGTACTTGGATAGTTGCATTTTCTTTCTGCTTTTCTTTTTTAATGCAATTGCTGCATTTTCTTCAAAAAAAGAATTAATAAAGTTATGTGCCTTAAAATTTTTTTAATGGTTTTATTTTTGGAAAATTGTAACATTTTATTTGACTATAATTTAACTACTTTAGAGAGAGTCATCTTAGATTGTTTGATCATATAAAATATTGGCCTTTTGATGACCCCGTTAGAGAGTAGATTTATTACATTAAAAAGGTAGAGGTAGACCAAAAATGACTTGGTTATAAAATATTAAAAAATTACATTTTTTTATTATATTTAAAAGATAATTTTACTCTTATTATGACATAATTAAGAAAAAAATATTCACGTAGCCGACCCCACAGAGTGGGATAAAAGGTTGGTGATGTTGATGTTGTATAACTTTATAGCTTTTTTTAAGCATTTTTATGATGAGATTTTTTTATAATAAATATTTGCTATAGTGGGATAATTATAAGAATGTTATTAACTTTTTTTTTTCAAAGAAGAAAAAGGCAAATTAATCACAGTAATTATATATATATATATATATATATATATATATATATAATATATATATATATATATATATATATATATATATATATATATATATATATAATATATAAATATATAAATATATATATATATATATGACTTTCTTAATGACAGGTCTATAACTATTTTTTATAACTCTTACATACAAATGAGCTATCTGAAGTAAATCCCGAGTATACCAGTGCTGAATTTTAATTTTACTTTTGAATCCCAAGTTAGGTTAGTTTAGATATCATGACCTGAACCATCTTAACTAGAACTTGCTAGTAGTATTGGAAGCTTAATATTTGGTTTGGAGAGGACGACGAATGAAATGTTTCAGGGTGTGGCTTCATTTAGTTATGTTCAAGTAAGGATGGAAGGCATACTGTTCAAGAGACTGGAAAGACCTAACTTTGCTAGTCAAATTTTCTCCCTCTTAAAGGACTATTTAACTCCTAACCAAATTCATCTCATGATTTGATCTTCCACAGGTAAGGAAAAATAGAAATAATTAAGGAAATATTGGTGATCATTATAAAAAAATGCATATCATCTCATACTAGTCACTATTTCTAGTAAGTTCTATTTGAGGTTGCATGCATAATATATTTATTTTTACAAATTCCAAAAATGAATGGGGAATAATGTCAACGTAGGATAAGTTCTTCCACGAAGATGAATAAAATGACAATTGCAATGTATTGCATTACACTTTCTAAACAAGCCATTCATTGTGTCCTTATTGTTACCATCTAGCTTATAAGGATTCTAAAGCTCCAAAACCTAATTAACTCATGTTCAGTTTATACGAGGCTTACATAGAAAATAAAAGGCAAAAGGATAATAAATTATTTATGAATTTGGTAACATGTTATAATTTTTTGTTTTATAACATATGGAAAAATTAGTAAAATGTTCGATAATTATTTCATTGCTTCGTATATGAACTAAAGATATTTTGACCGAGTGTAATTAATTTACTAGATATGAAGCTTAAATGATTTTTTTCATTCAAAATTCCATGTAGGACAATTTATCATTAATGTTGATGGTTAACTTTAGCAAATATATGTGTATAGATTGGTTATATATATATATAGATAATAAAATATAAACATCTAGGTGTCAATTAATTTTTTGATAATATCATATGATAATAATTTTTTCCTTCATTAAATTTAGTAATCACATGCTTAATTATTGTTTTTTCTAATTCTTAAATCCTTATCTTGTAAGCAATTTTCTGTTGCTAATTTGGACCCAAGTCTTATGATTTTGATGATAACAAACATTATTGGATTTCTTACTACGCTAATTGAATTTATTGCATATCTATTTTTTCCATGCTCACTAACATTTGTTGGTCCATTGTTCACTTACAATGTCGATAAGCTCAAGATTTGGTAAATTAGGATTAAAGTTAGTATTTTTAGTCTTTCTATACTATTAATCTTTCTTAAGTCAATTATATATTTTGGTGGATCCTAAAGCTATGGAACCTTACATAATTACACAATCAAGGGGGTGAGCTAGAGAGTTAGGAAAAAGTTGAATTTTTTGGACTAATTGTACAATACGATTTATATTGTACTAGATGATTAGTTACCCAAAAAAATACTTAAATAGAGCACTTGTGATAATTAAATTTTTTTAAACTAATCTTATTACATGAATCTTATCATAAAATATGATCCAATTAAATCATCAAAATAGACGCCAATCCTAATTTATGCAATATTTTATAATATAAATTTTGTGTCTAATCATACCGTATGGCATGTATCATACTGTATGATATATGATAGTCATGCCTAAATTGATCCAGTGATTAGGGGAGTAATTATGGTTAATTTGTTCATTCATATCATACAAGACGTTTAATGATGATCGTACTATATGACTTGATTCTTACATGGGATGATACTTTATTGTCTCCTATCATCCAAGACAAAATGTCATAGTTTTTATACTAATCGTATATAATGACCCCCAATTTCATATTGCATGAATTGATCTCTTCATGGGATTAAAATTTATCGTCACATATCGTACTGAATGATCAATACAAACTCTTGAATTGATCGTACAAAACAGTGCAATTTGCACAACCTAAAAATGTTATTTTGTATTATTTAAACTGGACGTTGCTCTCAATTATCCTGGGCAATTCGTTCATCTGTTTGACCTGAATGTACATGGTCTAACTTTTTATAGAGTACTAATAAGAGTACTTTGAACTAATTATACATAATGATGTAGGATCATACTGGACTATCAGAGTCGATATATTTAAATTTTGGCATTTTTAGGAGGCTTTTTTTTAAATCTAACTTGGTCTTGTTTCCAAAAAAAGACTTTTGTTACTAAGTGCCTTGAGAGAGAGCATAGAGAGGGAGTTAAGGAGTGCTTTGGGAGAGAATAGAGGGAGAGTTGTTTGATAGAGAGAGTTTTGAGGTATTCACTAGGTTACTCCAAGCAAGGATCTTTTCTATCTTCTTCAACCTTTTTCCTTGATTGTTTGGTGGCTTAAGGGAGAAGAGTAATAGGTCATGGTTCTCTGCCATCAATAGGTTGGAAAAAAAAGATTACAGGTTCTTTTCCTTCAACAGGAGGGTGAAAAAGGATCCTAGGTTCTCTGCCATCACTAGGAAGGGGAAAAAGGGCCAGGTTGTTTGAAGAGATTTTAGAAGGGATTCTCCACCTTTCTTTGAGGGAAAAAGGAGACACACTAGTTTTAGTGGAATACCTGGAAAGATGTTTCTAGGGAGTGGTCGTAGGTAAGGTTGGACCAAACCACTATAAATTATGGTGTGTTTATTCTTATTATTTTCTATGCTTTATTTTTCTATGATTAATTATGTAGTTGAAAACTCTAATCTTTTTATTATTGTAAAATTAATTTGCTTCTACATCAAGGGATAAACTTTTTATTTTTTAGATATTGAAAATATTATAAAAATATTTTTTTTTTGTTAAAGAAAATTTAAATTATCAATTCCACCCCCTCTTGTTTAGCCTTGGGCATGTTCTTTGAGGCCTCACAACCTCCTCAAACTATCATTTTATACATATTGTAACATAGCACTTCAAAAATATGTCTTTATTATCAATATAATCATTAATGGTGATGATATATATATATATATATATATATATATATATATATATATATATATATATATATATATATATATATAGAACGTACACAAAATTAAGAGAACCTTTAATTAATTTTTTATGTAAATTTATAATTATCTTTTGAGTCCCTTGATAGTTGGTGGGTTTTGAATAATGGTACAAAGAGTTTTATTAGGTATTTAGATTATGATTTCATCGAGGTTGATTTATGAAATTGTACTATTAATGGTATTACTACTTTTGCTTTAGATATCTTCTGATCTAATTTCCGTTTTGTCTTTAGCTAATAGATAATAGTGGAGTCAACTCATTCTTGAAATGTATAGCTTTTTTTTAAGTTATTACATGTGAATTGACCTTTTTTTTTACATAATATGTTGTAGTCATTCTGATAATGATTTTCCCTTTATAAAAGGGCAACTGATGAGAGGATGGGCTTGTATGTTATAACCTGAATTGACAAATGGATCTTATCTATATGTTTAGTTGATATATAAAACTAATAATGATAGATTTCTTACATATTGAAATGATCAATTCTTAGGTATTATCGTTTCATTATCGAGTAATGTGTAATTTGGAGAAAATGATTTGTTTATTGAGATACTTTCATTTCTTAATTGTACCTGATCATTATTACTTGCCAATTGTGGAACTACTCAACAGTTGTTTGACTCTTTCCTCTGTTAACTGTGTAAGCAAATACTTATATTGTAATAGAAGGACTAAATCTTTTTATCATTTTTTTTTCAATAAGGCCTCTACCGAGAGTAAATTTTCATTACATTTTGTCTTGTACAATAGGCTCATTTCTTTTGTCGATATTTTCCAAGGCTATCTTCGATGTTTCCTTCAATGATTGGTTCAAGTAAAATTGCAATTTCATGAAATGTAGTATTTGAAAATTTAATTAGCCCTGGCCCTCCTCCATTTATTTCATAACGCATTATATTTTGTTTGTCAATTTGATTATAAGAATTTGGACTTAGCTAATCTTTTTAGTGCAAATTCAATACTTTATAAGTTTTCAACTTCTTCAGCTAACTATGATCGAGTACATAATCTGTTTGTTCTCTACAATATGTTCTTTTGTCAATTGCGTAAAGGAAAAGCTCATTTCTTGATTAATGAGCTTCAAATTTGAAAGAGATTTAAGAAGGTTTTTTTTTTATCCACTCTTTTGATCAAAGTTAAAAAAATATTATACTTCACTAATATAATTAATAATTTGAATTACTTAAAGGGATAAAATTATTAATTTTATCTTTTTATCGTAGAAAATATAATTTAAACTTTCATAATATGAATTCTTATATTTAAATTTTTATTCATGTGCATTTAATGCACGTGCAATAAAGCTAAATATCCAAAATTTCTGATACAATTGGTTCTTTTAAAAGTGCAATAAAACTAATTATCCCAAATTTCCACTATAATTGGTTCTTTAAAATATTATCTGAAATTATTTAAGTTACAATATTGCATAAAATTTTTATATAAGTGACAAACTCCATTTTGGTGAATTGCAATAAGTGCCATTTGCAATTTCTATTTACAATTAGCCCTTTCTCACATAACTTGGAAATTTTATTTTATGTGAAATTTCCCTTCACAAGATTTAGTTGGGAAAGTAACCCACACGGCTTCTACAAACTATAAATGGAAAATGTAGTAAAAAAATCCTCTATAAATTTTTTTTTCTGAAGTAAATTTACCAATTTACAACGAAATCTTTTTTTTCTAAAATCAGTTATTTTCTTGTAGTGCTAGTTCCATCATTGAAAGTGGAAATCTCTTCAAATTAATCCTCTCTTCATAAATTAAATCTATATTTCTTTCTTCAATACTAATGTGCGTGTGATAAGGCAAATGAACAAGCCAAAACATTTTTGGCAAAGCTCGATAGCTAAATAAACAATCTTGAATAGTTTGGTGTTAAGCTCGTTTATGTTCACGAACAATATCATTTAGAGTTCGTGAGTATGCTCATTAAGAAACTTGATTAAAAAGCTCAATTTTGTCTTATTTAATAAAAATAGATATTATATCTTAACTAACTAACTAACTAACTATATATATATATATCTGTGTGTGTGTGTGTGTGTGTGTGTGTGTGTGTGTGTGTCATTGGTTTCTTGGTAATGTACACAAAATTGATAGAACTTTAAGTTAAATTTTATGTAAATTTACAATTGTCTTTTGAGTCCCTCGATTGTTGTTGGGTTTTGAATAAAGGTATAAAGAGTTTTATTAGGAATTTAGATTATGATTTCATCGTAGTTGATTTATGAAATTATGCTACTTATGATTCTAATGAATTTTGGATTCTTGTATTTTTACTTTTATTTTAGATATTTTCTGATCTAATACCCTTTTTGTCTTTAGCTAATAACTGATAGTGGAATCAACTCATTATTGTAATATATAGCTATTTTTTTTATGTTATTGCATATGAATATGATCTTTTATTTTACATAAAAGTTGTGGTCATTTTGATAATGATTTGCCCTTTATAAAAGTGGAACTGATGAGAAGATGGGCTTGAATGTTATAACCTGAATTGACAAATGGATCTTATCTATATGTTTAGTTGATATAGAAAACTAATAATGATAGATTTCTTATATATTGAAATGATCAATTCCTAGGTATTAATTTTTTGTTATCGAGTAATGTGTAATTTGGAGAAATGATTTGTTTATTAAGATACTTTCATTTCTTAATTTCCTGATTATTTTTACTTGACAATTGTGGAACACATAAACAGCCTTTCGTCTCTTTCCTTTATTAATTGTGTAAGCACATACTTATATTGTAATAGAAGGAATAAATCTTATTATCAATTCTTTTTAATAAGGCCTCTATCGAGAGTAAATTTTCATTAAATTGTGTCTTGTGCATTAGGCTCGTTTCTTTTGTCAATATTTTCCAAGGCTATCTTGGATGTTTGCTTTGAAGATTGATTCAAGTAAATTTGCAATTCCCTGAAATGTAGTATTTTAAAATTTAATTAGCACTAGCCCTCCACCTTTTGTTAAAAAATGCATTATATTATGTTTGACCTTTTGATATTAAGAATTTGGACTTAGCTATTCTTTTTAGTGCAAATTCAGTACTTTAGAAGTTTTCAACTTGTCTAGCTAACTATGATCGAGTACATAATCCGTATGTTCTCTACAATATGTTCTTTTGTCACTTGCATAAAGGAAAAGCTCATTTCCTGATTAATGAGATTTTGATTTAAATATTAAGAAGTTTATATTTTATCCACTCTTTTGATCAAAGTTAAGAAAATTTAAGAAATATGTCAATATATATTATCTTTTATGAAATATTTTGCACTCATTTTTTTATCAAAGTTAAAAAATTATTATACTTCACTAATATAATTAATAGTGAGAATTAATAGGGATAAAATTAATATTTTATCTTTTTATCATAGAAAATATAATTTAAATTTTCATAATATGAATTCTTCTATTTAAACTTTTATTCACGTGCATTTAATGCATGTGCAATAAAACTAAATATCCCAAATCTCAGCTACAATTGGTTCTTTTAAAAGTACAATAAAACTAAATGTCGCAGATCTCCACTACAATTGGTTCTATAAAATATTATTTGAAATAATTGTAGTAACAATATTGCATCAAATTTTCATATAAGTGATGAATTCCATTTTGGTGAATTGCACTAAGTGGCATACCAAATTCTATTTACAATTAGTCTTTTCTTACATAACTTGGCGCTTTTGTTTCAAGTAAAACTTCCCTT
Organism: Dendrobium nobile; assembly: GCA_022539455.1. Lineage (NCBI taxonomy): Eukaryota > Viridiplantae > Streptophyta > Magnoliopsida > Asparagales > Orchidaceae > Dendrobium > Dendrobium nobile. The sequence continues at coordinate 25,357,532 of CM039723.1, forward strand.
CACAAGATTGTGTTGGGAAAGTAACCCACACAGTGTCCACAAACAAGAAATAGAAAATGCAGCAAAATAAATGTCCGGATTTAATGTGAAAAAATTTTAAATCCGAAAAAAACTCGAGCCACACAACACCAAGAAATTCATAATGAAAATTGGAAGAATTTGTATATATCTCTCTCTCTCTTTCTCACTCTCTCCTTGTATCTCCTTACTCCATACACAATTCTATTCACATAATAGATAAAAAGACAAAAAAAAAAAAAAACTAACCAATGGGCAAACAAGAAAAATGAGAAATAAAATGTCCAACCCCACTTGCAACATTACATCTCAAGGTTTGGTGTGCCACAAGACTCCAATCTATGTCTCTTGTCTGACTAACCAAGTAATTATGTCAAAATCAAGAATGTTGTGATGCTCCTCTCTCTATTTATCTTCAACCCGACTATACAACAACGCAGCGTTGTATGGGAAAGGAAAAAAATTGGGTACAAAACACTAGAACCAAAGCACATAGAGAACTCGTGCAGCCCCCTAATGAGCTCAATAACCATAAATGAGGTCCCACACAATAATACAACTTGATTTATCAACAAAATCAGATTATATACATAGCTAAAAATTTATTATATTTGTGAGTTAGAATTTTCTATTTTGTAAAATAAATTACCCATTTTGTAAAAAATCAAATTATTATATATAAAATCCTCTAGTTAACTAATAATTATCTTGTTTACTAAACTAAGTTCTCACTCATAATACTTTTGAATTTTTTAATTTTTTTTCTTTTAAAAATAAAAACTATGTCATGGGAAAGTTGAACACATATTCTAACTTTTCAACATGAATCATTAGTTGTTATGTTTATACTTGATCAAACATAGGTCCAAAGCCAACACCTGACACCTTTCAACAAAATTCAATTAATAGAAATGCAATTAATTTATAACTTTATCACAAAGTAAAACTTAAGAAAAAAATCAGCAAGTTGGTAATATAAGAACAAGCGCAAGCAATAGATATTTGTTTTCTTCTTTATAGGCTAAAACACTTAATTCATCTCTTCTTCAACCATATAAACTTCACTTAAAATAATCATTTATGTTATAAACTAAATTCCTAATAACCCCATTATGCACCATAATCCACCACCTATAAAGCCCCTTCTCCACTGAGCTTACTGCTTCAAGTTATGCCAAACAGAGCATGAAAGTTCTATTCTCATGGAGACATCTTCTTCTCTACTCTTCTGTTATAAGCTTCTCAATTTGTTCTTCTTTTTTCATCTAATAGAAAAGAATTTTCTAGAATCAACTCAAAAGCTTGCTGGAGAACACCATGTCATTAATGTCAAGTCACTGTTGCTGAGCAACTTCTGCTTCGGGTCTAATAAAAGTTTGTGAGCAATTTCAATAATTTATTAATACCCTATTGGAGACTTAGTTTTTTAATAAAATAACTAGAATAATAAGAAATCATGCAGCAATTAAGCTCATTTGATAGAAATTTCAAGCTTAAGCACATTTGACAGACATCAAAAGATTAAATGTGATGCAAAAAAACAAAAACTTAATACATACATTATTTAGTTGTTCCAATTGTGATAGGCACAAACCCTTCCAAGCTCAACATGGTCCACTTGCATGGCCTATGCTCATCCTGGATGCGCCAGGACAAGCCACACATGTGGAGCTCTTCCATCATCACCGGGCATCTAACTCCATCACCCGCCTAAACACTAATTGGCAACTCTCTTTTTACAAGAGTTCCGACAATCATCGATTATGCTATTTGTCGCTATAGCTATATCGTCAACATAGGCCTAGGCACTCCTACCAAGTTCTTCTCATTTACATTCGACATCGGTAGCGATCTCACTTGGACCCAATGTGTCCCTTGCATTAACTGTCATGATTAAAAAAAACCATTTTATGACCTGCCTCTATGAGGTAGAATATGCTAACAATTCTAAAACTAACGACTCACTCATTAAAGATGCCTTGCACTTATCCAATGATATTATTTATAACTCTGTCTTTGGTTGTGGACATAACAACACCAGAATTTTTTGGACACGAAGATGGGCTACTAGGCCACGGTCTGGGGCCTGTTTCAATTATTAACCAAACACCTCAATTGTATAACAAAATATTCTCATATTATCTACCATCAAGCCCCAATATAATTAGATATCTTGAACTTGGTATCTCAGTACTTGGTGTGAAGTATGCACCGATGCTATCAAACCCACAAATGCCATCCCACTACTTCCTCAATCTCACTGCCATTTCAATTGGGGGTCAAAGGCTCACTCTTCCACCTACTATACTTAGTGGACCTGGAACTATGTTGGACTCTGACACAAAATTTAGCCACCTTCGACCCACTACCTACTCTGCCCTCGGCAGCATTTTCAAAAAGAAATAAGCAATTACCCAATGGTGCCACCACTGTTTAATCTTGACACATGCTATGACTTCACTAACTACCCCGAAGTGGTTGTGCCAAAGATTTTTTTGATCAATGATGGTGAGGTAACAACAAATTTAGATGTCATAGGGATACTTTTCATGTTCAGTGAATCTCAAGCATTCTTACCCTTCGTTGAAAATTAGGATGATAGTTAAGTTTTGATCATTGGTAATATGCAGCACCTCACGTTCAATCTAGTCTATTATGTAGGGAACTTAAAAATTTGATTTGGGGCTAATGGATGTATGTAGTGATGGATAGACCAAGTTGATAGGGTTAAATACAATGTATTGATGTATCTAAAATGATTAGGTTCCATCATGTTGGTTATAAAATTGGGTTGTGTGGGATAATAAATGTAGTCTTGAAAAAAGTTCAATTGTATCCAAATTTTATGAAATACTTAAATATCAAATGAAGGAAACTTTATATGAGTTGATGAAAACCATTAGGATGTGCTTAATTTCTTTATAATTAAGGGAACATGATGACATTATTTTTTGGAAGTTAGAATTTTGATTATTATAGGTAAAATGTCATCTTTCTTCGCAAAAGAGCTTATACTTAAAAAGAATGAAGACTGCTTCTTGTGATGTTTTTGTTCAGTGTCATACCCTCACAAACTCAAATCATCATATATTTTTCTTAAAATTGATCCTTTTGGTTCTCATTTTGCCTTCAAATTTCTTTTTTGTTATGTTCTATAAATGGAAACATTTAAGACTTGTACATTTTGCCAACCCATTTAGCTGTACAACCTAACACATTAAAGCTTAGATGCAACCGATCCTATATTCCTTAAATATTGGGACATTTGACTAAATTAGGAAAACTCACATACTGATCACATACGCAACCTCAGAACACAAGACCTCTGGTTGAAATCAAAGATCCCAACCAATAGATAATTGAAAGTTATGAAATAATCACTTTAGTGAATTAAATTTTTATAATTTTGAAGAATTTTTTTAAGTATTATGCCCCCGCACAAAAAATATTTTGACTACACTACTATCTACAAGCATCATGTATTTGTATGTTCATTCATAATTATTATACAATGCTCAAACCTATGTTCGTCATAAAAAGAGAAAAGTTGTAATCTCCAGCTCAGGCATCATTAAGTGGGGCCAAAGGCATTGACATTGAAGCCCTTTTCCAAATTATCTTAAAGAAATTTTGGACTTCATTTCATTAGTGATATAATTTGATATGTTACAAACACATTAAGCTCTTATAGTAAAATAAAAGGGCGAATTAAGGGGGCATGTGCAGACTAATACTCACTTTAAATAGTTTTTTAAGTTTTAATATATCATATAAATGAAATTATATAAATAGAATTTTTCTAGAAATAAAATTTAATTTATAAACTCTCTAAAATTTTAGAATTTAAAATTTTAATTTTCTATTGATAAATATTCATAAAACTTTTAAAATAATTATATTATTTTTTCGATTAAAAAAATTATGAATCTTCCACTATCAAAGAGAAACTCTATTTCACCAATAATCTCTCTATGACATTGATTCAGAGCACCAGAATTATACCATATCACTAATTTCCTTCTTTAACACTGTCATTGCGAGGTCACTAGTCCTGGATGAGAAAAATGGAGGGTTGCGTTAGGTTGTCAACATCTAGCATAAAACTTGTCGAATAATCATGATATGAATCCTTTAAATAGTGAAAAAGGATTCTTGTAGTCAACACCACGTATTGGGACAAGGGATTGATGTTGTTGTTATTATTGTTAAACTAATTTTTTTCTTTGATGGACAATCAAAGACTACTAAGACTAGGAATGTGTCATTGAGATATTCTTATAGTATATAGAGGATGAATTGAGCAATTAAGTGAAGTATGTTGCTTTCAAGTTGAGAGAAGGTGCTAGTGCTTAGTGGGCACAATTTTTACAAATGAGACACAAAGAAGAGAAATGACGGATTTGGAGTCAGTATAAGATGAAATTGCTTTTGAGGGTTCATTTCCTTCCCACTAATTTTGATCTAATACTTTACCTGAAATATTAGCATTTGTGCAAGAGGCTCATTCTGTAAGTGAATATATAAAAGAATTTTATAGTTTGAGTTCATGGAACAATCTCAATTAGTCCCATATTCAAATATTTGCATGATATATTGACAGCCTAAATGACATCTTATACAATAAATTGGAGTTGAGCTCGGTGTGGTCATTATCTCAGGTTGTTAATTTTGCATTGTAAGCCAAAATGTACCTCAATGAGTATTTAAATTCGCACTCAACTCAACACTAGTTTGTTGAATTTACTTTGGAAGGTAATACGTCCAATAACCACTAACTAAAATTCTTGTAGCTTTGTCAGATCCAAATCACTCAAACATCACAGCTGTGATTAATATCGATAATAAACTGAACCAGAAACATATAGTATAGACCTGTTAATTGATATGCTATTTGATACTTCATGACATTTCAAATATGTTAATTTATTTTTACATGCTTTCATTTTAGGCTTTGAAGGTGGATATTTCCCAATGCTACCACTCAATGTAACATTTCTTAAAGCTAGATGATCAGATACTTTTCTTGAAGTGGTGGCCAAAGTTGCTAATCACATATTAATCTAATAACAATTATAATAATTGATTCAAAAATAATGAATCATTGATGTAGTTTATGATTAAATTAAGATAGTCAATAATCTTGATATTTTTTTTTATTTAATATCAACATAATCATAAATATATGCCTTATGTAGAGTATTTCTATCTGGTCATCATAGAGCTAATACTTTTATTTTATGATAAAGATCACTTAGCCTCAAAAAATTATAATATGCTATCAAGATATATGTTTTGTATATCTAATATACTTTTTAAGAGAGTGGAAAGTTGTTGGGAAGTTTCCTCTATGCTATTAAGTAACATTTTTACGATTAGATGGAGAAAAAAAATTATCTATTTATATGTAGGTCTTGATTGCTCATGTGTGATATGGATATTAGAAATCAGTGCAAAAAAATGTTCAAAAATCACAAGCTGACATGCATATGCAACAAAGTAAAATACTGGAGCTACAGAAAATGGGGGAAAATTTCGTGGAAAATAGCCAAAAAAGATAAAGGAGAATGATGATACAAATTTTTACTCGACTACTTGTGTTTGTAAATTTTATGCTGAGTTTTTATTGTAGAGGAACTGGGCATTTATTATAGAAGTATTTGAACATTTATTTTTAAATGAATGTGTAATTACTTTATCATTAATATTCTTGTGCAATGTTGAAATGTGATTGTAGAAATGTTGAAATGAATTTTTTTGATTGACAGTGATTGTACAAATGTTATGTTGTACAATATTTGAGGCAAGGTGATTTTTTTTTTTTTTTTTTTTTGCAATTGTGTAGGTTTTCGATGCACTTTCGACCAAAAAACCATAAAAATGTTGATATGAAAAATTAGGCAATCTTTTTCTGGAAATCATTATATGCCAATTTTACCGGCAAAACTCCCAAAGCAACTTCTGCCATAATGTTTTGTGATAGGTGCCATCAAAATTTTTGGCAGTTGGTCATTGAACAATTGAGTCAATATTACCAGTGACACTAGGATCAATAATTTTATTACCAATTCCAGAGGAAAAATTTGTTAGAATTACCAGTAGAATATTCATAGGTAATTCAGATAAAAATGCGGCATTTTATTCCATGGTTATGTCAAAAATATTTTGGTACATTGTCAAAAAAAATTTACTACAAAAAGTTTCCATAGTAGACCACTTTCCAACATGCATTTCACTAGCGAAAAGAAATCTGCAGAAAATAAGTTTTTTTGGTGGATTTAGGACATGTTTTTATGGTAAATGGCCGCCAGAAATAGGCAATTTTCCTTTAGTGAAAGATTTTTAGATTTTGTCCTGAACCAGCATCAAGAGGAGACTTGACATCTCGAACAGAGAAAATAGAAGCAACCATGGAGTTTAGATCACCCTCCTCACTCACCTCAGTATTTTCAACATCAACATCAAGAGCACGAATGATGAATTTTAATCCACATAATATCATTTTTATCAATTTGAAGGGTATTCCTTAAAAACATATTTCACTTGAATGAAGAAATTGAACATATGATTCCTCATAGATATTTAAGCTTGTACTTCAAAGACCAGTTGGACAATATCCAACATAAAGATGAAGGGAATCCTAAGATCAATGAATGAAGTCAATAGTGTTGTAAAAACTATTATAAGATAATAATTAATGTTTATCATTTCTCTAGTTTTAGAAGAAACATCAAAAGATACTTAAATTATATTTGATAACTCTTAATTTGAAGTAATATGCTACACATATTATGATTCTCTCATCATCTTTGATTGAATAGAGGTTCCTCCAACTTATAACAAAAATGTTCTAATCGACAAATATAATTATGTGGACATAATAATACTCCTTATCGATCTTCGTATATCTTAAGAAGACCAGTGTTAAAGCTTCATTCTCATCTATATTATATAGATAATTTTGAAGGTCAAACTATATTAACTCCCACCATGATCACTCTATTAGTCACCTTATAGTAACCGTTTATACAATCAATGCCTAATTCATGTTAGTAGATGTTGGGCAATCTACATTGCAATTTTCAATCATCTAGTGAAGTCCATATTGATAAAAATTATATTTATTTTCCAATTAAGTTTTAAACTCTCTCCATTATGAGGTATAAGATAAATCAAAGGAAATAAATGATTGGATCATTCTTATTACCTCCAATATCTCTAATGAGCTAATCATATCACTTTTAATGGCTCAAAAAATTACTAATCATTTATTTTCATTCTCTAGGAAGTTAGGGAAATTAATTGGATTATTTTAAAAGAATTTTCTATCTTTCATGAATCTTTGACAAATTAACCTGTTATTATATTCGAACACAATAAATGGAACCACCTAACAAACACCAATTAATTAGATCAATTGATAACATACTGCAAACTTCACACAAAAAGTTCATTTATGTCCCTACATTATGTAAGCCATCAATGCATTTAAATCCCCAAGCTGGCCTCATCCATTAGATGGATTGTAAATCACTACATTCTATAATGTGACTTTCACAATAGTCTCATTTAGTTCCATCAACTCCACTAAGCAACGTAACCACCTTTACGAAGATAGTAAACATGCTGATCTTCCAAGAATATTTAGAGAAATTCATTTTTTATTAGTTATGATATATATTTTTTAATAGATAAAAGCTTTCTTTTTCAATTATATTAGAAGTTTTTATTGGAAAAGAAAAAAAGTTTTCCATGTTATCATTTAGTGACTATATATATATATATATATATATATATGTGTGTGTGTGTGTGTGTGTGTGTGTGTGTGTGTGTATGTGTGTGTGTGTGTGTGTTCTTAAGTGTGTTTTTCCAAAAATTTGCACCCCGACCTCCATTACTTTCGGGAGAGTTTTAATGAATTAAGTTCTGGGGTAAATTTTCATAAGGTAGATCGGGGTTATATATAAGAGACTCCTAAAGATTCCACCCCTTTTTTGCTAGGACTTTATTATCCGATTTCTAGTTTCATTTAGCTGAAAGCCCCTATAATTAATTACCCCTCCTGATAATGAGAGAGAACATTTGATTAAGGATAGTCATCAATCATATTAGTAGAGATACATAGTATCTGGCATATAGTAGCAGCATGGGTTTAGGTATTTGAAGGTTTGATATTAAAAATTGGAAATTTCATCCTCTTGCGCTTAAAGCCTATGGTGGGGGATGGATGATAGACCTGATTAAGATCTCATGGTTTCATCATATTGGGTAATTGGATTTCATGTTCCTTCTTAAGCTCTTCCAATTCTAAACTTACACTAGCATGCATCTTTTTCATTTTGCTATATGCATCATGCATGTGTTCAGAAACTTCAAACAATTCATCATAAGTTAAGTCACATAACTCTTCTTGATCTGATTGATCAACATTATCTGCCATCAAGCAAAGATTGGTGACTTCTTCTTCTTTTTCAGTCTCAGATGAGTATGAAGCTGAGTCCGCCCAAAAAGCTCTTTGAAACTTCTTCTTGCCCTTCTTTACAATTGGTTTCTCCTCTACCTTCTCCTTGCTAGGAGTAGCTTTGAGTTTTGGGCAATCAGTCCTGATATGACCTGGTTTCCTACATTCATAACAAATCACTTCATTAGAAACCTTGCCATTTCTGTTAAACTTACCTCTATTCCATTGCTGACGTCTCTTCTGCTTTCTTTTCAAAAAGCTTCTGAATTCTCTAGTCATTAATGCAACATCGTCTTCATCCTCAGGTTGTGAGTGTTCACTCTCTGACTCTTCCACTTTTAGTGCTATATTCTTCTCCTTTCGTGGTTCACCTGCATCAATCTTTCTTTAACTTACTCCTTGCTTATAAGCAATGAGTGAACCAAGAAGATTGTCAATAGAATAAATGTTTAGATCTTTAGACTCTATAATTATAGTAATTTTAGCATCATAAGCAGTAGGTAAACAACAAAGAATCTTATTAACCATTTCAGCATTAGTTAATTCCCTACCAAGTGCATGCAAAGAAGTAACAATTTGTGTGAATCTTGTGTACATGTCAGAAATAGATTCATTTGGTTTCATGCGAAACAACTCATAATCATGTAACAAAATATTGAGTCTTGATTGCTTAACCTCATTAGTCCCTTCATAAGTTATACAAAGTCTATCACATATGTCCTTTCCACTTTTGCGAGTGAAAACCCGCATGTAGTCTTCAGATTTTAAAGCACAAAAGAAGTTATTTAAACATTTGGCATTTAGTTGAGCTAAGTCACGTTCTTCTATAGTCCAATCTGTAAAAAATGTTTCTACCCTAACTCCATCAACTAATCTAGTTGGTTTTGTATAACCTTCCTGGACTAGGATCCACATACGATAATCAAGTGACTGTAAGAAAGTAGACATGTGTGTTTTCCAAAAATCAAAAGGTATATTGTCAAACAGTGGAGGTCTAGTAATAGAGTAACCCTCAGGTGTATTTCGATTTTCGAATGTATCCATCTATGTTAATCAAAAAGTAGTTTAAACTTATGATTTTGAAACAATGCTCTGATACCACTTGTTGAGTCTAGTGAATAGGTTGTTAGACCTAAGTTAATGTCCCAAGGCTATCAAGAGGGGGGTGAATTGGTGTTTTTAAAACTTAACCCTTTTTGAAGTTTTGTTGAACCGAAATGAAAATTTTTTTTTAATAAAGTTTTTATAGAAAAGTTTTTCAACCACAGAGTTTTTTAAACAAAAGTAAAATGCAGAAAATAAAAACAGTAAAGTAAAAGACACAAGATTTATAGTGGTTCGGTCTAAACCAGACCTACATCCACTCCCCAGAGGTACCCTCTGAGTATTGCACTAATACCAATAGTGTCTCTCCTTTTGCACCCACAGCAAGGCGGAGAAGCCTTTACAAACACTCTTTTCACCACTACCCGATGCGGCAGAGAACCGTAGTCCTTTTACACAATCCCCAATGTTGGCAGAGAACCGTTCATCCTTTCACACTCTCCTAGTGTGGGCAGAGAACCCTTCGTCCTTTCACACTCTCCTAGTGTGGGCAGAGAACCCTTCGGCTGTTCACACTCTCCAAGTGTCGGCAGAGAACTGGATCTCCTTGACAGATCTTCTCATAAAAAATCTAGAAGGAAGAAAGAAAAGAGTGAAGTAATCTCAATTCATAAGTAGAGATTCTTAACTTTAAACACCAAGTGAAGCCTTCACGCTCCAGTGGTAGGAATCCTCCTTTGAATGCTCTCTCACACTCTCTCCTTGACTTTTATCTCAATAGGCATGAAGATCAAATGACAAAAAGAATGGGTGGTAGTCAAATTTGAACTATTTATACGAAAGACAAGAAAAATCGCCCAAGAACTGCAAGTTTTCAATTCTGTACGCAGTGGATCGTCCCGTACGATCGTGGATCGTCTTGGACGATTTTACTTAAATGGTTAGAAACGAACCTTATGTATATTGGTATGAATTATTTTTGTACACGCTAATCGTCCCGTACGAACCAAGTTCGTCTGGTACGAAACAGTTATTACATAGGTCGGTTCACAAAATTCTTCAGGACGTAACCAACTGACGTAAGTCAGTTCAGTTTGTCCTGGGATGAATAGGTTTCGTCTGGACGAATTGAGCGACCCTCAATACAGAGCCGTTCATCCTGGGACAAACCTTATTTTTCATCTGGATGAATAGGGCACGGTGAGAATACAGAGACGTTCGTCCTGAGACGAACCATTGATTTCATCTGGACGAACAGTAGAAAGTGAGAATCCAGAGACGTTCATCCCGGGACGACTATTAAATTCGTCCTGGACGATTAGGACTTGAAAAATTTTCTCTCCGCCTGTTCGATCCATTGCTCTCCTTAGGGGTAATTGACATGATCATCCTGTATGAACTAAGTTCGTCCTGTACGATCAGTAAAAAAAAGTTCCCCAAGTGTGTATATTGTGATTTTTCACTCAATTACAATCACTCCCTCTCATATCAAAAATTATGAAAATTTATTGAATTTGATTGCAAGTCTTCAATATCTTGGAGTTGATTTTCCTGAAATGTTAGTACACACTAGAGCAAGAAATAAATGTTCCAAATAGTGTTAGGAGATATATGTAAAACAATAATAATTGAAATCATCAAAATAATACAAGTTGCAAGAATGTAAAACATGCATAATAGCAACTCTCTTAACATGGTGTACTTATTTAGAGGAGGTTATAATCTTAACCTGATAGAAGGATCCTTGTTATAAGATATGGGTTGCATCATCTAAGGGTACGTTGTAGACTTGGGGTGAATATTTGCCTATAGAGACAAATTAAAATCCACATTAGCAAGCAAAGGGATTTATGCCCTATCGATCACATCTTATTGAATCGCATATCAACGGTTTAGTGTCATTATGAAGCATTTAGGTTCTATATATGACCATAATTTAGTGGTGTCATTTGCCAGCAAATTACCAGATTTAGTGAGGCCCGGTCATAAAAGTTTAAATACTGTGCCACTTTCTTACAAAACTATCAATTAGAACATACATGCCACATCCGTACTCATAAGAGACTATTTTAAAATGAATCATAGTAAAATTCATGACAAACATTAGCTCTTTTTGAGGTGAAGAGATTTTTAGATTTATCTAACTTAGCAAACTGTTGTAGAGGGTGGATGAGTTTCTCTTCAAGTTTTTAACGGTTAAATTAAGTTTTAACTATTTTAAATTTTAAAATTTCTTAAAATTATTAGATTTTTTTGGTATTTGAGTGGCATTGAACTTTTGGAATTAACTCCTCTAGTTAGATCTATGTTCAACACGGCCATCATCTAGGTATTAATTTGCAATTATATTTTATGGATTAAACCTAATCAGCTTTGTCAGCTTGCTGATAGAGGATCAGGTTTTCCATCAACTTTATGCCTTTATTAGTGAATTTTCATGATTATAAGCCATAATGGCCTAATATAAACTTATGGAACAAAATATTTCAGTCGATACCACGACCATATATTCATTATTTGGTTCAAGTCGAGTCGACTCCCATCCTATAAAGTAGAAGGATTGAACAAGAACTTAAATTCATTTCTTGACCTGTGTAGCTTCCGCAAATGTCATGTGTGTAAATACAAAATGTTTGTCGGCACCCATGTGGGTATTTAGTGGTTATTTTTGTAATTATCTATTAAACCTATTTAATTCTATCTTTGAAGGCCGAATATGAACTTATTAAATAAATATCTCAGTTGATGTCACGATCGTAAATCTATTTAATTGTTTGAGCCGTGTTGACTCTTACCCAATCACATGGAATGATCGAGCTCAAACTTAAGTTCATTCCTTAACCCATGCAGCATCCTCTACTATCACGTGTGTAAATATAACATGCTCAGTAAGGCCCATGTGGGTAAATAGGGGGAATCTTTATAATTATATATTAAACCTTATAAGCTTTGTATAATTACTTATAAAGCATCAGGTTTAAACTTGGGTTGATCATTTGGCCTGCATAACTGAAAGTTTATTAGGGATCTTAAGCTATTATAAACTAGACCAAGGCTAACCAAGAGGGGGGGGGGTGAATTGGTATTTTAAAAAATCTTTCAATCAAAAACATAAACTCAAACCAAACCAAAATTCACCACAAAGAAATTAAATGTGAAAATAGCAGTAATAAAGTACACATAAATTTATTATGGTTCGGTCAATTTGACTTACATCCACTCCCCGAGGGCGCCCTGCGAGTATTGCTCATAATTGCAATAAACCAACATTATCATCCAGGATGATATGGAAATCATCCTGTACGATTAGTACAAATTCAACTCAATTAGCCTGGATGAATTAGGACGATCAGAATGAAATATGTTCATATCGTCCAGGACGAAAGTATTTCGTCCTGTATAATTAGGTCAATTAGTCAAATTTCATCTAGCACATCACCTCCGATGAATGTCTAGACGATGAAAAAATTGTTTTATCGTCCAGGATAATTAGTATAAAATGACAAATATCATCCAGACCATCGCAGTGACTGGATCTTTGGACGATGGAAAAATGCCTTGATCATTAGGGCTGATCTTCGATCATCCTCGAATAACTAGTTCAAATTAGTACTATCATCCAGATCATCCTGAATGAACCAGGCCGATTAAACATCGTCCATGAAGAATTAAGGTTTTGTTTAGTTGATCTTCCCGAATGATCATGTGATTATCCAGGATGATATGATCGTTCAAATAAACCTTAATTGCTTTCCTTAATTACAAGATTAATTTAGGCATAATTATGATGCATTGTCCAGGACATGGTCCTGGATGATGTCCAAAAATATAACATGCCTTAACTGATCTAGCGGCTAATTCTTTCTGATTTGAGCCTATCATCTATGACGATGATAACATCATCTGAGATGATGTTCTTAGTGATGGATGCCTTAACCAGGATGTTGAAATTAGGGTTTCTATTTTTAACAGATCGTTCAGGACGATATTGGAATCGTCCAGGATGATGTGATCAAAAATAGAGAACTCTAAAACAATTAGAATATTTCCCACAAGTGTGTGTGTGCAAGGATACTTTGCACCAAGACCCAGATTAATATAAATGACTCAAGAAAAGGTAAAATATTACAAACTGACTCAGTCCTAGTCTACTAAATCTTGGGCTGGCTTGAGTTGCACTATATCTTATGGACCCAAAACACTAGTTGGCAAGGTAGTTTTAGAAAAACAGGAATATTTGCTATCATCAAAATTCTATTCCCTGAAATCAGATTCACAATAATCTCCCCCTTTTTAATGATGGAAAATAAACAATAAAATTTTACTTGTTCAAATCACAAGAAAAGGACAGTGAATTTGAAAGTTCAAATTTTACTAGCAAATGAATACAATACATAAAACATCAAAACATCGTAAAGCAGTACAAGTGCTCCCCCTTTTGACATCACAAAAAGGAGGATGGAAAGAGAAAAGAAACACAATAGAAACATCTAAATAGAAGTAAACTACACTAAGGAAAAAAAATAAAACCATGAAAAAAAAAGAAACTAAAATAAAGACGGCCCCTGATCATCCGATGGAGGTGGTGGTGGTGGTGGCGGGTGAAAGTAACTGGAAAGAGTGGCAAACTGCTCTCCAAACCAGGCCATGTCCTAGTCGCGTTGGCGCTGCTGTTGAGTCACATAAGAGTCAAAGTGAGCAACATCCTTAGCATATTTTTGCTCTTGTGTAGCAACGTATGACTCAAAATGAGTCCCCACTATATGAACTGTTCAACCTACTGATACAGCTGTGAGTGCTGGCAGAGCACACCACGTACCAGAATAGGTGTAGGAGCTGATTCCTTGGCTCCCTTAGCTTGCTCGTGCCCCAGGTGGAGATGAGTACTATGAAGAATATGGAAGGAGTTGTTTGAGTAAAAGACAGGCTGAACGTTTGGTGGGGTATGATATTGGAGGTTGTATTTGGATTCTAGGATATAAGCAATAATATGTCCTAGGGAAATATTGGGCTTCCTCTTATGTTCTGGATCTCGAATACTAGTCAAATGCTCAATATATCAAAAAATTAAATCAAAGGAATTAAATTCACGATGAGCCAAAATGTAGAAAGTGTTGGTCGAAAGGAGTGGAGTGATATGAATGCGATTAACAGCTTTTGGAAGAATAGAACTATAAAGGACATGTTGGATTATCCTAGCATCATTGAGTAAGCTGTTATACTCTCCAACATAAAAGAGTCTATAAGTGTTCCTTAAAAAGGTTATTGGCCGGAGCCCAGTTGTAGTCAGGATCTAAACACAGGCTGTGGAGTTTGTCTTATGTGATAGACAATTGTAGGAGCTCATGACAGTCCTGATAAGTGATTTAGATAGGTCATCTATTCACATAGGACTGAAGAGCAATGAAAGAGGAATTGATGAGAATGCTAGAGAAGAACTCAAACATTAACTCTGAATTAAATGGGATGGTAATAGTAAGGAGGAAAGTGAAAATAGTGTGAGCAAATAAATAAAAAATATGTTATAAATGGATGTGGGGGTTAACAATTTGGGATATAATGATCCCAGTTGTCTTGTAGCTCTGATAGGCGGCTTGATCAGTTGCTCTAGTGAACCAAGTGTTAAGATTTTCCATCGAGGAGCTTCCAGAAGGCATGCGAGACCTCTTTCCACCGGCCATAATCAGGAAAACATAAGGGAAGTAAGAGAAAAGTGGTTTGAATAAAGATTATGTGATACAAATTAATTGAATGCCTCAATTTTTAAGGAAATAATCTGATCGTCCAAGACAATCGCAGAATCGTCTAGGATGATCAGGTGCAATAATTGCGTCCAGAATGGTTGGTTCAAAAGGTGGTAAAGTCGTCCAGGATGATCATAGATCGTCCAGGACAATAAGACACATGCTATCGTCCTAAGGAGACATTCCAGATGACTGTTAAAAAAGCATATCATTCGGGATGATTAAGTGGACCATCCAGGAAGATCTATAATAATTTATCATGCCGGCCGAATTAAAGTTGTGTGCCAAATTTTATCTCATTCATCGTCTAGGACGGACTGGTGTATCATCCAGAACAATTACTAATAATTGAGCAAAAATTGTGAATATCATCCAGGATGAGGAGCATCGTCCAGGACGATCACAAATAATTGAAATAGAAGACGATCAGATCATCCAGGATGATAATGAATCGTCCAGGATAATCAAAAGCAGAAGAGTCAGAACATAAGTCAGATGGAATTTCAAAAGCAAATTGAACAGATCGTCAAGGTCAATATAAATATTGTCCGAGATGATGTGAAAAAAATTTTGAAATCAGAGGATGGATGGAGATGATCAGAGAAGACCCAAAAATATGAAAGTCAACTAAAGAAGATAAATATAAAAATTGAAAATGACACTAAAAACTTCAAAAGAAATGAAAGAGCAAAGGATTTTTTTTATTCAAAGTCCGAATATGATAAATTCTCCATGTGATTGAATAAAAAATTTGTATGAATCAATGAGTTAACATTGTCGAAATCCAAAAAATGGAAGAACAACCGATCCTGTTAAGCCTATTTTGGACTCCTAGAGCAAACTGTCTTTTGAAATCAAAATATCTAAATAAAAAAAAACAATTGCATAAGAAAAAGTGATCCAGAAAAATATTTTATAGAATAATAAATCAAAGTAATTAGTCGCAATCATAAATTCTGAAATTAAGCCTTTGAAAAATTTTAAGTGACACATGAAATCTTCTAAGATTTAAAAATTTTGAAAGAGAAGAAAGCTTGCTTTTGGTGGGCTTATTTTTTGCCTCTTGTTAATTGATTGGCACTCTTTGCGCATCTATTAATTTTTGATATACTTTATTTATCACTTTTTAATTTGGCATCATTGCGCATCTTTTGATTTTGCGTCATTGGCCACTTTTATTTATTTATTTTTTGCATGCTAGATCCCTTTTTCAAAATTCTTAAATATTCTTAGTTTTATATCATCCAAATATTAGATAAGAAAAACTCACTCTCTAATATAAGAAACAATGTATAACAAAAGATAAAAAAAACCAAGTGATAAATACAATTGACAAGATTACAAAATTTTTGAAGGAAGTATAACGACTTTGAATATTATATATAAGGTAGATTACTGTAGCAAGATTGAAAAGATCTCAGTCGCAGAGTCTAGTTGTTAATTTGAGATCGACTTTTATTTAGAAAAGAAAATTACACCAATAAGAGAAGTTAGAGGAAAGGAAACAATCAACGGTGTTTTCTCCTTTAATTGATTTAGAGATGTCAAACATTGACTACAAATTTTCAAAAATAAAAATAAGTCATAAGATATCAATTCAGCAGTGATTAAAAGAAAAATAAAATAATGAAGAAAATTAAATAAATAGAAGTGAATTAGATGAAAAAGTATAATAAAAATAAATAAAGAAAAACTTCAAAAGGAAAATAACAAACAACATATAAAAATAAAAAAATAGTAAGAATCAAGTTTATGCATTTTTGTCAATCACACCCAATCTGGTCCTTAAAGTGGTGAATGTGTCGAAGGACAGTGGTTTAGTAAAGATGTCAGTCAGTTTATTCTCAGTTGCCATTTGGTGTAACTCAAAGTGTCATTTGGTCACATGCTCTAATAAAGTGATGTCTTATGTCTTTGTGCTTGGTCTTTGAATGTTGGATATAATTCTTAAAAATTAAAATGACACTAGTGTTGTCACAAAGGATTCGAATTAAGCGTACAGGTAATCCTAAATCCTGAATATGTTGCTTCAACCAAAGGACCTAGGCCACACAACTCCCTGAGGAAATGTACTCAGCTTTAGTAGTGGAAAGTGCAAAAGAGTTTTGCTTTCTACTGGACCAGGAGACTAAAGATTATCCTATAAATTGGCAAGTCCCAGAAGTTCTCTTTCTGTCCACCTTACATCCTGCAAAATCAGAATCACAATATCCAATAATCTCAAAAGAAGTGATGTTCTTAGGATACCAGATTCCTAAGCTTTGGGCTTTTAAGAGATATCTAAGAATTCTCTTAACTTCAATCAGGTGAGATTTTTTATTATTAGCTTGAAATCTACGTCAAAGATAATA
The DNA here is from genome assembly GCA_022539455.1 of Dendrobium nobile. Taxonomy (NCBI): domain Eukaryota; kingdom Viridiplantae; phylum Streptophyta; class Magnoliopsida; order Asparagales; family Orchidaceae; genus Dendrobium; species Dendrobium nobile. The sequence continues at coordinate 25,375,147 of CM039723.1, forward strand.
ACTAAACATTATATCAGGTCGGTTAGCAGTTAGGTAAAGTAAAAATCCAATCATCCCTTTGTACTTCTCTTGATCAACTGATTTTTTATTTGGGTCCTTATCCAACTGAACACTGGATGTCATTGGAGTATTAATTATTAAAGTTGCTATTAGCATGTTTTACATTCTTGCAACTTATATTGTTTTTTATGATTTCAAATATTATTTTATGTGTAGATATTGCCTAACACCTTTTAGAAGAATTGTTTTTGCTCTTGTGTGTACTAACATTTTAGGAAAATCAAACTCCAAACCATGAAGACTTCAAATCAATTTCAGCATACAATCCTTTGTAAATTGAAGCTTTAAATTATTCTTTAAATTGAGAGGGAGTGATTGTAATTAAGAGAATAAAAAAATACACACACATAAGGAGATTTTACAAAAGTTGCACTGATCATACGGGACGAACCTAGTTCGTACAGTACAATCAGATCAGTTATCTCCTCATACGAACAATGGAACGATCAGGAATCAAGAAAATTTTATGAAGTCCTGATCGTCCAGGATGAAATTATTTTCGTCCCAGGACGATTTGGGCTCTGTAAAAATTTTGTCCAGACGAAATCTATAATCGTCCCAGGACGAGTTATCCTCTGTAAAAATTTCGTCCAGACAAAATATATAATCATCCCAGGACGAGTTCTCCTCTGTACAAATTTTGTTCAGATGAAAATTCTGATCGTCCCAGGACGAAGTGAATCAACACTTCACATTCTGGCGGTGATCTGCACTTTTTGGGAACCGACCTATGGAATAATTGATCGTCCAGACGAACTTAGTTCATACGGGACAATAATCTTGTACGAACACAATTCGTACCAATATGCATTAGGATCATTTCAGACACTTTAAGTAAAATCGTCTGGGACGATCCACGATCGTACGGGACGATCCATTTCGTGTTAACTTGAAAATTTTGCAGTTTTGGATGGTTTTTCTTGTCTCTCTTATATAAGGTCCAAATTTTACTACCACCAAATCTTTTTTCTCATTGATCTTCGTGCCTATTAAAAGAAGAGTCAAGGAGAGAGTGAGAGAGAGAGCATCCAAAGAAGGATTTCTACCACTGAAGCGTGAAGGCTTCGCTTGGTGTTCAAAGGTAAGATTTCATACTTGTGATTTGAGATTACTTCACTCTTTTTCTTTCTTCCTTCTAGATTTCTTGTGAGAAGATCTGTCAAGGAAATCGGGTTCTCTGCCAACACTAGGAGAGTGTGAAAGGATGAAGGGTTCTCTGCCCATACTAGGAGAGTGTGAAAGGACGAAGGGTTCTCTGCCCACACTAGGAGAGTGTAAAAGGATGACGGTTCTCTGCCAACACTGGGGATAGTGTAAAAGGACGACGGTTCTCTGCCGCACTGGGTAGTGGTGGAAAGAGTGTTTATAAAGGCTTCTCCTCCTTGCTGTGGGTGCAAAAGGAGAGACACTATTGGTATTAGTGCAATACTCAGAGGGTGCCTCTAGGCAGTGGATGTAGGTCTGGTTTAGACCAAACCACTATAAATCTTGTGTCGTTTATTTTACTGCTTTTTATTTTCTGCATTTTTTTGTTTAAAAAAATTGTGGTTGAAAAACTTTTTATAAAAATTCATTAAAGTTTATTTTTGGTTCAACTCATATAAAAGAGGGATAATTTAAAAAAAAACTACCAATTCACCCCCCTATTGGTAGCCTTGGGACATTAACTTAGGTTTAACAACCTATTCACTAGACTCAACATTAATTGGGTTGGATTTATCCATTTCATATTTATTCAAGATGTCTTTTTAGTATTTACATTGATTTAGAAAGGTTCTATCATCCAAATATCTTATGCTAAACCCCAAAAAGTAAAACTACTCTCCCATCATACACATGTCAAATTCCTTATTTATTGTTTTAGAAAACTCATCACATAGCCTTTTATCAAAAGATCTAAAAATTATATCATCGACATAGATCTTAACAATGAGTAATTCATCTCCTACTTTCCTCAAAAAAAGGGTGGTGTCTACGCTCCCCTTAATAAACTCCCTCTCTAGTAAGAATGTGCTAAGCCTCTCATACCAAGCTCTAGGTGCCTGCTTTTATCCATATAAGGCCTATTTTAATTTCAAAACATAATTTGGAAATTAGAAACTATTAAAACCTGGGGGTTGCTCTACAAATACATACTTTTTTATTACGCCATTTCAAAAGGCACTCTTAACATCCATTTGAAAAAGTTTAAATCCCTTATAACAGACAAAGGCTGGTAGAACTCTAATGGCTTCCAATCTAGCTATAAGGGAAAAGGTCTTCTTAAAATCAATCCCTACTATTTGGTTATATCCCTTAGCCACCAATCTCTCCTTATTCCTAACCACCACACCAGAATGATGTATTTTATTCTTAATAACCCATTTGGTTCAAACTACACAATGTCCATTTGGTCTTTCTACAAGTACCCAAACATCATTCATAACAAATTGGTTTATTTCCTCTTTCATGGCTAAGATCCAAAACTCATCAGAAAGGGCTTAATTGAGATAAAGGTAGAGTGGTTCACTTCCTTCCTAAGTCGATGCCTAGTCCTAACACCTTCAAAAGGGTCTCCTATGATCAGTTCTTTAGGATGACTCAAAGAAAATTTCCAATCTCTAGGCAAGGTGTGTGTAGGTTTGACCGTATCTTCCAGATTTACATTTTCTATCCCTTGGGTAATCTCACCTACTCCTTTAGTGTTTTGGGGCTCTACCCTCTTATCCAAATTTTCAACTTCATCATCATCCTCAACTCTAGACTTCTTAGGATCAAATTATTTAAACAATATATGAGTAGTCTACTCAACTACCAATGTCCTCTTATTAAACACCCTAATGAATTTCCCCACACTTGAATATCCTAAGTAGATTCATTAATCAGATTTTGGGTCAAAGTTTTCTAAGTGAGACTTCCTATTATTAAGAATGAAAACCTTACAGCCAAAGACATGGAGGTGGGAAAGGTTGGGTGTCCTACACTTAAGAAACTCATAGGGTGTCTTATCAAGTTTGGCTCTAACATTCACCCTATTCAATAAATAACATGCTGTATTTATCACTTTAGCCCAAAAGTACTTTGGAAGTGAATACTCAGCAAGCTTGGCTCTAACGGTTTTAACTAAGGTCCAATTTTCCTTTCAGCTACCACATTCTGCTGAGGGGTCCTAGGAGCTGAGAAGTTGTCACTAATCCCTTTATCCTTACAAAAGTCTACAAATCTCTCATTTTCAAACTCTCCCCCATGGTCACTATGGATAGTCAAGGTCTCACAACCTAGCTTTTTCTGAATCCAAGTAATGAAGTGACAAAAATCTAATCCAAGTAAACCTTGAGTAATCATCAGCAATCACAAAACCATAGACTTTTCCTCCTAAGATGGCCTTACTAATGGGTCTAAACAAATCCATGTAAAGGACTTCTAAAGGTCTAGAGGTGCTAATATCCTTAATGGAATGTGAAGAGGATTGGACTTGCTTCCCTAGTTGGTAGGCATCACAAAAGTGATCTTTAGAGAACTTAAGCTTGGGGATACCTCTAACTAAGTCTTTCTAGGTCACTCTCCTAAGGGTTTTCATACTGGCATGACATAACCTCGTGTGCCACAACCATAAATCATCAGCAACCATTTTTAAGCAACATGAAGTAGTACATTCAATATCATTTAAGTCAAGCATGTAAACATTGTTGATCTACTTTCCCTGCAAAACAATGTTATTATTTAAGCTCATATTGCAAGTACTTGCTAAGATTTTCATAATGAAGCCCTTATCACAAAGCTAACTGATGCTCAGCAAGTTGTGCTTTAGTCCATCTACAAGAAAAACATTTTCAATCAAAAGGTTTTTGGAGTTTCCAATTATACATGCGCCCACCACTTTCCTGGTGGTGTTTTCTCAAAGAGTAACCTTGCCTCAAGCCCTGGCCTCTAGTGAAATGAATTGGTTAGCATCTCCAATCATGTATTCTGAGCATCCGCTGTCCAGGTACCACATGCTCTTGCGAGGCCTTTTGTGAGAGTAAGCGTACAAAATCATCAAACGTCAATTTTTGGAATGCAAATTAATTTTGGTCCCTTCTTATGAAAAGAATAATGCAATACATATATGTTATGCTGTGAATCGTGCAATTTGGATCTCCACATCCAATGTGTACCATAGTGAATAGTGCATGTTCGTGAAATGTGTCTTAACATGTCACTTGAAAAACATCTGACACTAGGAAACAGATTTACTAATCTTCTCAAGTGGTGATGATTCCTTTTAAAGGTCTATAATGCATGCAATGTTGGTTTGTTATTTTCAAAAGCTTTAAGATTTTCTAATTTCTTAAACTTCTTTACTAACTCAGCATGGGATGACTTCAAGGAATCATGTGCATCAAATAATTCAATATACTTTTTGTTCAATGCATCAAACTCATCAAGTAATGACATGTGATTGCTATTAACTGAAGAATGATCTTTAAGTAAACTTTTTGTTGCGGATCTATTTTTATGGTTTATGATTTTGATGATAGCAAACACTCTTATTTATCTATGACTGCCTTATCTAATGATATTTTAGGTCCACAAAATCAGACTGTAATTTGGAACCAGCTCAAGATTAGGTAGACTAAGTCTGAGTCAGTTTGTAACCTTTTTTTTTTCCTTTCTTGAGTCTTTTGTAATTGATGTGGCTCTTTATGCTATGTAATCTTGCACACACAAACCTTGGAAGAATTTTTTATTGTTCCCTAGAGTTTACGATATTTGGTAACATTGTCCGGGATGATATTTATATTGGCCTGGACGATCGGTTCAAAAGCATAAACCCTAATTAGGGTAGGCAGCCATCATTAAGCCGATTGGCTTGGACGATACTTGTATCGGTCACGATGATAGGCTCAAAATAGAAAAAATCAGCCTCCATAATCAATTCAAGTATTCTTTATTTTAGGAAATTAGCAAGGACGATATACCTATCGTCCTGGACGATCAAACTTAATTATGCCAGAATTAATCTAGTATCTTTGGAAAGCATTAAAGGTTGATTGATTCGATCACATCATTCGGGACGATCTCAGGATCATTCGGGACGATGTCTTGGACGATTAACTTTGTCCAGCTTCAATTCCGGGCGATGATCAGGATGATTGCATTCAGTTTTAAAATAATCGATCAGGATGATATTGCATCGGCCTAGACGATGTAACCATTTTTCTTCTAATTGTCCCAAATAATCCCGGACTGATTGGCTTAATTTGTACAGATCGGCTAGGATGATATTCCTATTGGCCTAGATGATAATGTCGGCAAGTTGAATTAATGAGCTCATTTTGAGATCTTGTATTTAAGTTATGACAAGGCACTTTGTAAGTGTCCTTGGAAGCAATTGTAGCTTCATTCTTTTGAGGAAAGTTCATCAAAGAAGAAGATCTCTTTGGTGTCAAAGGACCTGGCTACTCCGTCGCACCGAGGAAGGTGGAAGTGATTTTATAAGGGCTTCTCCGCCTAGCTATAGGAGCTAAATGAGAGACACTTAGTTTAGTGCAATACTCAGAAGGCACCTCTGGGGAGTGGACGTAGGTTAAGGTTTGACCGAAGCACCATAAATCTCTAAGTTTTATTTCTACTGCTTCCACGTTCATTTATTTTTCTGCACTGTAATTTCTGTGGTGATTTTAGTTTGAGTTTTATCTTTGGTTTAAAGAATTTTTTAAAATAGCAATTCACCCCCCCCCCCAACTTACTTAGCCTCGGGCTAATTCTTAAGGTCTTAACATCCCTAACAAACTTTCAAGTGGTATCAGAACAGGATTCATAAAAACTGACTTTGAAAACTTTTTGAATTTTGATCCATGGCTAATTTTGGTATTCGTAATATTACGAAAGGTTATTCAATCACCAGACTACCTTTTTTTGATAATATTACTTTTGACTTTTGGAAAATTTGAATGCCTACTTTCTTGCAATGAATTGATTTTCATATGTGGCATATAATTTTAACTAGTTATTCAATATCATCACGTGTAATAGATGGAGTTAAAACTTACTGTCACGTGTTATAGATGGAGTTAAAACTAGTATTGATTTTAATTAATGGAATAGGGAAGAATAAATCAATGCTCAATTGAATGCAAAATATTTAAATTGCTTTTTTTGTGCTTTAAATTCTGAAGATTTTATGTTAATATCCATGTGCACTACTGGTAAGGAAATTTGGGATAAACTATACACCATATATGAAGGCACCAGTGAAATCAAGTAATTCAAGTTGAATATGTTAATGCATGATTATGGAATTTTTTCTATGAAATCTTATGAAACGATCTTAGACATGTATACTAAGTTTATTCAAATTGTGACATCATTACATGCTTTAGGAAAGTACTTTCAAATTTTGAAGAAGTTAATAAAATTCATCATTGTTTTCTAGATAAGTTTGATGCTAAAGTTGTTGCTATTTATGAATCAAAAGATTTGAATGAATATTCTATTGATAATTTGATTGGCTAATTCATTGCCTACAAAAAAAGTTTGGGTCAAAGACTTTTGGATGTAGGTGAAATGATAGTGCTAAAAGCTGAAGATACGAAAAAAGGTAGCATAGTTGGTGACGAAAGTAATAATTGGTCAAGCAAATCAAAAAACTCACCAAAGTATAAGCATCAACAAAAGTGGAATAAAGATAAAAATGGTAAGAATGTTAATATTTCTTCTGACGTTGTTTGCTTTTGATGTAGGAATCCTGGACATATGAAAAATCAGTGCCCTAATTTGAGAAATCTTCCTGCAAAAGAAAAGGGTAAAGCAAAGCAAATTATAAATTGGGAAAATAATAAAAAGCAACAAAATTCTTGAGCAGATCTTGCTTCTGAATCATCTGATTAGGAGCAAGATGGTGCTTAAACCTTTGTTTGTATTTTTTATGTTTGCATATTTTGTTTGTACTTTTGTTTTGTGATTTTCTATTTTTTTTTCTTCTTTTCTTTTTTTGTTAAATTTTTTATGTGTCTTTTCTGATCAACACACACGTTCATCTTTCTAAAAATGAAAAACCTGCCTCCTGGTTTTTCTTGAATTCTTATGAAAATTGTGTTTGACTTCTCTAAAAATAATCAAAGGAAGGAAATTAATGATTTTGACTCTCAATCTCTTTTTCTTAAAAGAGATTATTCTACTTTTAATTTAAAATCTTTTTCATATTTTAAATTGATGTTTGAAACAAATTTTTTATCTCCCAATATTTTATTTATTGTATATAAATCTTTTACAAGTTGTTGAATCTACCTCAAAATTTTCTTATTCAAGAAATTTATTTTGTCAATAGGATGAGTTTACTTTTTGTTTTTAAGATTTCAGAAAGCTGGCATATTCAAGAAATTGACCAATGATGCCAAAAATAAAAGATGAACAAAGATGCCAAATTGAAAAAAAATACACAAAGTGTATCAAAAACCAAAAGATGCGCAGTGCGCCAAATAATTGTCAAGAGGCATAAAATGAGCCCACAAAATTTAAGTCCCACAAAATTTAATACTTACCATTCTTGTACTTCTTAAAGCTTAAGAAAGCACTAGATACTTTATATACTTGATTTTGAAAATCATGATTCCTGATTAACCAATTCGTGCATTAATTTTTTATTAGATATATTTTATGAAAGAAGTTTTGAAAAATGACTGTTTTTTTCTCTAATTTATTCCTTGATTTAGATATTGAATAAAAAAGTTTTTGAGCCTTTTAAAAGAACTTGAGTTTGGATTATCAAATTCTAAATTTCTAACCTTTTCTGGGCTATGCGTTATCAATACAATTCTACTAAATATTTAATTAAAATCAAGAGGTAACTTTCTCATTTTAAGAATATTTTTTTTGTTCACTTGATCAGTAATCATTTTGTTTTCTCAATTATTTGTGCCTCTTCCTTTTTTGATAATGTCAAAAGGGAAGAACGTACTATTGAATTTGTATCCTTTTTATTTCAAAAAATTAAAAACAACAAATTTTTTTTTATCTTCTATATTTTTAAAGTTTTATTCTAGTGAGGGGAAGATTAGGAGTAAATATTTCTTTTTTCCAAATTCAAATAGTAATGTTTATCATCATCAAAAAGGATGAGATTGTTGCGGATCTGTTTTCATGGTTTATAATTTTGATGACAGCAAACACTCTTATTTCTCTACGACTGCCTTATCTACTGATATTTCAGGACCACAAGATCAGACTGCAATTTGGAACCAACTTAACATTATGTAGACTAGGTCTGAGTCAGTTTGTAACATTTTTTCGTTTCTTGATTCTTTTGTAATTGACGTGGCTCCTGAGGCAATGTAATCTTGCACACACAAACCATGGAAGAATTTTTTACTATTCCCTAGAGTTTATGGTTTTTGGTAACATCATCCGGGATAATATTTATATCGGCATGGACGATTGGTTTAAAGAAGAAACCCTAATTAGGGCATCCTCATTAAGGCACCCGTTATTAAGCCGATCGGCCTGGACAATACTTGTATTGGCCAGGACGATAGGCTCAAAATAGAAAGAATCAACAGTCATAATCAATTTAGGTATTCTTTATTTTAGGAAATTGGCGAGGATGATATACACATCATCTTGGATAGTCTAACTCAATTATGCCTAAATTAATCTGGTATGTTTGGAAAGCATTAAAGGCTGATTTATTCGATCGCATCGTCCGGGACGATCACATGATCATCCGGGATGATGTCCTAGACAATTGACATTGGCCAGCTTCGATTCCGGGCGATGATCAGGACGATTGTATTCGGTTTTAAACTAATCGGCCCGGACGATAATGCATCGACCTGGACGATGTAACCAATTTTCTTCTGATCATCCCAAATCATCCCGGGATGATTAAGTTTAATTTGTATGAATCTGATAGGATGATATTCCTATCGGCCTAGACGATAATGTCGGTAAGTTGCATTAACGAGCTCGTTTTGAGATCTTCTATTTAAGCTATTACAAGGCGCTTTGTAAGAGTTTTTGGCAGCCATTGTAGCTTCGTTCTTTTGGGAGAAACTTGAAGAAAGAGCTTGAAAGGGAGTGAGGAAAGGGTGGAGTTTGAGAGAGGGAGAAGATCCTGTGAGGGGGGACTCAAGGGAGTGTGGACGGGGTTCCACACGATTGCTCTGGCAAGCTCGCACCTTAGTACCATCGGATTCAAGGCTTGTCTTGAGGGAAGTTCATCAAAGAAGAAGATCTCTTTGGTGTCAAAGAACCCGGCTACTCCGCCGCATCGGGGAAGGTGGAAGTGAGTTTATAAGGGCTTCTCCGCCTAACTATAGGGGCTAAAGGAAAGACAGTTAGTTTAGTGCAATACCCGGATGGCCCCTCCGGGGAGAGGACATAGGTCAAGGTTTGACCAAACAACTATAAATCTCTGTGTTCTATTTCTACTGCTTCCGCGATTATTTATTTTTGTGCACTTTAATTTCTGTGATGATTTTGGTTTGAGTTTTGTCTTTGGTTTAAAGAATTTTTTATAACACCAATTCACACCCACCCCACCCCACCCCACCCCCCCCCCCCCCCCCCCCTCTTGGTTATCCTCGGGCTAGTTCTTAAGGGCTTAACATCCCTAATGAACTTTCACTTTCATACTCTTTTTGCAAATTAAAAAACTCCAATTTAAAACTAGCATGAGATTTTTTAAGTTTCCTATTTGATGTATGAATTTGTTAAAAAAATTCAAGTTGTTGCTTGTGTGTTAGTTCACCTACCTCTTCTTGCTCACTTTGACCAAGATGATCATCTGCCATCAAGCACAAGTTTGTTGTCCCCTCTTCGTCTTCAGTCTCAGAGAAGTCCGATATAGAATCCACCCAAAACACCTTTTGTAACTTCTTCTTGTCCTTTTTGAACTTAGGTTTCTCCTCACCCTTCTTCTTCCTTAAGTGAGCCTTAAGTGAGGGTAATCAGCTTTAATGTGACTTGGCTTCCTCCATTCAAAATAGATCATATCATTAGAACTCTTAGAATTTTTGTTTCCCTTATCTTTATTCCACTTTGATGGTTCTTATGCTTCTTTCTTATAAAGCTTTTGAATTGCCTTGTGATTAAGGCAACATCATCACTTTCAGACTTGGAAGAATTAATGTCCGTGTTGTTGGCCTTCAGCGCCATAGTTTTCTCCTTCTTTTTCTCATATGCATCAGGATTTCTTTGATTCACCCCTTGCTCATAAACAATGAGTGATCCAATTAAGTTATCAAACAAATAAGTATTCAAATCTTTAGATTCAATAGTTGCAGTACTCTTAGCATCAAAAGAAGTAGGTAAGCATCTCAAAATTTTATTAACTTTTACATAATTCGCGAGTTCTCGTCCTAAGGCATGCAAAGAGGTAACAGTTTGAGCAAACCTTGTATATATTTTAAAAATTGATTTAATAAGTTTCATACAAAAAAGTTCATAATCATGTAATAAAATATTCAATTGAGATTACTTAACTTTATCTATTCCTTCATAAGTGATACACAATTTTTCCCAAATCTCTTTACTGGTAGCACAAGTTGAAAAATGCAAGTGATCTTCATATTTTAAAGCACATAAAAAATAGTTCAAACATTTCGAATTAAGTTGCACTAAATTTCTATCATCAAGAGTCCATTCAGTGAAAGGAAGTGGAGTAGTAACGCCATTAATTTTACCAATCGGAGGTGAATAACCTTCTTTAATAAGCATCCACATGCGATAGTCATTCGATTATAAAAATGTAGACATGTGAGTTTTTCAAAAATCAAATGGAATATTATAAAACAAAGATGGTTGGGTAATAGAATACCCTTCCACATTATTACAATTACTAGAGTTAGCCATGGATTGAAATTCAAAAGTTTTTAAAAACTCAATTTAATGAATCCCTCTATGATACCACTAGAAAGTTTGCTAGGGATGTTAAGCCCTTATGAATAAGCCCAAGGCTAACTAAGAGGGGGGGGGGGGGTGAATTCGTATTTTAAAAATTCATTCAATCAAAAATACAAATTCAAACCAAACCAAAATTCACCACAAAGAATTTAAAGTGCGGAAATTAAATGTTCAAAAAACAGTGATAAAGAATACATAAATTTATAGTGGTTTGGTCAACTCGACCTATGTCCACTTCCTAGAGGTGACCTCCAAGTAATGTAATAAACTCAATGACTCTCCTATTGCTTCCACAGCAAGGTGGAGAAGCCTTTATAAAACTTCCTTTCCACCGACACCGGTGAGGCAGAGAACCGGACTCCTTTTGCTTTCTCTTGAAGCAGACAGAAAACATTGATAAATTGCTGAAGTGGACCTCTCTCAAACCTCCAAGGACAAGGGACCACGATCGAAGAAGATGACTTGGATCTTTTTTTGAGAAAACTCCCCCTCACAGCATCCTCTCTCTCTCTCTCTCTCTCTCTCTCTCTCTCTCTCTCTCTCTCGCTCTCTCTCTCCGATTCTCTCCCTCTCTTTTAGGCTCTCTCAGGTCAAGACAGTAGCAAAAGATGCCATCTTGGGTGAAACAAGAGATCTTATATAGAAGAGCTTTAGAATAGCTCCTAAATATAATAAACCAACATTATCATCCTGGAGGATCTGGAGATCTTCATGTTGATTAGTACAAATTCAGCTCAATCAGTCAGGATGATTTGGGACGATCATAAGGAAATTTGTTCATATCGTCCGAGACCTTATATCGTATATCATTCTATACGATTAGTTCAATTAGTCGAATATCATCCAACACATCACCCTTGATGGATGTATATATGATGAAAAAATTGCTTTATCATCATAGACGATATCACGATTGTCCAAAATAATTAGTATAAAATAAGAGATAATGTCCAGACCATCGCCCTGACTGGATGTCTGGAGAATGAAAAAATGACTTGATTGTCTAGGCTGATCTTCGATTATCCTAGATGATTAGTTCAAATTAGTACATATCATCCAGAGAATCACCCTGAATGAACCAACTCGATTAAACATCGTCTAGGAAGAATTAAGGTTTTGTTTAACTGATCATACCGAACGATCCTGCAATTGTCCCAAAAAAAAATGATCATTCAATCAAACCTTAATTGCTTTCCTTAATTTCTAGATTAATTTAGGCATAATTGTGCTACATCGTCAAGGACATCATCCTGGACGATATCCAAAAATCTAACATGCCTTAACTGATCTGGTGACTGATTCTTTCTCATTTGATCCTATCATCAAAGATGATAATAATATCGTCTGGGATGATGTGCTTAATGATGGCTGCCTTAACCAGGATGCCCTAATTAGGATTTTTGTTTTTAACTGATCGCCCACAATGATGTGATAAAAAATAGATAACTCTAAAATAATTAGAATTTTCTCTCAAATGTGTGTGTGCAAGGTTACTTTGCACCAGGACCAACATTAATATAATTGGCTCAAGAAAAGGTAAAAGATTACAAACTGACTCAGTCCTAGTCTACCCAATCTTCAGCTGGCTTGAGTTGCACTCGATCTTATTGACTTAAAATGTTAGTAGGCAAGGCAGTCGTAGAATAATAGGAATGTTTTCTATCATCAAAATTCTATTCCCTAAAATTAGATTCGTAATAATAACATCCTCAGATGTAATGTGTGTACCCATAATATGCTCGTCAGGACCAATGCAAGTTTTCTTTTACAAATGTATTTCTTCTTTTTTCTATGTATACATGAAGTAAAAACAATGTTGTGGCGCAAGTATAGGGGTATATTTGAAAAGTTTCTGTTATGCGGGCAACTATGGTTTTAATAGGGAGCAGGAGAATTTCTACCAAGTTATAACCACACCAAATACAATAGACTCAAGAAAGGAAAAAGATTACAAACTGACATAGACCTAGTCCACCCAATCTTGAGCTGGTTCCAAATGTAGTCTGATCGTGTGGACCTGAAACATTAGTATAAAAGGCAATCGTAGGGAAATAAGGAATGTTTGCTATCATCAAAACCATAAACCAATGATCCACAACAAAGATAGCAGCAAAAGAGGTTCAAAATGTTAAACAATAGCTCTTAAATTGAAGAGCTTTAAAATAGCTCAATAATTGCAAGTTGCTGACGTTATTGTCCAGGACGATAATCCTATCATCATGTACGATCAGTTCAAATCACAGATGATCGGTTAGAACATCGTTCTGAAAATGAACTGGACGATTGAAAATTAGCTTGATCGTCTCGGCCGATCAGTTCAAATATGAGGAAAATCGTCCAGAGCATCACCCAGAATTTGAGTTATCCGATCTTGATCGGCCAGAACATCGCTCAAAATTTGTGCTGGCCGATATTTATCATCCAGGAGCAACTAAGGGTTTTTGAATAGATCATCCCGGTCGATCTTTCGATCATCCAGGATGATGTGATCGTATCAATTATCCTTAATTACTTCCTTGATTGTCAAATCAATTTAGGCATAATTGTGTAATATCATCCAGGCCGATCCAAGATTGTTCTGGCCGATTTCCAAAAATACAGAATACCTAAATTGACTATGGCGACTATTTTTTTTTTATTTTGAGCCTATCGTCCAGGCCGATTGGCTAATGACACCTACCTTAACTAAGAAATCCTTATTAGAGTTTCTGTTTTGAACTCGATCATCCAGGACGATATAAATATCATCTGGGATGATGTGAGTAAAAACAGAAATTCTAAATCACTCAAGTGTGTGTTTATAGGATTACTTAGCATCAAACACTTCCAAGATTACAATTGACTCAAGAAAGGGAAAAGAAAAAATTATAGAATGACTCAACCCTAATCTACCCAATCTTGAGCTAGCTCTGTTTGTTGTCCGATCTTTGAGTCCTGAAATGTCAGTGGAAAATAGTTGTAGAGAAACAAGTGTTGTTTTCTATCATCAAAATCACTATTCAGATAATAAAGTTGTAACAATCACTCCCTTTTTGATGATGAAAAACACAAACAAAGAATTCTAAGTAAAACTAGTGTGAACTAAAACAGTGTGAAAATAGTACATTAAGTTCCAGAATTAAAAGTACATGATACATCATCCTACTCCCCCTTTTGTCATCACAAAAAGGAGGGATCCTAAACACACTAAAAGACAACATAACAAAAACTAAAACAACCCAAAAAAAAAAAACAAACTACAGAAAATAGAAAACTAGAAAAATGAGGGACCTTGATCATCAAACGGAGGTGGTGGTGGTGGTTGGTGAAAGTAACTGGTCATGGCAGCAAACTGTGAGCAAAATCAGGCAATGTCCTGGTCGTGCTGCTGTTGCTGGTGTGAAGCAAAAGTGTCAAATCGGGTCTCCAACCAATCAAATCTTTCCACTAGTTGATCAAACTATGAGTGCTGGGAAGAGGAACAGGTTCAGGAACGGGAGCGGGAGCCTCCTTCTCCTCAGCCCCCTGAGGTTCCCCATCCCCTGGGTGGAGACGAGTACTGTGAAGGATATTGAAAGAGCTGTTTCAGTAGCAAGGAGGCTGAAGGTCATGACGAGCAGGATATTGAAGTTGATATTTGGTTTCAAGAATATATGAAATGATGTGTCCCAAAGCCAGATTGGGTTTCCTCTTATAACCTAGATCGCGGATTGTAGTCAAATGATCAATGTATCGAAAAATTAAGTCAGTAGTATTAAACTCTCTATGGGCCATGATGTAAAAGGTAGTCAGAGAAAGCAAAGGGGTGATGTGAACTCGATCCCCAGCTTTTATAATAATGGAAGTGCAAAGGATATGATGTATTGTCCTAGCATCTTTGACTAAAGAACTAGTTTCTCCAACATGAAAGGGTGCGTTGGTCTGGCAAAGAAAATGATTTGTCGAGGACTAGTCAAAATCACGATCTGAGATAATGGTATAAAGCTTATCCCCGGTGGTGGATAATTGTAATAGTTCATCACAGTCCTGATATGTTATCTCGACCGGGCGTCGATTCACATAGGAGGTCAGGGCTGTATAAGCCGAATTTATGCAAAGGTTTGCAAAAAATTCAAAAAAAAAAGTTCAGAGGCAAAGGGGACTTCTAGAGTAAGAATGAAGCAGAGAGAAGTGTGAGTGAAGAGGTCTAATACCGGATATGAGAGGTGGACAGGATTGATTATTCTGGATTGAGTGATGCTGCATTCTTTGTAACGATGGTAAGCAGCTTGATCTTCTGCTTCCCGAAAATGAGGGTCCAGTGTGGCCCTCGAATAGCTTCTAGAAGATTGTCGGAATCGCTTTCCACCATCCATAGTAAGAAAAAAATAATCAAACAATTGAGGATAAGAAGCTTGAGGTGAAAAACAATGGCTCGAAGGCCTAAATTTAAAAGATCGGCCAGATTGTCCAGCACGATCGTAGAATCATCCAGGCTAATCGGGTTCAATAATTGCGTACAGGCCGATTGGTCAAAAAGGTAGTCCGATCGTCTGGGTCGATCAGATATCGAACAGAAAAAGTAGATTGTCCGAGCCAAATAGGTGTATCATCCAGGAAGATGCTTAATAATTGATCATACTGGTCAAATTTAAAATATTTTAAATCTGTGCCACGTGGATCTTCCAAGACGATAAGGTGTATCAGCCAGGATGATTACCATAAATACATCGACCAGGAAGAAAATTGTATCGGCTAAGATGATCAAGATGATTGTAACAGAGTTCGATCAGTTCGTCTAGGACGATAATGGATCGTCTGGGACAATGATTTTCAGCAGGCTTAGAAAAATTCAGCAGATGGAATTTTGAAGAGAAATTATCATATCGTCCAGGATGATAGAGATATCAGCCAGGACGATGTGACAAGAATTTGGAAACCAAGGAAAGATGGAGATAATCAGAGAAAGCCCCAAAAATAAATAAAACAAAATAAAATAAAAAACAACAATGAAAAATGAAAAACCAGCAAAGGAAAGGAAAAAAATGATTTTTTTTTTTTCTTTTTTTTTTTGTTTTAGCAAAGCATCCATATGACAAATTTCTCAAATAATTAAATATTAGAGATTCAAAAGATCAAAGAGTTAATAATGTCATAATCTGAAAACGGTAGAATACCCGATTCCGTTAATCCCTAGCTCAGACTTCTTTCAGGGTAAAAATTATCTTTTGAAAACAAAATGCTTAACTCAGAATAACTTAATTGGGTAAAAAGAAAATCCATTCAAAACTTGGTTACAAAGAAAATATTTTATAAATAATATATCAAAGTAATTTGTCTCAATCATGAAATTTGAAATCAAGCCTTTGAAAATCTCAAATAACACATAAGTTCTTCTAAGTTTTTAAAGTTTTAAAAATAGAGGATAGCTTACTTTTAGTGGGCTCATTTTATGCCTCTTATTACTTTGATTGTCTCTTTGAGCATCTTTTGATTTTTGATACACTTTTGTGTATATATTTTTCATTTCAATTTTGGCGTCTTTGCCACTTCCCTTTTTTTTATTTTTTGCAAGCTAATTCTCTTTTACAATCTCTTAAAAAGGATTCTTAGTTGTGAGTATATCTTATATATATTAGAGAATAGGAGCTTTCTCTATCTAATATAGGGAAGAACTAGCCACAAAACACAATCAAAATCATATGATAAGTGCAACGACAAGATTTCAATTTACTTGAAAGATATATAAAAACTTTGGACATTATAGATAGGATAGATTATTGTAGCAAGATAAAAAAGATCTTAATTTCAAAAACTATTTGTTAAAATGAGATAGACTTTTGGTTAGAGAAGAAGATTATACCACTAAAAGAGGTTAGAAGGAGGGAAACCATCAGTGGTGTTTCTCCCTTTAACCGATTTAGATATACTAGTCATTGGCTTTAAATCTCCAAAATCTAAAAGCTTGAAAAAATCATCATATAGAAAACCAAAGTTAAAAATAAAATAAAATCAAACAACTAAAACAATAAAAAAAGTTAGCACGAAAAAAAAATAACACTAATCAACAAATGCATTTCAAGAATATGTGAAGCAGTAAGTTTAAGCAATTATGAGCTGCGAGCCTCTGTTTATCCAAGTATCCTATGCTCTCATAAGGTCTTTGGTGAGAGAAATCCTGTAAGAATCAACAACAGTCAGATTTAGAAATCCAAACAGGTTTTGGTCTCTTCTTATGAAGAGTAGAATGCAATGCATGCATGCTATGCTGTGAATCATGCAATTTTGGTCTCCACACCCAATGTGTACTATGGTGAACAGTGCAAGTGTGTGAGATATGTCCTAGCATGCCACATGAAGAACATCTAACTCCAGAAAAAGATTTCTTAAATGGTTTGGGTTATTATGCCTCTTCCTAGGTCTTGGCTTTATATCAAAGATGGGTGTCATCTAATTTCCCTTAAGTGAGTCCAATTCTTTTTTAAGCCTCAAGTTAGTATTTTTTAAGACATCATTTTCAATCCTCAAATTTTGTGCTTTCTTTTCAGATTTCTTAAAATCAAATTCAAGTGAGGTGTGTGAAACTTTTAATACATCATGCTTATCAATTAATTCTGAACGCTTTTTGTTTAAATCATCAAATTCATTAAGTATAGCCATGTGATTTGAATCAATCGTAGAATGATCTTTGAGAATAATGAAAGTTCGTTAGGGATGTTAAGCCCTATAGAACTAGCCCAAGCTAACCAAGAGGGGGGGTGAATTGGTGTTTTAAAAAATTCTTTTCACAAAGAAGTAAAATCACATAAACCAAAATCACACCACAAGAAAAATAAGTGTGGAAATTAAAGTGCAGAAGCAAGAAACAAGAACACATAAATTTATAGTGATTCGGTCAACTCGACCTACGTCCACTCCCCGGAAGCGCCCTCCGAGTATTGCACTACAATCGTGACTCTCCTTTAGCTCCCACAGCTAGGCGGAGAAGCCTTTACAAAGAACTTCTTTTTGCCACCCCGGTAAGGCAGAGAACCTATCTCCTTTAGCTTCCTCCTGAAGCTGGCAGAGAACCACTATCAGTTGCTGAATCCTTACCTCTACCGATCCTTTCATGGACGAGAAACTCTAGACGAAGAAGAAGCAGAGCGATCCTTGAAGCAACCCTTGTGAATCCCCTCACAAGCTCCCCCTCACAAGATCCTCTCTTTCTCTCTCTCTCTCTCTTTCTCTCCTCAAGGTCTTCTCAGTTCAAGGCAGCAGCAAAGCTTATCAAAAACGTTGAGCAAGAGCTCTTAAAAAGAAGAGCTTCAAAGGAGCTCATTAATTGCAAATTGCCAACAATATCGTCCAGGACGATATGTAAATCGTCCTGGCCGATTAGTACAAATCTCAGAAGATTGGCCAGAGCATCGCCCTGAATGCAAGCTGGACGATTTAAAATTGGCATGATCATCCGGGACGATCTCACGATCGTTTAGGCCGATCAGTTCAAATCAGAGGAAAATCGTACAGAGCATCGCCCTGAATTTGTGCTGGCCGATATTTATCATCCAGAAGTAACTAAGGTTTCTGAATAGATCGTCCTGGCCGATCCTGCGATCGTCTAGGATGATATGATCATATCAATCATCCTTAATTACTTCCTTGATTTGTCTGATTAATTAAGGCATAATTGTGAATAACGTCCAGGCCGATCCAAGATTGTCCTGGCCGATTGTCAAAAATATAGAAAGCCTTAATCGTTTATGGCGGCAATTTTTTTCTATTTTGATCCTATTATCTTCGTCGATACACGTATCGTCCAGACCGATTTGTTAATGACGGCTGCCTTAATTAAGAACCCCTGATTAGAATTTCTGTTTTAAGCTAGATCGTCCAGGACGATGTGAATATCATCTTGGCCGATTTGAGTAAAAACAGAATTTTTAAGTCTCTCAAGTGTGTGTGTATGTAGGGTTACTTTGCATCAGTCTCTTTGAACATTACAAATAGACTCAAGAAGAAAAAAAGCAAAGTACAGACTGACTCAACCCTAACTTATGCAGTCTTGAACTGGCTTCGTTTATTCGTCTGATCTTTGATTCTTGAAAAGTTAGGAGTAACAGGCAGTCCAAGAGAATCAATAGAGTTTGTTAATCATCAAAACATAAGTCATGAAAATAGATTTGCAATAATCTCCCCCTTTTTAATGATGGCAAAACACTATGAAGACAATCAGCAGTAAAAATTACAGGATCGACAAGTGTAAAAACATCATAAACTTCTCCCCATTTTGACAAATCAAAGTGGAGGGAAAAAAAGGCAAGCCAATTTTTTTTTTTTAATCAAAGCATAAAGATGATGTAGAATTCCATGTGATTGATTTAAAAACTTGTGGGTTAATGAGTTAACAATCTCAATAATCCAAAGAATGGCAGAATATTTGGTCATGGTTACCCTTAGCTCAGATGTTTTCTTAGGGTAGAATCGTCTTTTGAAATCAATGACCTAACTCAAAGAATTAATTGGATATGAGAAAAAGAATCCATCCATCACTTAGTTTAAGAAAAAATATCTTTATAAAATAATGAACCAAAGTAAATTTGTCACAATCGCAAAACAATCGAAATCAAGCCTTTGAGATATGAAAACTTCTAAGTTTTAAAAGACTTAAAAGGAGAGAATAGCTTGCTTTTGAGTGGGCTCATTTAATGCCTCTTGTCAATTGAGTGGCGCTTTACGCATCTTTTTATAGATTTTCAATTTGGCGTCTTTGTGCTTCTTTTGTTGGCATCTTTGGCCATTTTTTTTTTTTTTTTGCAAGCTACATTCTCTTTTATAATCTTTTAAAAAATCTTAGTTGTGAGTATATCTTCTTAAATATTAGAGAATAGGGGCTCTCTCTCTAACATAAGGAAGAATTATCAC
The DNA here is from genome assembly GCA_022539455.1 of Dendrobium nobile. Classification (NCBI taxonomy): domain Eukaryota; kingdom Viridiplantae; phylum Streptophyta; class Magnoliopsida; order Asparagales; family Orchidaceae; genus Dendrobium; species Dendrobium nobile. The sequence continues at coordinate 25,394,935 of CM039723.1, forward strand.
AAACAGAATCAATAATCAAAGACAAGAGTAACGAGGGATCTTGATGTGACAAAAAGACTTTAACCATTATAAATACAAGATAGATTTTCTTAAGCAAGTTTAAGAAAAGATCTTAATTTCATACACAATCTTTAATTTGAATTAGATTTTTTATTAGAAAAGAAAACTATGCCACTAAAATAGGTTAGAGAAAGAGACATAATCACAAAGTATTTTTACCATCTAAGAGATTAAGAGATGTAAAAACATTGACTACAAATTTTCAAAAATAAGAACAAGGCATATGATATCATTTCAGCGATGATTTTGAAAACTAAACTTTAAAAAGCACACAAAAGAAAGTAAAGCACACCAAAAGGAAAACTAAGAGCAAAGAAAAAAAAAGAAAACCAAGAGCAAAAGAAAGAAAACAAGTTAAAAGAAAATTAACAAAAGCAAAAGAAAGCTAGTTAAAGATCAAGTTTTATGCATTTATGTCAATCACACCCAATCTGGTCCTTAAAGAACTGAAAGTGTCGAAGGCCTGTGGTTTAGTAAAGATGTCAGCTAGTTGATTTTCAGTTGTCACATGGTGTAACTCAATGTCTCCCTTAGTCACATGATCTCTAATGAAGTAATGCCTAATATCAATGTGCTTAGTCCTTGAATGTTGGATAAGATTCTTAGAGATGCATATGGCACTAGTATTATCACAAAAGATTGAGATGGTGCCTACAGGTAATCCTAAATTCAATACCTGTTGTTTCAACCAAAGGACTTGGGCCATACAACTTCCAAAAGCAATGTACTCAGCTTCAATAGTGGAGAGTGCAACAGAGTTTCGCTTCCTACTAGACCATGAGACCAGAGACTGTCCTATGAATTGACAAGTTTTTGAAGTGCTTTTTCTATCCACCTTGCATCCTGCAAAATCAGAGTCAGAAATTCCAATAATCTCAAAAGAGTGCTGTGCCTAGGGTACCAAATCCCTAAACCTTGGGTCCCCAAAAGGTATCTAAAAATTCTCTTAATAGCAGTCAAGTGGGACTCCTTTGGGTCAGCTTAAAATCTAGCACAAAGGCAAACACTAAACATAATATTAGGTCGGCTTGCAGTCAAGTAAAGCAAAGATCCAATCATACCTCTATACTTCTTCTGATCAACAGACTTACCACTTGGGTCCTTATCCAATGGAGTTCTAGAAGTCATGGGAGTGTTAATTGGTTTAGCTTTGTCCATCTCATACTTCTTCAAAATGTCCTTTATGTATTTTGTTTGATTTAAAAAGGTTCCATCCTACAATTATTTTATGCTAAATCCCAAAAAGTATGACAACTCTCCCATCAAACTCATCTCAAACTGTCTACTCATTATTTTAGAAAACTCATCACACAATTTCTTATTAGAAGATCCAAAGAGTATATCATCCACATAAATCTGAACAATGAGTAAATCATCTCCAACTCTCTTAAGAAAAAGGGTGGTGTCTACGCTCCCCTTGACAAACTCCCTCTCAAGTAAGAATGTGCTAAGCCTTTCATACCAAGCTCTTGGTGCCTGCTTTAACCCATACAAAGCCTTTTTTTAATTTAAAAACATGATTTGGAAATTGGGAACTCTCAAAACCTGGGGGTTATTCTACAAACACATCCTCTTTTATTTCCCCATTTAAAAATGCACTCCTGACATCCATTTGAAAAAGCTTAAATCCTTTATAACAGGCAAAGGCTAATAGCACTCTAATTGCTTCCAATCTAGCTACAAGGCAAAAGTCTCCTCAAAGTCTATTCCTTCTATTTGGTTATACCCCTTAGCCAATAATCTTGCTTTATTCCTAACCACCACTCCTGAATCATTCACCTTGTTCTTAAAGACCCACTTTGTCCAAACTACACTTTGTCCCTTAGGTCTTTCTACAAGCTCCCAAACATCATTCCTAATAAATTGATTCAATTCTTCTTACATTGCTAAAATCCAAAACTCATCAGTAAGGGCTTGGTTAATGGTGGTGGGTTCAGTCATTGAGATAAAGGCAGAGTGGTTCACCTCCTTCCTAAGTTCATTTCTAGTCTTAACTCCACTAGAAGGGTCTCCTAAGATCAAATCCTTGGGGTGACTTGTAGAGTATCTCCAATCTTTAGGCAAAGTTTGAGAAGATCCAACCCTTTCATCCAAATCAATATTTTCTACTCCTTGGGTGACTTCTCCTACTCCTTCATTATTTGGTGTTCTACCCCCTTCCCCAAATTTTCTACCCCACTTGTAATCTCTCCAACATCATCATCATCTTCAACTCCAGATTTCCTAGGATCAGACTCGTCAAATACTGCATGGGTTGTCTCTTCCACCATCAAAGTTCTCTTGTTAAACACCCTAAAAGACTTCCCAACACTAGAATATCCCAAGAATACTCCTTCATCAGATTTAGGATCAAATTTTTCCAAGTGAGACTTCCCATTATTGTGAATAAAAACCTTACAACCAAAGACATGATGGTGGAAAAGATTGGGTGGCTTACCCTTAAGGATCTCATAGGGTGTCTTTTCTAATTTGGCTCTAACGTTCACCCTATTCAACACATAACAAGCTGTGTTAACCGCTTCAGCCCAAAAGTATTTTGGAGGTGAATACTCAGCAAGCATGGCTCTAGCGGCTTCCACCAAGGTTCGGTTCTTTCTTTCAGCTACCCCGTTCTACTGTGGGGTCTTTGGAGCTGAAAAGTTGTGGCTAATCCCATTGTCCTCACAAAAATCACCAAATCTTTCATTCTCAAACTCTCCCCCATAATCACTATGGATGGTCAATATCTCACAACCAAGCTTTTTCTGAATCCAAGTAGAAAATGTTTTAAACTCCTCAAAAAACTCATTTTTATGTGAAAGAAATCTAGTCCAAGTGAACCTCGAGTAGTCATCAACAATCACAAATCTATAGACTTTCCCTCCCAAGCTAGCAGTGCTAATGGGTCCAAACAAATCCATGTGAAGGACTTCTAAAGATCTAGAGGTGCTAATGTCCTTAATGGGGTGAAAGGTGGAGTGGACTTGCTTTCCTAATTGACAGGCATCACAAAGGTGGTCTTTTGAAAACTTGAGTTTGGGGACACCTCTAACTAGGTCTTTTTGGGTCACTTTCCTAAGGGTTTTCATACTTGCATGACAAAGTCTCCGGTGCCACAACCATGAATCATCAATCACTATTTTTAAAAAAATGAAGCAGCACATTCAATGTTATTTAAATCAAGCATGTAGACGTTGTTGATCATCTTTCCCTGCAAAATAGTGTTGTTACTTAAACTTACAATGTATGAATTTGCAAAGAATTGCATGATGAAGCCTTTGTCACAGAGTTGACTGATGCTGAGCAAGTTGTGCTTCAATCCATCTACAAGCAAAATATTTTCAATCATAAGGTTCTTGGAATTACCAATTATACCTGCGCCTACCACCTTTCTAGTGGTGTTGTCTCCAAAAGTAACCTTGCCTCCAGTCCTGGACTCTAGTACAACAAACTGATTAGCATCACCAGTCATATGTCGAGAGCATCCGCTGTCCAGGTATCACATCCTCTCATGAGGCCTTTTGTGAGAGCCCTCCTGCAAGATTATCAAATGTTAGATATAGGAACCCAAACAGGTTTGGATCCCTCCTTATGAAAAGTAGAATGCAATGCATGTGTGGTATGCTATGGATCATGCACCTTTGGTCTCCACACCCAATGTGTACTATGGTGAACTGTGCAAGTGTGTGAGATGTGTCCTAGAATGCAACATGAAAAACATCTAACTCCAGGAAAGGAATTTCTTAAGTGGTTTGAGTTATAATGCCTCTTCCTAGGTTTTGGCCATTGATCAAAACTAGGTGTCATCCTAGTTTTCTTACATGTTTCAAATTCATTTTGAATCTTCAAATTAGTGCTCTTTAGGACCTCAATTTCAATCCTCAAGTTTTTCTCCATCTCTTTAGACTTCTTAAAATCAGATTCAAGTGATATGTGTGAACCTTTTAATGCATCATGCTTTTTAACTAATTCATAATGATTTTTATTTAACTCATCAAATTCATCAAGAAAAGTCATATGATTTGAATCAAACGTTTGATGGTCTTTAGTCAAAATTTCATGCTCTTTTTGTAGATTCAAGAATTCTAATTTCAAGCTTGCATGTGTTTTCTTTAATTTCCTATATGATGCATGAATTTTTTCAGAAACTTCAAGGAGTTGATCGTAGGAAAGTTCACATACCTCTTCTTGGTCAAGATTATCGTCTGCCATCAAGCACAATTTCGATGTCTCATCTTCTGGTTCCATCTTCGATGAGTCTGATGTAGAATCCACCCAAAATGCTTTTTGTACTCTCATCTTGTCCTTCCTTAGCTTAGGTTTCTCCTCACCCTTTCCTTTTCTTGAGTGATCTTTAAGTGTAGGGAAATCAATTCTCACGTGTCCTGATTTCCTGCATTCATAACAAACGATATTAGAAGATCCTTTAGAAGGTTTATGATCCTTACCTTTTCTCCAATGATGCTTTTGCTTCTTCCTTAAAAAGCTTTTGAATTGCTTTATGATGAAGGCAACTTCATCGCTCTCAAACTCAGAAGAATCAAAGTCAGATTTGTGTGCCTTTAGTGCTACCATTTTCTCCTTCTCTTTCTCACCTACATCAACATTTCTTTGATTCACCCCTTGCTCGTAAGCAATGAGTGAGCCAAGTAAGTTATCAATCAAATACGTGTTCAAATCCTTAGATTCAGTTATAGCAGTGATTTTAGCATCAAAAGATAAAGGCAAGCATCTCAAAATTTTGTTTACTTTTTCAAAATTTGAAAGTTCTCTTCCTAAGGCATGAAATGAAGTAACAATTTGAGTAAACCTTGTATACATGTCAGAAATAGATTCAGAGGGTTTCATACAAAAAGGTTCGTAGTCATGCAAGAGAATATTCAAACGAGACTGTTTTACTTCATTGGTTCCTTCATAAGTGATACATAATTTATCACAAATTTCTTTACATGTTTTGCAAGTGGAGACACGCATGTAATCCTCAGATTTTAAAGCACAGAAAAAATAGTTCAAATATTTTGCATTCAATTGAGCTAAATCTCGTTCACCGAAAGTCCATTCAGTAAAAGCAACTTCTATTTTAACACCATTAATTTCACGAGAAGGTGGAGAATAATCTTCTTTGATAAGCATCCACATACGATAATCAGTTGATTGTAAAAATGTTGACATGCAGGTTATCCAGAAATCAAAAGGATAGTTGTCAAACAAGGGAGGTCGTGTAATTGAATAACCTTCAGTAGTATTTCTATTCCCAAAGTTAGCCATGGATCAAATTCAAAAAGTTTTCAAACTTAAATTTTTTTAATCCCGCTCTAATACCACTTCAAAGTTCGTTAGGGATGTTAAGCCCTATAGAACTAGCCCAAGCTAACCAAGAGGGGGGATGAATTGGTGTTTTAAAAAATTCTTTTCACAAAGAAGTAAAATCACATAAATCAAAATCACACCACAAGAAAAATAAGTGCGGAAATTAAAGTGCGGAAGCAAGAAACAAGAACACAAATTTATAGTGGTTCGGTCAACTCGACCTACGTCCACTCCCCGGAGGCACCCTCCGAGTATTGCACTACAATCGTGACTCTCCTTTAGCTCCCACAGCTAGGCGGAGAAGCCTTTACAAAGAACTTCTTTTTGCCACCCCGGTAAGGCAGAGAACCTATCTCCATTAGCTTCCTCCTGAAGCTGGCAGAGAACCACTATCAGTTGTTGAATCCTTACCTCTACCCACCCTTCCACGGATGAGAAACTCTAGATGAAGAAGAAGCAGAGCGATCCTTGAAGCAACCCTTATGAATCCCCTCATAAGCTCCCCCTCACAAGATCCTCTATTTCTCTCTCTCTCTCTCTCTCTCTCTCTCTCTCTCTCTCTCTCTCTCTCTCTCTCTCTCTCTCTCTCTCTCTCTCTCTCTCTCTTTCTCTCCTCATGGTCTTCTCAGGTCAAGGTAGCAGCAAAAGCTTATCAAAAATGTAGAGCAAGAGCTGTTACATAGAAGAGCTTCAAAAGAGCTCATTAATTGCAAGTTGCCAATAATATCGTCAAGGACGATATGTAATCGTCTTGGCCGATCAGTACAAATCTCAGAAGATCGGCCAGAGCATCGCCCTGAATGCAAGCTAGATGATTTAAAATTGGCTTGATCGTCCGGGATGATCTCACGATCGTCCAGGCCGATCAATTCAAATCAGAGGAAAATTGTCCAGAGCATCACCCTGAATTTGTGTTGGCCGATATTTATCGTCCAAAAGTAACTAAGGTTTTTGAATAGATCGTCCTGGCCGATTCTTGCGATCGTCCAGGATGATATGATCGTATCAATCATCCTTTATTACTTCCTTGATTTGTCTGATTAATTAAGACATAATTCTGAATATCGTCCAGGCCGATCCAAGATCGTCCTGGCCGATTGCCAAAAATACAGAATACCTTAATCATTTATGGCAGCAATTTCTTTCTATTTTGATCCTATCGTCCTAGCCGATACACGTATCGTCTAGGCCAATTTGTTAATAATGGTTGCCTTAATTAAGAACCCCTGATTAGAATTTTTGTTTTAAGCTAGATCGTCCAGGACGATGTGAATATCGTCCTGGCCGATTTGAGTAAAAATAGAATTTCTAAGTCTCTCAAGTGTGTGTGTGTGTGTAGGATTACTTTGCATCAGTCATGAAAATAGATTTGCAACAAATAATTTCATGCTCTTTTTGTAAATTCAAAAGCTCCAATTTCACACTAGCATGAGACTTCTTGAGTTTTTTATATGATGCATGAATTTTTTCACAAATTTCAAACAATTGATCATAGGTTGGTTTATATACCTCTTCTTCATCACTTTGATCAAGATGATCTTCTTTTATTAAGCACAAGTTTGTTGTTTCTTCCTCAGGTTCAGTCTTAGATGAATCAGAAGCAGATTCTGCCTAGAACGCCTTTTGAATTCTCTTTTTGTCCTTCCTAAGCTTGGGTTTCTCCTCACCCTTTTCTTTGCTTGAGTGATCTTCAAGTATAGGACAATCAGCTCTCACATGTCCAGGCTTTCTGCATTCATAACACACCACATCATTATAACTCTTAAAATTTTTGTTATCCTTACCTTTTCTCTAATTTTGATGATGCTTGTGATTCTTCCTTAGAAAGCTTCTGAATTGCCTTGTGATTAAGGCAATGTCTTTGCTCTCAGACCAGGAAGAATCAGAGTTTGTGTTGTTGGCCTTGAATGCCATTGTTTTCTCCTTTCTTTTCTCACCTGCATCAAGATTTTTTTGATTCACCCCTTGCTCGTAAGCAATGAGTGAGCCAAGTAAGTTATCAATCGAATAAGTGTTTAAATCCATAGATTCAGTGATTGTACTGATTTTAGCATCAAAAGAGGAAGGCAAGCATCTTAAAATTTTGTTCACTTTTTCATAGTTTGAAAGTTCTCTTCCTAAAGCATGCAAAGAAGTTACTATTTGAGTATACCTTGTATACATATTAGAAAATAATTCAGAAGGTTTCATACAAAAAAGTTTATAATCATACAAGAGAATATTCTAATGAGATTATTTCACTTCATTGGTTCTTTTATAAATAATGCACAACCTATTCCATATCTCTTTACCAGTAGAGCAAGTAGAAACACGCATGTAATCCTCAGACTTTAAAGCATAGAAAAAAACATTCAAATACTTCGCATTAAGTTGAGCTAAATCTCTTTCATCAAAAGTTCATTCAGTAAAAGCCACTTTAGTTTAAATTCTATTAATTTCACGAGAAGGTGGAGAATATCCTTATTGAATAAGCATCCACATGCGATAATCAGTTGATTTCAAAAAGTAGACAGGCGATTTTTCCAAAAATCAAAAGGTAGGTTGTCAAACAAAGGAGGTCGTGTAATAGAATATCCTTCAGTTGTATTACGATTCCCAAAGATAGCCATGGATGAAATTCAAAAAGTCTTCAAACTCAGTTTTTATGAATCCCGCTCTGATACCACTTGAAAGTTTATCAGGGATATTAAGCCCTTAAGAACTAGCCCAGGGCTAACCAAGAGGGGGGGGGGGTTGAATTGGTATTTTAAAAAATCTTTAAGCAAAAGAACAATTATCACAACCAAAAACACCACAAAAACAAACCAAGGTGCGGAAGAAAAATGAATGCGGAAGCAGTAAAAAGAACATAAGGGTTTATAGTGGTTCGGTCAACTTGACCTACGTTCACTCCCCGGGGGTGCCCTTCGAGTATTGCACTATGAAAGTGACTCTCCTTTAGCCCCCACAGCTAGGTGGAGAAGCCCATACAAAAACCTCCTTTTTGCCACCCCCGACAAGGCAGAGAACCCAACTCTTTTTTCTTTGCTTCCTCCTAAAGTAGGCAGAGAACCTTGACCAACCGCTGAAGCTTACCTCTCCCAACCCCTCCAAGGATAAGAGACTCTAGAGGAAGAAGAAGTGGAACAATGATTGGAGCAACCCTTGTGAATCCCTTCACAAGCTCCCCCTCACAATATCCTCTCTCTCTCCTTTAGGTTTTCTCAGGTCAAGATAACAGCAAAAGATGTTCAAAATGTTGAATAATAGCTCTTAAATAGAAGAGCTTCAAAATAGCTCAATAATTACAAGTTATCGACGTTATTGTCCAGAACAATAATCCTATCGTCATGTACGATCAGTTCAAATCACAGATGATCGGCCAGAACACCGCTCTGAAAATGAACTGGATGATTGAAAACTGGCTTGATCGTCCCGGCCGATCAGTTCAAATTTGAGGAAAATCGTCCAGAGCATCACCCGGAATTCAAGCTGTCCGATCTCGATCGGCTAGAACATCGCCCGTAATTTGTGCTGGCTGATATTTATCTTCCAGAAGCAACTAAGAGTTTTTGAATAGATCATCCCAGGTCGATCTTTTGATCGTCTAGGACGATGTGATTGTATCAATTATCCTTAATTATTTCCTTGATTACCGGATTAATTTAGGCATAATTGTGTAATATTGTCCGGGCCGATCCAAGATCGTCCTAGCCGATTTCATAAAATATAGAATACCTAAATTGATTATGGCAGATATTTCTTTCTATTTTGAGCCTATCATCTTGGCTGATATAAGTATCATCCAGGCCGATCGGTTAATGACGGCTGCCTTAACTAAGAAATCCTGATTAGAGTTTTTATTTTGAACTCGATCGTCCAGGATGATATAAATATCATCCGGGATGATGTGAGTAAAAATAGAAATTCTAAATCACTCAAGTGTGTGTGTAGGGTGACTTAGCATCAAACACTTGCAAGATTACAATTGACTTAAGAAAGGGAAATGAAAAAATTATAGACTGACTCAACCCTAATCTACCCAATCTTTAGCTGACTCTGTTTGTCATCCGATCTTTGAGTCCTGAAATGTCAATAGAAAATAATTGTAGAGAAATAAGTGTTTTTTGCTATCATCAAAATCACTATTCAGAGAATAGAGTTACAACATGTTGAATATGAGGGTGCTACAAGAACTTGTTAGTTCCTTACATATATATACTGTATGTATACTGCTTTGATTAAAAAATACTTGTTGTGTGTACATGTGCATCTTGATGTGGATTGCAAGATACTGCATTTATTGAAGTCCTATATTAGCCTATATATGGCATAAAGTACACATATTGGGTCTCTTATAGTGGCTCATGGGAGCATGTATTTGTTGTATATCATCCTCGCCTGCTTACAATGGATAAATGCATTTACTGGCTACTAAATTGTAGTTGTTGAAACTTGTACAATAAGAATTAGGATGTTAAGCCTAATTAAATGTCCCACGGCTAACCAAGAGGGGGGTGAATTGATAATTAAAAAATTTTATCCCTCTTTTTAAAATTTAAATGAGACAAAAATTTAATAAGTGAGTTTTTCTAGAAAGCATTTTTTAAAAACAAAATTTATATACAAAAAGTAAAAATGCAGCGAAAAGTAAAAGACACCAAAGTTTATAGTGGTTCGATCAAAACTAGACCTACATCCACTCCCCGGAGGCACCCTCCGAGTATTGCACTAATACCACTAGTGACTCTCCTTTTGCACGAATAGCAAGGCGGAGACGCCTTTACAAACTCTTTTCACCACTACCCGGTATAGGCAGAGAACCTTTCATCCTTTCACACTCTCCTAGCGTAGGCAGAGAACCCTTCGTCCTTTCACACTCTCTTAGTGTGGGCAGAGAACCCTTGGCTGTTCACACTTTCCAAGTGTCGACAGAGAACCGGATCTCCTTGAAGATCTTCTTCACAAGACCAATCTAAAAGAAAATAGATAAGAGTGAAGTAATCTCAAATTTGAAAAGTAGAAACTCTTACCCTTGAGTACCAAGTGAAACCTTCACGCTCCAATGGGAAGAAATCTCCTTCAAATGCTCTCTCACATTCTCTCCTTGACTCTCTTCTCAATAGGCACGAAGATCAGTAAGAAAAAATATTAAGTGACAATTTAGAATTGCCTATATATATAAGAGACAAGAAAAACCATCTAAAAATGGCAGATTTCAAGTTATTATCCACATAATCTTCCCATACGATCGAAGATCATCCCGGATGATTTTACTTACAAGCCTAGGAAACAAACCTAATGTATATGTGTACAAAATTACTTCGTACACGCTGATCGTCCCGTACGAACCAAGTTCGTCCGTTACGAACGGTTATCACAAGTTGGTTCCCAAAAACTGCAGAATGAAATCAGAAAATTGTCTTAATCGGTTCTATCGTCCTGGGACGAAAATATTTCGTCTGGACGAAATTTTTACAGAGCCAAGTCATCCTGGGATGGTAATTAATTTCATCTGGACAAAATTTTTACAAAGCCCAAATCATCCCAGGACGAACAAATTTTATCCTGGGTGATCAGAAGTTAGAAAAATTTCTTTGCAGTTCCTGTTCGTTCCATGTGCTTTTCTTAGGAGAAAACTATTTGATCATCCCGTACGAATGAAAATCATCCAGTACGATCTGTATATAAAAAATTTATGATCTCCTTAATGTGTGTGCATGTTTTTATTCACTCAAATACAATCACTCCCTCTCAATTCAAATAACATTTATTAGCTTCAAAATTACAAAGAATTTTTTGCTGAATTTGATTTGAAGTCTTCTTGGTCGGGAGTTCGATTCACCTGAAATGTTAGTACACACAAGAGCAAATACAAATTTTCCATAAAGTGTTAGGAGATAACTACACATAAAAACAATAATATTGAAATCATCAAAACTATACAAGTTGCAAGAATGTAAAATATGCAAATAGCAACTCTCTTAACAATCTTCTCCTTTTTTATGATGGCAAAATAATTTTTGTTTGTAAGATTTCAAATTCTAAGAATCTCCTAAACTCCCCCTGAATTGATAATACATGAAAATAAGGAGGCAATTTGAACAAAAAAAAAATTATTTTTCAAAATTTTTACACTCATAAATACAACAAAAAATACAGAAAACCACAAGATTAAAACACAAGAAACATGTACAATACAAATAATTTCTTCCCCTTTTTGACAAAAATAAAAAGTGAAGAAGAAACAAGATGAGAAATGTAAGTAATCATATGAAATTCATTTAAAAATTTAACCTTGAAAGTGATTAATATAAGATATGCAAATAAAATTAAACCATAAGGCAAATCATAGAAATTCATAGAATTTAAGAAATGATATAACATTGAAACTAAGAAGAATTTATCAAAGACATAAGTCAATTTAGACATTTAGATAAAGAAAATTATTGCAAGAAAGATTAATAATAAAATTGTATATTTCAAATTTCAATAAATATAAATGAACATTAGATCAATTTAAATTAAGAGATTAAAAGAGTCCAGAAAGAAGTAACTACCACATGTGACGCTTTGCACATCTTTTTCAAATTTATGGCACATTTTTGTGCATCTTTTTACTTTGGGCTCATTTTGTGCCTCTTTTTCACATTTGCGAACTTTTGTGCAATCCTTTTGATTTTTGTACATTTGTACAATTTTCAAGAGTAATTGAATTCTTTCCAAAATTAATAATCTAAAATTTCAAATTTTTCTAAGTGCATAAATACAATTTGAAAAGTGAAATACATAATAAAAAAATATCTAATTTGCAATAATTGTATTAAATATAATATATTCTAAATGAGATACATGAAATTGAAAATTCAAGTTATAAGCATTAATTAAATTTAGAATAACTAGATTTTCTAATGAATTTAATTTTAACTTACACTTTAGGTTAAAGCACAATTAAGATTAAAAATTCTAAAGATTTTCATAAAGACAAAACATACATTTCAAAATCAAATCAAAACATAAAAACATATATTGATATCATATAACGATTTTACAATCACAACAAGATATCAATACAAAAACATCTAGAAAGAAAATACAATCAACTCAAACAAACTACAGAAAGACACATGAAAAATAACTTCTACAATCATAGAGGACCCTGATCTGGAGGAGAAGGAGGAGGAGGAACACCACCAAAGAAGTTATAATATGAACTCATTAGCATCACATTGGTGTTAATATCATTTAACTGCTCTTTCATGAAACCCATGTCACTTTGCTGCTGCAGAAATTGAGCCTCAATTTGATCAAATCGTTGTTATTGTACGATCCTAGGATCATATAGTTGACTTCCTGAGTATGAAATGGTTACATCCATTTTCGTAACAAATGAAACATGGTTTGATTAAAATATATAGTACTATATAATATGGGTTTCATACAGTATGTTTTCTACAATTCAAAATTGGTTCATACTGAATCGTACTAGATGAATTTATTCAATTTTGAAATGATCATGCTATACGATGTTAGTTAGTACACAGGTCAACCAGAGTATGAAATTGGTTCATACTAGATCGTACGAGCAAATTTTGAATTTTTCGTACATATGATTGTTGATTGTATTGTATGATCATGGATAGTCAAAATTGAAATTTTTAGTTTCCTGGACGATTTTTTATGTCTTTCATATATAAGATACTAAAACTGACTGTGAATGAAATCCTTCTTCATTTTTTCGTCGAGAGCAAGTGTGAGATTTCTTTAGGAGAGTGTTTAAGAGTGTGGAGAGAAATATTTCAAGTGGTATTTGTGAAGGGTTCATGAGGTTGCCCAAAGGTTCTCTGTAAATACCAGGAGGGTGTGAAAAGACAACGGTTCTCTACCAACCTCAGGAGACTGTGAAAGGATGATGGTTTTCTGTCAGCACTAAGTAGGTGTGAAAGGATGAGAGTTCTCTACCGACACTCAGAGAGAGTGAAAGGACAATGGTACTATGTCGCACTAGATATTGTTGGAAGAGAGGTGTTTTTTAAAGGCTTTTATGTCGTGCTGTGGGAGAAAAAGGAGAGTCACTTTGGTAATAGTGCAATACTTAAAGGGGGAGTCTTCATGGAATAGACGTAGGTTTAGTTAGACCAAACCACTATTAATTTTTATGTTTTTTACTTTATCGCATTTTTATTTTTCTGGATGTTTTATTTTTGTGGTTGAAATGTTTTTTTTTTTTTTTTAAATTTGATAAAAAATTTTATTGTGCTAAAATTTAAAAAAAAATTCCAAGATATGTTTTAAATTATTGATTCACCCCCCCCCCCCCCCCCCCCCCTCCCCCTCTTGGTTTGAATTGGGAAAATTGCTTTAGGTCTAGCAACTTAAACAAACTTTCACCAGCCTCTTCCACACTTGGTCCTGATGGATTTACATTTGAATTCTACAAATATATGTGGGACATCATTGGTTTTCAAGTTTGCAATGCGGTTAAGAGTTTCTTTACCTCGGGTCACCTCCCCAAGTGTGCAAAAGTTACTGATATAGCTTTAATCCCAAAATGCTCTCATGCCCAAAACATAATTGATTTCCATAACATATCTTTATGTAATGTGTTTTATAAGATCATTGCTAAGTTCTTGGAAAACTTTTTAAAGGATATTTTTCCTCATATCATTCATAGAAGTCATGCGGGCTTCATTAACAATAGAATTTCTTCTTATAATGTCATTCTTGCCTCTGAACTGCTGAAGGAATTTAATGTTATGGCTTGCAACAGCTTCCTTTGTTCCAAATTTGATATTATAAAGGCTTTTGGTATGGTTTCGAGGGAGTTCCTTATCTCCAGGCTACATTTAAATGGCATCCCCATAAGTTTGTTAATTGAATTAAGGATGCATTTATGATGTTCCCTTTTTTTATGTATTAACGATGTTCTTAAAGGCTATTTCTTATCATCCTCGGGGCTGATGCAAGGGTATCCTCTTTCCGCTCTACTTTTCACCATTGTGATGGATGCCCTATCATGTGCCTTAGAGGCTAGCAATTTTTTGGGGATTCCTTATGGCCTTTTGAATTTGAGTCATTTACTATATATGGATGATATTTTGGTGTTTGGGGTTGATTCCACTGCTAATGCTCTATGCTTAAAGGAAACTCTAGCTTCCTTTGTGGCTATTTATGGGGTTCACATTAATAATGAAAAATGTTCCATCCTTTTTTTTTGGAATTGTGTGGCTCCTAATGATATCAGTTCCTCTCATCGCTTCTCCCTGACTGAATCTTATCTCAAATATCTTGACATTCTCATTTCCACCAAAAACATAATTTTTACTCACTTATAACCATTGCTGAGTAGAATTTCTACTCTATTTTTGGTTGGAAAGTAAAATTTCTTTCTTTTAAAGGTAAATTACAATTCCTCAAATTCTCCTTCGCTAACATGATAACTTACTAGGTTAGGGGAGCTATTTTACCTAAAAGCTTGCACCAAAATTATTGATAAATTGTGTTCCAAATTCTTATTTCATGGGACTACGTCTGATAAAAAAATGCACCTTATTGCTTGGAATAAGACCTATCATCCTTTGAGATCTGGGGGTTTGGGTATCCTTTCTATCCATTCTTTGTATCATGGTTTTAGATGTTATTTTATATGGAGGTTTCTTTCTATGGACTCTTTGGTCACTGACTGGTTTCAGTTCAAGTTTTCCTCTCCTTCGAAGCAGCACCCTAAATCCTCTTCTAAATTTTGGAGGTTTATATGTCGCACAATCGCTTTGATTAAAGATAAAAATTAAGCTTAATGTATCCTCTACTTCTTATAAGCTTTCTTTCTTTTGGGATCCATGGTGCGATGACAATGCAATTTTGGAATTTTTTCAATAGCTGGGTCCAAGCCAATATGGGTTCATGATTACATTCTGGATAGGGTTTGATCTCTCCCTGTTTTTATTCCTCCCTAGGTTACTACAAAAATTTGTTCTGTTCCTATTCTTTCACTACTTACTGCTTTGGCGGTTTGGATTGGGTCGGAAAAGCCCAATTTCCACACCTTTAGGATGCATTTTTTCTCTGATTTGGAGGTGGCGGCCTTGTTTATTTTTATATGGCATAAGAGGTATATTCTCATATTTTTCTTCTTTCAGTATGTTGGCAATTCGTGGGGGTCTTAAGATGGTTGATGTTTTAGAAAGGAGGAACAATTACATTGACAGGGTTTGCCCTTTTTGCAAGATTGAGGATGAAAACATTATGCACTTATTTTTTTTAGTGTGAATTTCCTTCTTTTATTGTCAAATCATTGCTTCCGATTTTGGACAGGTTCCTTCTCAAACCAATGCTTTTGCATTTGTTTGAGTACATTGGTGAACTACAACAGTGAGAAGAACTTCTATTTTTGGTTATTTGTGTTACTATTTATTTCTTGTGGAGAGAACGCAATGATAGGCATTTTGGGAATTCTGTATCCTCTCCACACTTAATCCACAGCAAGGTTATAAATTCTATTAATGCGAAGGTATCAAAATGGAAAAATGTAGATGAAATTTACCTTGCTTTCCCCTCATGCTTCAGCTCTTTTGGCACGATGATGTTTGGACCCGATCTGCTCGGGGTCTCCCTTGGATGGTCGCTGTATGTGAATTTGGCCTAGCTAATTCATCACCCTGTGAAAATGATTTTTGGTGGTTTTGTGGCCACCAAGGGGCCATTTTTGTGTTACTCTTTCTACATACCAATATCTGATACTTTCATGATCTTGCTCTAGTCTGTCTGGTTCAGGTAATTGTCTCCTGAGTCGCCCTCGCCTATCTTCGCTTTCTAATTTTTTGGGGTTTTGTCTTTTTGTCACAGATCTGTTTACATTTACTTGTATATGGTTTTAGAGTTGTTGTATTACTTTTATTTTATCAATAAAATGGGTTTTTCCCCCAATTTTCCTAGAAAAAAGAGAGGGAAAAATAATGAAGAAAAGAGGACAAAGTTTTGTCTTAAGCATGATTAATAGCATAATTGTATGATTGATCATGTTTAAAATAAATTAAAAATAGTTATAGTGGCCCTAAGAGAAATTATTGCTTATTATTTGCTTAATATGTATTTGTTTAGTTCCTTCATAATTTTAATATAATCATTTTTTTCCATAATGCCAAAATGCTTCTTATATGAGCATTCAAGATGGAACAAAGAAAAAAATAATATTAAGGTATTACAAGTCCCTCAAATTACATTTAAAAAATAATTAGTAGGAAAGGCACTAGTCCTTAAAGCTTTATAAGCACAGAAGATGTTGTTGGTGGAATTTTGAAAATAGGTTTTGAAAGGCTTAGTTTTCTTTGGAAATTTTGAAGTCAACTTTTAGACTCGAACTTTGAGATTGAACCTCCTATTAGAAAATATCATACCACTTCGAGAAGTGGAGATAAAATTTCAAAACAGTGTTCAAAACTAAAATTATGAGTCCTACTTTGGATATCATAACTAGATCCGGGAATAACCACACATGACCTCGAAAGGTTAAAATAGAGTTCGGTCTAATTTCTGATTATGGTATCCTAAGTAGACTATCATTGATCTCATGCCCCAAAACCTTGTAAACAAATAATATATCTGCACTAAGGGAGAAGATACCACTATTCAGTAGTTATTCGGTCATGACGATAGCGATTATCATTTGTTAAACCATGCCAAAGAATACTAACTTTGAGTTCTGAATATTTCTTTTGGGACACTAAATTTGAGTTTTAATTCGAAAGTCAAAATGACCATCTGAGATGATATACCGCTTTGAAAGGCCGAGATAAAATCTCCTAATAGGTTCAGACTCATAATTATAGATTTTCTCTTAGCTATCGAAGCCTGATTTAAAGGTGAACCACACATGACCCCAAGAAGGTCAAAATAAGGTGTAATCTAAAATAAAACCATGGTAAGTAAGAGAAAAGGATCATTAATTTCATATTCAAATTGATTGTTAATGTACGATAAACCTGTTTGGAGAAAAAGAATATCATATATTAGCAATCATATAATTATGACGGTGATAATCATTATGAAGTAGAATTCCCAAAAGAAATATTAGGTGAGTTTTGAAAATTAATGCGGGTTTTAAATCTCCTACGCGCGCAAGCCCTCGTAGTTAATTACATCGTAGAGAGTCAGAGTCCCCAACAAAAACTCGCAATTAAAATAGTGGCGAGATTTTGTTAAAGATTTTCTTGGAGTGATATGAAAAATAGGTGAATTTTGAAAACACAAAGGGGAATGGATCAAGATTGAATAGTTAGTAATGGAATAAGGGGAAGAAAAGTAAGGGACACTTTGAGATTCCGGAGCCATCCAAAAGTATCCCATCTTAATCTAAATGTTGGGCTTTATGTTTTGGACTGAAATGAGACTTAATTAGAGTTAAGTATTTTTTTAGAAATTTAGGATTATATTCTCAAAGGTTGGGGGTCTTATAATCAAAGATCTGCCCCAGATCCTAAATTTAAATTTAGACACTGGACCATAATTATTCGAACCTAATAATGTAGTGCAGAACCTGGACTTACCTCGGCCTGGATTGGGTAGCCAGCAAACCACCTAATCAATTTAAAATAGATGAATCCGGTCTTTTTGTAAAAGAGTGGTAGGGACATTTTCTTTAATGTTTTGGAGAGTTGGGGCCGACATCTAGAGATTTCCTAATTGACCCCTTTGACTTATGATGTGTGAAAAATGTTAAGGACTATTGCAATTAAAATTTTGACTCTTTTAAATATATTTTTAATGCAATGCATGCTAGTTGACAACTTCAAGTCATATATTCTTGAAAGTTAAAAACAGGCTTAAAAATAATTTTTTAGAAGACTGGACTTCCCTAGGTCCGGCACCTCATCCTCATAGGTTAGATTATTCAGACTTTATCCGCAGGCGGGCAAGGGTCTAAAACAAAGAAAGAAGAAGTTCAAGAATATGCATGCGACGTCGGGGGAGGTCCCCAGATAATTCCCTAGACTCGTTATCTTCCTATATTATTTAACTCCTTGAACTTTAAACTTTTTAATTATGAGTATAAAGCTTTCACTCCCTTATGAGTCTCATATATCCAGGAGAAAGCAAAAGCGACACATAAATGCCAAAAAACTAAAAAAAAATAGGCAATCATATTTGCACATCAAATATAAATGAATTAATAAACAATTATCTATAGGCAAACTTCCTTGCTTATTATAAATCATGGTCTGCGAAAAGTAAAATGGTCGGACTCCACTGACAATAACCCAGATTCTAAACCTAATAGAGATGCAAGTGGTTTTGAGTGGGATACTCTGTCTTCAACTCTTCAATGATGTTCTCCTTCGGGCTCCTTTCCTTCAGGCTCCTTGGATCCTTTGTAGTAGGCTACCCAAATGGATAAGAGGGCTCTTCATTTATGAGGAATGCCACCCTTTTTTATTTGGGTATGAAAAGGTAATCAAAATTTTGAGTTCCAAATAGAAAAATGGCTACTCCCCAAAGGGGTGTCCTTTTTCTCTTTGGAATCCAATCTTTGGATTTATGAATCCTATCTCAAAACTCCACTTTCACAACACTTAACATGTACACAAATTACATTATATAAAAATTAAAATTCTATACTCTTCTGTAGGGTTGTCCTAAGCATTTAATAAATTAAAAGTATTCCAAAGCACAATATATATATATATATATATATATATGTGTGTGTGTGTGTGTGTGTGTGTGTGTGTGTGTGTGTGTGTGTGTTTGCTGAAAAATAAGTAAACACACTCGCCAAGCACTTTTATTATTTGGTGGCTTAGTAGCTGAAGCACCTGTACAAGCATATTTATAATTAATTTTTTTTTAATTTAGCCCCCTTTTATTGCCCTAAATGAGAGAGGCCAACTGCAAAAAACTCAGTAAACATCTAGATCATTCCTACCCTAAGGGTAAGCTAGTCGCCAAACACAATAATCATCCACAGAGTGTAGTAAAAGTATGCAGACACAGCAAGTATAATCATCCACAACAAGAAATAAAACCTTGAAAAATCTGGCACACAATAGAAAACTAAACACTTACCTAGCCTAGAACTAGATTCGGTTGTCCTAGCAAACCATCTAAAGTGTGTGTAAGAGGCTGTGTGGTTGGGGTAGATCATAAGTTGTGTGATTAGTTAGAGTTGTCTAGTATTTTAAATTTGTTAAGGCTTAAGGGAGTTTTATATTAAAGTTTAAATAATAGTGTATTAAGAATTGATTTGAATGTATTTTAATTATTAAGTGATCGTCACCTTTATTTCACGTTGAGGTCGTGAAGTTTATTTCACATTCATTGGGGCTAACTGAATAGCCTCATAGGCCTAGGTTACTCAGTAGCGATCGGGGTTGATAAAATTTACTTTAATTGGTTGAAATTAAATGAAAAATTAATGTTAAATAATTTAATTAGTGGTTGATTTTAAAGTGTTGGTTGAGTGTTTTATTATTCAAGTTATAAAATTCTAGAATATTAAAGAATTAATGGATTTTAGGAATTATCTAAATGCATTAACTAAGTGGTTAAAAGTTGACTTTTAAAATTAAACTTAATCTTGTAAGTTTTAGATTTTTAACAAATACTAGACCTTAATACGAGTTGTTAGATTGTTAACACATTCAATTCGGAGTTTCCTATGAAAAGTTATGATTTTTAGAAGTTTGACCCAATTTTGACTTAAGGTTGACCAAATTATTGACTTTTTTACTTTGACCAGATTTTGGGTGTTAGACATTCTTAGAAAATATTTGATTTTATTTAGAGTCCTTAATCTTTGAGTTTGATTGATTTGGAATTTTTTATAATTAGTTATGAAAGGGACAAAAATTTGATATGGCCAATTTTCTAATCTAATGATCTCCAAATTCAGTCAAATTTAAACCTATGGTTCAAAATGTCACAAGGTTTACTATGTTCAAGTTTCACTCCCATTAGATATGTATACAACTCCCTAAAATTTTTTTAAGTTTCTTACACATTTTACTAATTATTTTTCCTAGGAGTCTCTACTATTCAAATGGGCATGAAACTTCGTGTGTCTAACCCTGGTTCACAGGCATTCACATGACATAAATTTCACAGTAAAATACTAAAAATCTATGGAGTTATGAATTTTCAAAGTTTATAGTCCAAAATGAACCCCTTGCCTTAAAAATTCATATCACAACAATCTATTGGGTATCTGGCCTTAGAAAAATTACTACACATGCCTATAATACCCAATAATCTTTCACAAAAATTTGAACTCTAGTGACCACTGGATTGTGAGAAAAATACAAAAAAAAAACACATTTTAAACAAGTTTAAATATCTCATGATCTAGAGGATCAATCAACTCAAACTTAATTTTATTAAATACTAAATGAAATGTCCTTTCCAACCAGCACAAAAACATTCCATTTGGTGAAAATTTTGATTTACTATGAATTTTCAAAAATTATGGCGCTAAATGAATTGTTTTTACTCAAATTAATGATTAAATGGCAGCAGCAAAGATTGCGCCACCATCGCCAACTACTAACACGTGGTGGGACACGTGGTGGAGCACCAGTAGTCACTTAAGCATGTCAGATCGTTCCTGGAGATTTGTTGTGAGATTTGATACTCATTTAACAATGCCTGGAGTTTGAAGGCTCTATGCATTATAGATTTTTTGTAGTTTCAAATTTGATTTCTACCTAAGAATGAGGAGATCTTACAATCTAGTTGGTATATTTTTACAATCTTAGTTTCCTTTTTCTCCTGTTGATGTCCTCTACAAGTTTGCTAAAAAATCAAGAGGATTTTGACAGCTGGATTTGAAGTTGGTGAAGAGAGAAGGTATTTATCTCTTTTTCCTCTCTTTATTCAATGAAATGATGGATTTTGTGATGGAAATGATGGAGGAAGGCTTGGAATGGCCTTGGGGAGTGTTAGATTGTATGGAAAGAGCTCTTGGAAGGTTTGAGGGCTGTTGGAGTTTGGGACTTAGAAGAAAAAATTAGCATATATGGGGATTAGGGCAAGTTCTCCTACCTTAAGCCTTTAATTTGAATTGGATGATTAGGATTCAATTAGGAAGGACTTAGATGGGTGACATGCGTCCCATGAGCAGCCTAAAACCAGGGAAGAGGGCTGTGGTTGAGAGTGACCTCTCTTTGTCAATAGGAAAGGGGACCACACCTTTTCCCCTATTTGGCTAAACCCAAGCCAAGCCTTGTTTAAGGGGCTGGTTGAAGCTCTATTAGGGGAGGAAACATGTCACATCACAATAGTTTTGATCAAATTTTGGAATGAGGATTGGATTACAAAGGTGGCATGGCCATCTTAGCTCAAATGAGAGCTTGTTTGACCATTTGACAGGTCAAACCAGTAAATGGGAATGAGGTGGCATCCAAGGGAGTGCATTTTGGTGTTTGCATGTGTGGCCAAGAGTTTCAGGTCAAGGATTTCTTGTTTCGACTAAATACATGAAATTGGAAAGGGTTTTGACCCCTCTAAATGGCTTGACCAAGTCAAACCAACGAGAGTTTGACTTGGGATTTTTGGACAAGTATGGAATGTCTAATTGAGTGGTTTTGAAAACTTGATTTGACTTGAAACGGGTTCAAGCATTTAAATTGACATTGGTGTTGGTTAAAGGGTTGTTTGATCAATCATGGTTGACTTAGTCAACCTAGTCAAATCATTGATTGAATTTGGGTCAAACAAGTTCAAATGAGTATTTTGAGGTCAACAGAAGTGATCCCATGCATTGGTAGGTCATTTGGGTTAAAATAGTATTTTTTTACCCTAAATGGGGCCTTTAGGTCCAACTAGGTTGACCTGGTCAACCAAGTTGACCTAAAGCTTGAAATTTGGTCTAATAGGTCCCAAATAGTGTTTTAAAATGATTGGAGGAAATTTCGAAGGTTGATTAGTTAAATCAAGTTAAGTTTAGGCCAAAGTCCAAAAATCCCCTATAAGGGGATTTTGGTCATTTTTGCTTCAGATCAATTATGCGTCAAGATGAATCCAAGAGAATGTTGACAAATGCTTAACAAGTCAATATCATGGTCTTTGAAGTGATCAAAGTGTTTGGAAGGAGCTCCAAGGTCAAATCTCACTAGGTGATAGTTCCAGTGGCATGGGTTGTAAATATTTGAAGGTTTTGCAACCTTTGGAACTAGATTTAGTTTATGAGGTTAGATTCCTCCAAATGATCCCAAATTTGACGGGTTGGCACTAGAGACAAGTCGCATCAACATTGAATTGACAGACCCTGAATCAGATGCCAATTAATGAGGTTTCAAGGTGATAAGAGAATCACCTATATGGGGTTTCAAGACCTAAGTCCTTAACCCTTGGTTTTGGGTTTGGACTAAGTTAAGATCTAGATTGATCCTAAGGTTTAGGGACTAGGAATATTCTAAGACCTAGATTCAAAGGAATCCTAGGGTCCTAGGGTCTAGAGTTCAGAAAGGGGTCAAAAGTGGCCCCATACAAAATTGAGGTCAACAGCTGTGCATAGTTTACCATGATTTGAGCATTCTATATGATGGTCCTTACAACTAAATTAACTGTAGCAATGTGTATAGTTTAACATGGTAAGACAGCTATGTTTATTAAATGGAATTAATTATCATTAAAAGAGGAGTTCACTATATATCCCCAGGTGATGTTTTTTGAGCATTTAGGATATATATGGATTTCATAAACATAATTCTGGATGTGTTCTCTAAAATCAGCAGGTAAAGACAATGTGTTTCCATGCATCCAGTTAGCAAGAGTAGCTTTCTGATTTTAGTTTGAAGTGGATTGGAGTTAAAAAAAAAATAGAAGTGATTTTATCATCCAGACACCAGTGATCCCATAGGATGGAAACAATACTGTTAAGAGTGATTTGAAACTTAAATTTGTTGTTAAACAAAGCTGCCATATTGCAAATGCTTTTACAAAAACAAGAAGAGTTATGTTGCCAATGTTTTCAAGGGGAAATAGATCTAGCTTTTAACCAACATGAAAGGGGGGAGGTAGCATCATTATAAAGTCTAAGAATAGTCCCACAATTAAAGGCAATTCGCAAAGCATGAAAAGTGAAAATACAAAAGCCATATTTAGAAAATGGCTTGAAAGTATTTTTTAACAAAATATGGTGTAGATCTCAATTTTGAGTATCTCCATAAAAGGGAAATTTTGAGAAAAGTTTTCCAATGACCTTAGAAGTTGTTTTAGGGATAGTAGAACCTCTAAGCCAATAACCCACAATATTTGAAGTATTGCATCCTACCTGGAAAAAAAAAAGAAAAGTTTCTTTCCATCCATAGAGCAGGTTAGTAACTTTTTAATCAAAGGGGAAAAATCAGAAACTTTGACTCTACCTAGTGAGATAGGAAGGCCCAGGTAAGTTATTTTGGTGGCAATATTGTGAATCTATAATGTTTGAGAAATGGTAGAAGCATTTAGTGCATGGTAGGAGAAAACAAGAGAACTCTTATGCAAATTAAGATGCAAGCCTAAATAGTTAGAGAAGGTGCTTAGAACCCTCACAAAGTGATTATAGCTTTGGGTGGTGGATTTGCTAAAACCAATAAGTCATCTACATAGGAAAGGTGTGAAAGGTGGAAACCATCCATGCTGAATCCTTCAAAGATCTTTGGATCAGTAATGTCATCAATAAGATAGGAAAAAGTATCCATTATGATGCAAAAAAGGTTAGGACTGAGGGGAAGCCTTGCCTTACACTAGATGTAGAGCTAAAATTTCCTTGAAGACACATATCTATGCAAATTGAGAAGTGAGTTCCATTAATACAAGCTTTAATCCAATTAACGAAAGTGGGAGGAAACCCCTTTTGAGTCATTCTGGCAAAGAGGAAATCCCTATAGATAGTGTCAAATGCTTTCTTAATATCTAATTTAGCACAAATGTAGCTATCATTGTGGTTCTTATTGAAGAACCTGAGAATATCACCCGCAATGATAGGGTTGTCAGTGGAGAGTCTGTTGGTAATGAAAGTAGCCTAACTATGGCGAATAACCTTAGACATGATCAGTTTCATACAATTTGCAAGAATCTTGGCTATGGTTTTATGAAAGACATTGCATAGCATAATTGGAAGGAAATAATGAACACTTTTAATATGATTATTTATGGGAATGAGAGCAATTGTAGTTGCTTTAACTCAATTTCAAAAGTAACATTTGCTGAAAAAGGATCTAACATCCTTGCAAATCTCTGGTCCAGTGATATTCCAAGTGTTCTTGTAAAATGCAAAATTAAATCCATTAGGCCTAGGAGTCGAATTTGGATAGCAAGAAGAAATAGCCAAAAACATCTCCTCATTGGTGACCGGCATAAGAAGGGATTGGATAGCAGCATTCGATACAACATTACTAATAGGAATTTTATCAATATAAGCTAGAATAGGGGAAGGAGAGCTGTAGAGGTCCTTGAAGTGTTGAATAATATTATGAATATTTTCAACTTAATTTTAATTGCTAACAAGGATAGAAGCATGTTGGATACTTCTATTATGATATTTCCTCTTATGAATCTTTGAATATAGGAATTTTAGGTGTTTCTCACCTTTTTTAAGCCATTTCAATTTCGCTCTTTGAATTGTCTAGGCTGCTTAAAGAGAGTTATTATATGCCAGATCTTCTTGATGTTTTCACACAAAGAAATATTTAGAGGATCTGCATCAATAAGCAACTTACAGTGATGTTGTTGAGCAGATAGGTCAACACATTTGCTCACAATGGGATTAGAGGAATCCCAATTCTTTGTTTTGATGCTTTCATTCATCAACTTACACTTATTGTAAAAGCTAGTAATAGGGTTTCCTTAAGAAGGAGTGGCAAAAATTGATATGAGAGACTCCCAAAAAATACGAATTTTTGTTTAATAATTTTGATACATAAATCTCTGTTTAGCAATTTTAACTGAGTTGGACTTGAGTATCAGTGGAGTGTGATTAGAAATTGAACTATTTATTACTTTACAAATAGTGTTAGCCAAGGTTTTAGTCCATGCTTCATTGTAAAGGGCCGGATCTAGTTTGAGGTGTATAGGGTTATCAACTCTTTGAATTTACTATGTAAAGAAGTTTCCAAATGAGGGAACATCCACAAGGTTAGTATTATAGATAAGGGAGTTAAAAGGAGCAAGTATAGACGCTGTAATATAATTTCCTTTGAACTTTTCAGATTGGAACTAGCAATAATTAAATTCTCCTATCACCACCCAACGAATGTAGTTTGGTCATTTCAAATTCTTGAGATCATCCCAAAGAAGAGAATGCTCCTCAAATGAGTTAGATGCATAGACAACAGAGATGACGATCGGTTATTGGGAACCATGAGAGATGATTCCAAAAATCATTTTGTTGGAAGTGAAAGTTTGGGAAAAAGCATTTTTATTTGAGTTCCACATAATCCAGATACACCTACGAGCGGTAAGGTTGAAGTTATCAAAACTATTTTCATTCTCAAATATTTTGTGAGTCAAACAGAATCATGGGTCATTGAGGTTAGAGAGGAGAATTCTATTTTCAAGAAGACATATCATATCTAGATCATGGTGTTGAACCAAATTCTTGAAGCGAAACACCTTATTAGTGTTGTTGAAGCCCCTCATATTCCAAACTATAATATAAGGATGGGTCATAAATTTAAAGATGTGGGGCTTGTGTTGTAACTCGAGCTCACGAGTTTATATTTTTGATGATAATACACATAATGGTTCACGTCCTCTTATTAATTATATATGTACGTATATTTGTTTGTGTATATACTAACATTTTAGGAATGTTATGCACCATCCAACAAAGAATCATGACTCAGGATTGAGTAGAATATACTATGTTGTAAAGATGTTTGCATTATTAATTAATGTAATTTTTATTTCTTGAGTCAAGTCCTATAAGGGTGTATGCTTTCTTGGTGACCATGCACACACACACACACACTCAGCGGGTGTGAGATTGAGTCGAAACCAAAAGTTCAAATTTGGAACTACCTGTACTTTATAATTTATATCGTGTTGTATGATCAGTTCATTTAACTATTAGTACTAAATGATTTAAATCATCCAGGATGATCAGTTATGATCATGAAAAATAGCCGCCAATCAAAATTCAGTCAAATATTTTTAATTTCATATTTTGCTCTAATTGTCCAAGATGATGTACATCGTACTGGATGATATATAAAAATTATACCTAAATTGATCTTGTGATTAGGCGACTAATTTTAGTTAATTTGTTCAATTTGATCATCCTTTATGATCAATTAAGATTGTACTAGACGATCAGAGAGATACATAGGACGATACTTGATTGTCCCAGATAAAGTATAATAAATTTTCTTCTAATCATCTTGGAATATCCTAAATATCATACGAGAAGATTTGTTCAAATTTAATCTGATCATCCTGGACTATCCAGATATCATCTAGGATTATCAGGTTAAATTCTGCACATCATACTGGATGATCTTGCGATCGTACTAGATGATATTTTATGCTAGAATTGAGTTTTCTAGGGTTTTTTTAAGCCCTCTTTTTAAGTACATCGTACTGGATGATCATGTGATCCTCCTGGATGATCTTTGCAAATAAAATTGATTTTTAATTTTTTTAAAGCTCATTATTTAAGCTTTCTCAAGGCACTTGGTAAGTGTCTTTGGCAACCATTATATTTTTGTTCTTTTGGAGAAATCTTGAAAAGAGAACTTGAAAGGGGAGAGGAAAGGTAGAGTTTGAGGGGGAGAAAATCCTTGGAGGGGCTTTCAAGGGAGTGTGGAGGGGACTTAACATGGTTGCTCCGGCAAACTTGGACCTCTGTGCCATCGAATTCAAGGCTCTCCTTGAGGAAAGGTTTGGGAAGAAGAAGGTCTCTTTGGTGTCAAAGGACCAAACTACTCCGCCACATTGGGGAAGGTTGAAGTGATTTAGTAAGGACTTCATCACCTAGTTGTGGGGATAAGGAAGAGTAACTAAAGGTTTATTGCAATACTCAGAGGGTGCCTCCGAGGAGTGGATGTAGGTCAAGTTGGATCGAACCACTATAATTATGGGGTGTTCTTTCTAATTTTATTTTTTGGCACTTTATTTTCTGCATTTATTTTTTGATGTAACAACTTAGTTGAAAATCTGTGATTGATATTACGTTAATTTGATTATCATTTTTCAAATGTAGAAAAAGCTTTAAGAAGTTGATTTTGATATTGATTAAAAAAATGTTTTTTTTAATATCCAATTCAAACCCCCAAACACCCCCCCCCCCCCCCCCCCCCCCCCCCCCCTTCCCTTAGTTAGAATCGGGACTAGTTCTTTAAGGTTTAATAACCCCCTTGAACTTTCAAGTGGTTTCATAGCACTTTCAATTTGGGCATTTCCTGAAGCCCTTACCTCTGGTGGTTCTATGAAGTTGCGATACAAACTTGGCAGGAATAGAGGTTGACGTAGAATTAGAAGAGGGATTGTGAGTGGATTGTAAGTTAAGTTGATGATATTTTGGTAACTCTTCCTATTCCTGGGTAGAGGAAGCTTTGGGTTTTGTTGGCTTTTAAAGAGCAGCAAATCTATTTGGTGATAGGATTTTTATATGAGAGATGCCCGATGAGGGAGGCAAAGGATTTGAGGCAGATGGTGTATTCGTAGTGGGGGAGTTTAAGTTTGGGATTAGCATTGGAGCTGGGCCAGAGGTGTTGTTAGAATCTGTAGGCTCAAGGATTTGAGAGTTAGAAGTAGAGGGATTATCAGTTTCCAACGAGATATGCTGGACTAAGTTAGCTGGGGGAGGCAAGGTTTTTGGTGGAGGAAGAATGCCTACAAAATTCTTGGAAGCTAGTCTATGCTTGCGACTGATACTTCTCTCTCTTTGGTGTTTGAAGGTGGGGGGAGGCTGAAGTTAAGGGTTCGGGTTAGAGGGGCTTGCACCTTCATGATGTTTTAGAGATTTGCACATAACACAGAGGGACGTGTGCCACTCATATTGGATTTTGAGGTAAAAATTTTACCTTCAACTGAGATTGGAAAAGTTTCAGGTTCAGAGGCAGTGGAATCGACTTGTAAATAGACTCTAGCATACGTGAGCCTTGATTTGGATAATGTAAGAGCATCAACCGCATAGAGGCAACTAACTTTAGCAGCGATTTTGGAATTCCCTTTCAGAGTCCGGCAACATAGAGGTAAGTCGTGGATCTTAAACCAAATGGGCACTGAGGTAAACTCTTCACTCTTAGGACTGAATTGAGGAGTCCATTTTTAAAAAAAAATGAAAGATTTTCTAAAAATGAACCATGCACGTCTTAACAATAAATTATCAACAAAGAAGTCAATGCACATTTAATAGGCAGATGTATGGATCTATGATCCATCCCATCCTGTTGAGAAAAGTTACAGCTTTTCAATTTGAGGAACCTGCAATGCTTCAATATTATTTGTTAAAGCCATTACATGAATGAACGCCTATTACCAATAGGACCACTTCATACAAGTCGTTGGATTATAAAAAAATTCTTTGATCTCATGTGTACACGTGTAAAGTACACAACACATATACCCAATTAAAGCTACATTATCATTTAAAAAAAAAAATTCTTTACCTTTCTCCTTACTGCTCAGCTCCAGTTTTCTTTTTCTGCTTAACAGTGATATTCAGTTTTCATGGTATTAGAGCTTTCTTGCTCACATCACTAATCTGATCTCATGAAGAGGGATGGGGTTAGCCAAGGATCGCAGGGCAAGGCTAGCAGCAATTTTTTTTTTTAATTTTTCTGGCTTTTTTTTTTTTGTCAGAAACATTTTCCTATGCAATTTATATACTGACAGGATATTTTTGTCAGAAATATGTTGGAAACATTCAAATCGGTTGGAAATGAGAGATTTTCTTGTAGTATTT
Source organism: Dendrobium nobile (assembly GCA_022539455.1). NCBI lineage: Eukaryota > Viridiplantae > Streptophyta > Magnoliopsida > Asparagales > Orchidaceae > Dendrobium > Dendrobium nobile. Next base: position 25,424,141 of record CM039723.1, read on the forward strand.
TAAGGATTTTCTAATCACCATTTATTTATGAAATAAAAATTAACCTTTAAAATTGTAATTAATTTAACTAATTTCTTATTTAATTAGTTATGTGATTATGAATATTTTTTTAGTCAATTTATAACTTCACTTGAAATAAAAAAATTATAGCTCCGAAAGTGAGTTCACCTGCATTATCAGCCTCCTAAACTTGCATATCTAGGGACTAAGAATAATACTGTTAAAACTCATTAATTTGTAAAAATATGTTATTATTCCTCACAGAAATGTTGAATATTTACAAATTATTAGTCCAAAAGCTGTTAAACATCTTCATCTATCTGTTAAAATTCCTCTTCTTATAATGTAGTAATGTCCATGAACATCGGGGGGAGAGAGAGAGAGAGAGAGTACTGTAAGAAAATGTAGCGTCATGCTCTTCCCCACTAGGCCTGAGAACTTTTTGAACATCATATTCCTTCTTCTCCTAATTAAATGGATTGAAAGACAAGGTTTAAGAATAAAAGTTGGTAAACATCTATATTACTATTATAAAAGTTACTTGAATTTTCTTACTCTTCAAATCTTGACAATTCATTTATTTATTTTAAAATTATCTTGCCCCTTCATTGTATTTAAAATAATTATTAAATTAAAAAATAAGAATGATGTAATTTATTTCCCCTTACACTTTATATTAAATTAATTTTAAATGTTGAACGCTAGAATTTTGTCTGATTCATTTAACGTCGTATATATTATATATACAAATATTATAATGGCATTTGTGATTCAAGCGTCCATTTCACTCATTTTCTAATGTTATCCGCATGGCATTTTACTTTTATAATGTTAAATGCTAACAGGAGATGGCGCAACTGTTCGCATTCAACTTATTTTTTTCTGTTGCCCTCTTATAGATAAATGAGCCAAGGAGTCCTTCTGTATACAGGGAAACTAGTATCCACGCTCACAAAAATCTTCCCATTTCTGGGAGATTCATCTTTACGTGAGCTTGCTGTTGTCCTGTCCTCCTCTATCGCGCTTCTCGGCTAAAATCCTTCGCCATTTTACAAAGAAGGTAAAGGTATGAGCTTTTTTACTTTCTCTATTCTAGACGTTCATCACTTTAAGTGGGATTAAGGAAAAGTTACTTCTATCTCCTTATCAAGTCATCATCTTCAATTTTGGAGAACCTATAGGCTTTATTGGCCTCGAAATCGGCTCAAACCTTTAACCAGTTAACAATTCATCAAAACGTATGAACTTTTTTTTTTTTTTTGGGGGGGGGGAGGGGAATTTTGGGGCTAAAAGCCCATCTCAATGCTAAAATATTACAAGTAAACAAACTATAATCCAACAATATCAAGCAACAAAAAGAGATTTTGGATTCTAAAGAATAGGAAAATACAATTCATAATTTAATGAAGCAAAAACATATTGGCTAAACGCCAAGGACTCAGAAAAATGCTCAAATTCTCGAAAGGGTCAAAAGCACGGTTGGGACCTAAATTGAGCATAGCCCCTGGTTGCCTAGAAGACCGTCCAAGGGACAGCTGAACAAGTTCAGCGATCATCATCGTCCTTCTAAAAATGAATTCCCCATCCTTCAGAGTAAACGTCTGAACCTCCAGTATTCCTTTAAAAAGCCAGAACTCCAGCTTCAGGAAGGTAGTAAGCAAGCACAGGTCGAGAAAGACAGATTCTCCCCACTTCCAGAATTCAGAATTCATCACGATTTCCATCTCAGAGATTTAAACAAAACAACTTTCTTGATTTTTGAAATAATTGTGACATTACAGTCAATGATGCCACCAAATAATCTGTTATTTCTTGCTCTCCAAACAAAGTAAATGGTAGCAGAGGCAATAAGAAGATAGTGATTTCTAGTTTTAGCAGTAAAACCTTGCTCCCAAATACTGTCATAAAGCTGGTGGATATTTGGCCTCATTAAAAGATTGTGCAGCCAAGGGAAAAAAACTTTAACAATATCAAAAATGAAACTACATTCAAAGCAAAGGTGAGTGATAGTTTCCGTATCACTGTGACAGAAACAGCAGGTGTTGGGAACCAAAATACCACAAACAGCAAGCACATCCGTTGTTTTTAAACCTCCACGAAATGCCAACCAGGCATAAACAAAATAACGCAGGGCACCATTCTTATGCCAAATATAATTATGCCAAGACACCTTATTCAAATTAGCAAAAAACTAAGAATGAAAATCGCCAAAGCTTGGGTTTTGCTTGTTAATCTAGAAATGGTTCTCAGGGTGCTTATCAATAGTAACAGAATTAATCAAAGAAACCATTTGATTATCAAAGCAATTTGGGAGGTTCCAGTTATCACCTTGAATAAGCTGCGATACTTTCCAGTCAAAGAGAAAGGAAAATCTGGAGATGGTCTTCGTATTCGTAAGGTAGTTAGCAACAGATTTGCCAACACACCATGGATCCCATATAAATGACAGGTTGCTGCTAGCATTAATTGAGAACGTAATACAGCCTTTAATCTCATTAGCTTTAACACACATATATTCCCAGTATTGTGATTTTTTAATAGACGTGGGATTCCACAACGATTGGTATCTAGCTCTCCACCAGGTAAAGAGAAGGGAATTAGCATTTAAAACCCTCCAAATAGTAGAGCAAGTAAAGCTGTGCTTAAGAGATTCTATCGAAGGTATACCCAGCCCCCCATTAGCTTTAGGACAGCAGGTATTATTCCAGGAAACTGTAACCAATTTTCTCTCATTAATTTTGCCATAGAAGGTAAATCTGGAGCACAGCCTAGTAATGTGTTTGTAGCAGCTTTTAGGTATAATTGAACCACGGATCCAGTAAGCCAAAGTATTAGAAATTGTGAATTTGATAAATTGAACACGCCCCGCTAAAGATAATGTTTTAGCTTTCCAACCTTCTAATAGAGAAGTAATTTTTTGTAGTAAAGGGTGAAAGTCATAAAGTCTCAGCTTTTTATAGAAAATTGGCAACCCCAAGTACTTAATGGGAGAGAGTAACTATTGAATATTGAGAATGTTACAGATTTCATATGCAACCGAGGTGTTCTTAGAAAATAAAATGGAACTTTTAAGAGGGTTCACATTGAGTCCAGTGACAGCCGGAAAATCCTTTAGAATAGAGTTGATAGTATAAGCATTTCTCGTGGTGGCTGTACTAAATACAAGGAGATCATCAGCAAACATGAGATGAGAAACCTCCCAGCTCCCGACTTTAATGGCTTGAAAAGAATTATTGGCAGTTGCAAGATCAAATTTTGAGGACAAGCCATCCATGATTATACTAAAGAGATAGGGGGACAGAGGGCAGCCTTGCCTGATCCCAGAGGTGGAGTTAAAATAGCCTTCTTGACTGTGGAAGTAATGATTTAGCAATGTTATGTGATATTAAGTGTTATTGTTTCATTGAAGTTTGTGATTTATCTAAGATATAGACATGAAGATATGTATATGAAATGATTTAAACAATAAGGGATTTTTGACTGTGGAAGTAATGAATTGAATGTTTTGGGTGGATAAAGTTTATGATATATTAGTATAGATATAGAAACAAAATATTGCCCAGTTATTATGGTTTAACAGTTGCCGACTCTAGTTTAAATTTTCTTAGATATATAAAAAGTTGATACAGTTTTATTATTTTAGGCTGTTTTCACCTTATCATATTTTATGCACTATTAAACCTCAACTTGGTGTTCTTAGTCGTGAAAGCTTTATCAAAAGTAATCTATTTAGTACCTTGTAGGTTTTAGCCCCAGTTTTGCATTGCATTGGCATGCACTGATACACTTATTTGGATATAATAAAAAAAACTTGAATTTTCTTTGGGCATTTCACACACTCTTTCTTAATGTCAACTTAAGAACAAATTCCTTCAAACAAACATGAGTTTAGTGCATCTTACTTTAGTTTGTCGTCGCAATTTACATTGCAGAGATTTATAATAATGAGTATAGTAGCTCATAAATTATGTCATTTATCTCTAATTCATGGTTGCCATGCATAAAGAACTTTTGATCCCAAGCTTTTAGCATATAACATAATCAATACATTTTAGGAAAGAAAGAAATTTATATCAAATCATTGTGATTCTTCCCTTAGCAAAATCCAACTGCACAAATGTGTAAATTGAATGGTGTTGACATGAATTACATATTAGGTAATATTTTTTTTTCTGCTGTGTTGAATTATTTTTGTATATTATTTTCATTATATATGACATATACATGTACCTACTATATACAACTGGTACATTTGTAAGATGCAATCCTCAACTTCCCAATTGCATTCAATATAAATATGAAGTTCTTCTGACTTCTCATTGCTGCTACTAAAAAACTTCTAGATATAAATAAATTAGATGAGACGATTCAAACCTCTATAGGAGTTGTACAAAAACTTGAGATTATTCAAGCACAATTAATTGTCTATACGAAAGACATAATTTATCAATTTTCTTTTTAATAGATATTTTATTTATACAGTCCTCTTCACTAAAATCTTTAGGGAGGCCCAGTTCCTTCTAGCATCAACAATCTTACCATCCTTCATGTCTTTTATGTAATAGTGGCCACTCTTAAGCTATCACATGTTAATTTGGTTAAGTACCTTATGCAATCATTCATTGCTTCTTCTTCATAAATTTACCTAAGAATGATTTAGTTCGGCTTGTGTCAAATCTAATTGGGTTGAACAACCTCAATATTCTGCAAGAAGCATTCCACATATATCAAGAATTTACTTTTATCTTGTTTTATGAAACTAAAGTAAATATAGAAGCCTTCTTATTTTTATTTTAGCGATCTCACAAAATTTTTTGTCATCCTTCTAAACCACTTGCTTGGATTTCAGAAATTGAAACATCACCACTTTGTAAACTACTCTCAAAGTGTATGCTTAAAATTTTTAAACTATTAATTTTGTTAATTTATGCACACTAATACTTGAAGGTTTGCAGGGCTATTGAATCTGGGATACTTCATGGATAATTTCCACAAAATCTCTTCACCTTGCCTCGATTGCAACAATTGTAACTGATGATTTTATATTAAAGTACCATTTCAAAGAAAGTGGAAGAAACAAGGATAAATAATAATTTGGAATAAAGTGAAAATTGTATTTTTTTTTCAATTCTTAATGATCAAATTCTTTGATAGGATAATTAGGAATACTCATTAAATGGAGCTCTATACATGGGAAGCAACATTACTAAACAACTATAGGTTGTGAATTTCAAAAGCATTGCCCTTTCCTCGATAGCACTTAGCTCGAGCTATAACAATTCAATATTATTAATTCTTGCCAAATATCCAATTTATTATGCTTAGGATTTTTTTTTTTTTTTTTTGCATTACAAATGCAAAATGGATCATTATTGTTTGCTAAATCCATTATTTCTTGGTGATGGTAGGCTCAGTGGAAATCTTATGTGCAGCAATATTCACCAATTAAGGACAAGCTATTGTTCACTTTCACAAAAATTCTTGCTAGTTTACTGAACTGGTCTTTTCCAACTGTGGTGGAAAATCACGCCCACAAATAATTTATGCTAACATTCATATAAGGGAATTATGTTTTTTAGAGTGCCATTTTTTCAACATCTTACAAATGAGTTTGCATTCCATTTATTGGAGAAGAGTATTTCGGAGCAATACAGTCCAAAAACATTATATGTCAAGAAATTGAAACAGGATCCTATAATTGGTTGTTGTCTAAGGAAGAAAAGAAAGAAGGCAGAAATTTTCAGTTTGGTTTGTGTCCTAAGGAGATGAAGACTTTCATCTCTTGCAACGATTTGCATGAGGTGGGGACTGTTAGCCCAAATACACTTGGTGCAACAATAAGAGGGGGGCTGAGAGAATTCTGAAAAAACTGGACAGATGCCTCATAAACTCAGCTGCCTTTAATTTCTCTCATAGGCTTTTGGTAAGGCATTTGGCTAGGATTGCCTCGAACCACTGCCCGATCTTGCTGAATTTGATTAAATTCAGATCTTCAGTCAAGAAGACAATCAGGTTTGAGGACGTTTGGACAACTATTCCAACTTCTGTGACTATCGTAAGATAATCATGGAAAAGGAGAGCTCTTGGAGATCCTACTCAGCTACTTAATCAAAAAATGAAGAGAACTCTTAGAAATCTTCACTATTGGAGTAAGACAAAGTTTAAAGACTTTAATCAGTCAAAAGAGGAATTAAAGTATAATATTCTGAGATTACAAGAGAAGGAAGCAGAGCATGGTGGTCTTTCCGAAGAGAGCCAATGGATTTTAAAAGAAAAATCTGAAGAGTTAAATTCAGTATTGTCTCGAATCAGCTCTTGGTGGAGACAAAGGGCCAAAGTCAAATGGCTTGTTGATGGGGACTCAAACTCAAGGTTCTTCCAAACTTATGCTAGTGCTAGAAGGAATGCTAATTTCATTCACAGGATTATGAATAATCAAGTTTTGATGGTAGAAGATCATAAAGAGGTGGAAGAGGCTTTGTTCTGTTATTTCAGCAATAAATGGGAAGAAAGAAGATGTATTTTGGAAGGATGGCTACTACCTGTTCAAACATTGGGAGAAGAAGATAAAAAATTGCTGGGTAAAGACTTTTCTTTTGATGAATTAGAGAAAGTTATTAAGGAGCTTGGAGGTAATATTGCCCCGGATCAAGATGGTATGTCATATTTCTTTTTCAAATTTTATTGGAATATTATCAAGTTTGATTTATGGAAAGCTGTGGAACACTTTTTTATTAATGGCAAGATGAATGAAGATTGGAAGATCACTAATATCATCTTGATTCCTAAAGTAAAAAATCCCATTTCTCCTTCAAATTATAGACCTATAAGTTTGTGTAACTCGGTCTATAAAATTGTGGCTAAAATTCTTCTCAATAGGCTCTTGCTTGTTATTCCCAAGTTAATCTCAGAAGAACAAGTGGCTTTCATGAAAGGGAGATCTCTCTCGGATCATGTCTTAGTGGCTCATGTAGTGTTTCATAAATTTAGGCATTCCAAATCTTCTAAGGGTTTGGTCTCTTTTAAAATCGATATGGAACAAGCGTATGACTCAATGGGGTGGCCTACTTTAATCAAAATTTTGAAGTATTTTGATTTCCCAGCTATATATGCAAAGTTAATTGTTGAATGTGTGACTAGGCCAAAATTTTCTTTACTTGCTAACGGTATCTACTCTATGTGGATTGATGCTAAGTGTGGATTCTGACAAGGATGCCCTCTTTCTCTGTTCTTATTTGTTATGTGTGCTCATTTACTTTCCAATGCTTTCTTTCACAAAGGCAGTTCAATTAGGATTAATATCTCTCCTAACAGTCCTAAAGTTTCTCACTTGCTTTATGCCGATGACATCATCATTTTCTCTGAGGCTAACTTGAATCAGGTTAAGCAAAATAAAGCATATTCTTTGGGACTTCTTTGGTTAGATAGGACAAAGAGTAAATTTGCATAAATCTGGTATTCTATTTGGATTGGCGGTGAAGAAAGGGAGGAGGAAGAAAATTTGTAAGATAATAAATTCTAAAGAGGTACAAGATTTCACTTATTTGGGAACAAAAGTGGCTTTGAGGAGATTAACAAATTCAGATTTTCAATTTATTGTTGATAAAGCACTGAACATGCTTAATGTTTGGGGAAGGAAGCTTATTTCTCTTGCTGGTAGAATTTTCATACTGCTCTTTCCTTGGTACCTAAGAGAATTCTATATGAAATTGAGAAGGCTTGCAGAAATTTTATTTGGAGCAAAAGTGACGGAAAAAAGGGTCTTTGTTGTGTGTGTTGGGAAGTGATGTGCAAACCAAAAAAGCTGAGCGGTCTTGGCATTAGCTCCTGCATAGAAAAAACAGGACCGTTAAGAGCCAAATTGGCATGGAGATATTGTTAGGAAAAAAATTCACTTATGCATAAGGTACTCTTCCCAAAATATGGCCCAATTATGGTTGAAGATTCTACTAGAAAAGGAGGTTCTAGTTCATAGAAGTTAATTCAAAGTGGAGGGGAATGCTTGAAGCAAATAATCAGATGGTCTATTGGAAATGGCAGGTTTATCAATGTGTATACACATATCTGGATCCTTGACAAAAGCTTAATGTATTGGCCTACATTTGTCAATACATAATTAGAAGGAGACACAACAGTGGAAAAGTTCATTATGAATGGACGTTGGAACATCCAGGAATTGCAGAATTATTTCGGGATTGAATTGGTAAAGCTAATTTTATAAATTCAAATTCAAGACAGCGAAGAAGATCGTTGGGATCTTTTACACAATTTCACTGGTAGATCTTTAACTTCTTTAGCAATAGAAGCGTTGGAACAAAAGAGGGCTGAGTGTATTGAATGGAGTTGGTTTAAAAAATCAAAGTTAAATCCTAGAGTGGATTTGTGGTGGTGGAGATTTTTCAAAAATGCAGTCCCGACTTACCATTTTCTGTGCTATAGAAGATTACAAGGTTACGAATTATTTCCTAGAGGTTGTGAGAAGGTTGAAGACAATGATCACATAGTTTATGGCTGTAAAAAACTTTCTGAAGTGGTGGAAGTTTTAAATAAGTGGGGTTTTGGAATTCCTTCTTTTCATTCATTGGATGCTTGTTTCAAATGGCTTGATCATCAAAACATATGGATGATAAGTGTATACTGCAATACGATTTATCACTCTTGGAAAGAAAGAAACATGTTTATTCATGAGAAGAAAGTTTGTAGTCCGGTAATGATAGCTTCCAATGCGATAAGCTATACTGCTTGCTTCAAGAATTCCTGTTGTTCATTCTCAGACAATGAGGTTGCTTATCAACCTTCTCGGTTGCTTAAACCTTGGCATCCTCCTCCGTCTGATTGGCTCAAAGTTAACATTGATGCTTCTATTTTTAAATCATACAAGGCTGGGATAGGAGGAGCTTTTAGAGATCATCAAGGAATACTCTTATTGGCTTTCGGAAGAAAACTCACTCACTGGGATCTAGGTGCGTTGGAACTTCAGGCAATCCTTTCTCTTAATCTGGTATTCAAGGAGTGGATGATGCAGTACAAAGGTCTAATAATTGAAGGAGACAACAAGAATGTCATAAATTTTATCAAAGGTATGATGGAAAAAGGAGATAAATTCTCTTTAGATTTATCTTTCATTAAAGACTTTAATTTTGTTATTTTCAATCATGTGGGTAGGAATAGCAACAATCTTGTACACCTTTGTGCGAATTATGCTTGTTTTGGTTCTTTTCTTTGGGTTGATTTAGGCACTAATAATATCCCTCCTTCCTTTATTAGTTTGTTAAAGGAGGAGTCGGATTATTGTAGTTCGTAATCTCCTTTCTTTCATTTATAAAGCTTTATCCCTGCTTTTCTTCAATATATATATATATATATATATATATATATATATATATAAATGCACTATTTTTTTAATTCCTAGATAATGGTGATAAAAAATTATATTTATAATAACTATCTTAAACATTTTATAGTGTCTATTACATACAGAGCACGGCTATTTGGTGGTTGAAGGTCTAGAAAGTCATGGAGAATCAACCAAGAAATTATTCTTCATGAAATGGATATTATTAGTTCAAGAAAATCATTTGATAAGGTCTTGCAAGGTAGAAAATGAAACTTGTTTCAAATTCTTAAAGAAAAACTGCAGTGGATTGGTTAGGATAACAGTAGTTTGTTTAAAAGAAAAGATCATATTAGACTATAATCAATTGAAAAATATTTTAAGAAAAAATCCGGTTGGGATATTATGGTACAATACACATTATGATAGGCTACAAACCTTTGATGGCCAACTAATTATGTAATTATTTAACATAATTATTTTAATTTTATTACTAATCATTTTAACTCATTATAATTTGTTTATTATTACAGTGTTTATTGTTAAAGGTGGTAGGATTTAAGTAGAGTTATTTGGTATATTTTTTGTTTATTTCGTCCTTCTTTCATCTTTGACTTTTGTCCCTTTCTTTTTTCTTTTAGAATATATTTTTTCTCCGCACCTTTCCAATTGAACGTGATACTCTACTCTCCATAAGTCATTGTGTTATAGGCTCTCACGATAGGGTGCCATTCCTTGGTGTGAGTTCTGTAAAGATTGTGCCCTCAGGGTGAAGTAATGGATCTTTGTTTTCCCCCAATCAATTCATTTATTCTCAAAATTTCTAAACTTTTCTAACAGTTTCTCTTTTATTATTGTGGTGTCCAATATATATATATATATATAATGCTTCAATCTTTTTTTCTTTATTTTATAATTAATTGTTCTTATGCCTTATATTTGTCTTTATAAATTCAAGTAACTCCAAAGAAGAGTATGATGATTCTTGCATTTGTACAATAATTATTGATGTATCACTTATTTTCATTCTCTTTATCATTACAAGAGACGAGATATTGTAATACATATCAGGCGACTCGATCGATTTGGTGTAATTCCTTCGTTAGTTACTTACTCATTTATTGTACGTGATTGTTTTTCTTTTTTTTTTTTTTGGTTCTTTTTTTCCTCTTTAACAAGAAATTTCGCACCAATTAAAAAATTCAACTTCTTTTCAACATGTCAAATTTACATTGAACTTCAATTTAGTTTCTAAAATGTTGAATTTCTCTTTAAACAAAGCTTTTTATAATATACTTTGCAAAAACATCTCATTTCTCATTTATATCTCCTCATAATTTTGATAATTTAATAATTTTTGAATTAATTTTATTTTTGTCCATCCTTGTTTTAGGTACTTAATGAGAAAATTAAAGAACTTGGAAAAGCAACGGCCAAATCCTCTACTATTAATGAGATTAATTCTTGTGTAATATGTTCAGTTTTCAAATACTAATTTTATTTATGCTAGCAATGAACATATCTTACCTATTGTTGTTGTATTGATATATTATATTTTATTAGAAGTCTCAAATCTTAGTGAAGGCTATTTGAACAAGGAGAATAAGAAGAGTGAGTCATAATCACCTTAAATTTGTTAGCTAGTACTTTGGAGGTATTCCTGGAAAAAGCTTTATACAAAAACAAAGAGAGAGAGAGAGAGAGAGAGGGCTTCAAACAAATCGAGCAGAGCAAAGCAAGACTTTCCTATCGGATACAAGAAGTTGTTCTTCTTGATAGTAAGGTAAATTTACCCTTCACCTCTAAATTGTTATGTCGTCAATATTTTTAACAATTTAAGAATGGGGTGCACATTTTATCATCGCATGTCTTTGAAACTCCAGGATGCTTAGCCTGTGCTCATTATGCTTGTGATAGATCTAATGACTTCTCAAAGGATTCCTGGGCCTATTAATTGGTACTGCTCTTCTTTATATTACTTGTTGTTTATATATGAAATTGAGCACAAATTGTTATGAATTGTTGTATGGGTTTTGGATTCATCTAAGTATTCATTGGGAATAAATGAATAGATTAATTCTAATAGGAAAATAGCACTAGAATATTTAATAGGTTGTCTATAGGTAATAGCTTTATAAGTTTGGGAAGCAGAACAATTATGGAAGTTTGGGAAGCAGAACAATTATGGAAGTTTATATGCTTATTGATTATGTATAAATCATCTATATGTATGCAAATATTGTATTTTATGTTGATATAGAATATAATATTATTCATATAGTACATCATAAGTTATTTTTAATTTTTGTTATAATTTTTTCTTTTTTAATTTCATTCACGTGCACCATGTACATGTGCATTTAAGCTAGTTTATTGAAATGTCAAATTACGTTTAACTAATAAGTAAACGTTCACCTACATTTTTTTTTTTTGGTTAAAATCCACTGACGGGCTTACGCATTAATATAAGAAAAAGGTACAAGGTCCATAAAGGGACCTCCAGCTCACCACTGCTCCGAGGAGCTACAAGAAAATTAAAAAAGAAAATTAAGAGCCGGAGTTCTTTTCTAATCCACAAAGCATAATTCCCTAATAACATTCTACGAACAAGAAAAGAAAGGGAAATATAAAGCACCTTCAGCACAGCACTTCCAATCGCTATTGTACCCTACAAAAAACTAGCGCGAAGCTCCAAAAACCTGTAAAAAAGGCCTGCAAGAATACTGAACAAAAAGTTAAAGAATCGAAAGTAGATTAGATTAGAATTGAGAAAGTTTAGAACATTGGTTAAACTCCCTGGCTGAATGAACTTCAACTTGTTCCTATGCAAGGTATTAAGATAGCCTTTGTTAATCCCATAAATACCAGCCATGTTGTAAAATAAACAATTGATACTCCAATAATGGTGCCACCAACCCTTCCAAGGAGTAAACAAATTCCAAAAATCATAGTTAAAACAGTCACACAAAACATCGTTCCAGGCAATCCAAAGCCAATGTTGCTTAACCTCTTTAAAAATGTGCAAATAAAGCAAAGAGGTATTATTAATCTCCATATTCATCCCCATATACCAATCAGAATTCTCACTGCAGGGAATCGAACCAAGAAAGCCCCAAATAAAGATGCAGCCAAGAGTAAAAGACCCACTTCACCCGCAGAATTGACAAAGGCCATCCAAACCAAACAGGAAAAAACTAGCCCGCAACTTAACATTACAGGGAGACAAAGATAGAACGAGCATCAAAATAAGCCGAGACAGATTATTGCCCATAGCAGAATTGAAATTAACCAGAGTAGAAAATAGCAACAAGCTGAAGCCAAAACCTCCAAGCGAGTAACCTGAACGAATAACGACATGAAAAGGCCTGACCAAACCACAAGCACAACCCATACTTTTGATAAACCCCCACAAACCAAAACTTGAAAAGAAACAACCCCATTGCCCATGTGCAGCAAACCACAAGGATGAACACCAGAAAAGTAGAACACCCTAAACCCTCTAACAATTGTATTTGGCATCCATTCAAGCATTCGTCCAACCAGTAACATAGTTGAGTGAAGATAATGAATCCAGTCAAACAAACAGCCAACATCAAGAATAGGAGCAAAAAAGCTGCACAACAACAAACCAAAATAGGACCAAATCCCTCCAGAATAGGTAATCAATAACCAGCTAATACAAAACACCATAACACTAACCCGTAAATAGGAAACTCCATAAAGCGAAATAATAGTAATCATAAAAACTCAATCAACCAAAGATTGAGTAATAATCAACACCATACCAACTAAATAACATGAAATAAAGAGAACAACCAAAGCAAAGCAACAGGGAAACAGATTCGACGAGAAAAGATTAGAAGGTTGTTTCCAGCTTTTTAGGTCTTAAGAGTCAGAAATGTTTGGAATTATTATAATAGTAGTTAATGTTACTTTTAAGGCTTTTAATCATGCAATAATAATTTTTTCTTTAAATTTTTTTTCCCAAATAATCATGCAATACTATTTTTTATTTTTTTTATTTATTGTTTTATTATTATCATGATCATGATCATCATCATCATCATCATAATCATTATTATTATTATTATTATTGTTGTTGTTGTTGTTGTTAGTATTATTATTATTATTATTATATAATCATTCAATAATATGTTGCTAATGTGCAGGTATCGATTGAATTACAAAGAACATATGCATTTGCATGGATGGTGTGACAAATGATGTGCTACATTGGGTAAAAAGCATTGAATGAATGATTTTGTTAGATAAGTACTTGCGAGGATGGTGAGCTTAAACATATTTTCGACATATCAAAGAATTCTCTTCATAAAAAACTTATTATTTTTCAAATTAAGCAAGGGAGGAATTGACACCTATTATAATTAATCCTAATGGAATGACTGGGATGAAAGATTCGGTGAATATTTGTAAGATATTTTGAAAAATGTAGATAGAATTCATAGATCTTGATTTCATTAATTTATTAAATCATTTTATTATATTCTTTAACTAATAATCTATAAAGACAGTCTAAGTTGCCTGATAAGATATTATTTATTAACAAGTTTGAGTTATAGTATACAAAAGAAATTTTCTAAAAAAAATTATTTGAAATTTAATAAATAGTTTGATTGAAGTTATAGAAAGGAAATTCATCTAAGAGTCTACTTATCTACTTATCGTATGTCTTTAAATAGTCATACATCATTAAGAAAATAAAAATCAAGCAACTACAAAATAAATATCATGATGAATAATATAAAACTTGAAAGGCAGAGACATACTCAAATGATATGATAGATTAATTCTTATTAATAGTGGACTATCACCTGATGATGTTGGTCACTCTATCATAACAAGTAAATTCAAAATCAAATGTTAATATACGAACTCAACTTCGATAGAAATTAAAATGCAGGTCAGTTGTAAAGCTAGATGGTTAAGCTCGTTAATCATCGACATAGAACTTAAATATTTATATATAATTCAAAAATAAATTATTAACATTGAAATGCTAAGAGTGTAAAAGATTAAAAAATGCCCTAGTAAAAAACAAATGGTAACTAGGTGTTTAGCTTATACATATTGGAGGACTTAAAAGGATTTATTGTTTATTTTTTAGATAAACTGAGGGGGGTGAATTGGATATTCTTAAATTCTTGATGAAACTTCTCAGTAGGTCACCCATCTCAAAATTGCTCCAGGATGAGCACACTTAACTTCAGAGTTTCTGAATAAAATTCCAACCATTACACTAAAAAGTGCCTCGATGTTTAAGAGCTTAGCTACAGTTACTTAAGGGATTTTACAATCTCCCTTACTTAAGTAACTGACGTCCTCTTCAGTATCATTATCCCAGAATCATCCACCAGGTGTATATAATTTTAGTGGTGATCCCTACAACTTCAAGTCGTGGCTCCCGCCATGTAGCACTTTGTCCAATTCAGGGTTCAAGAGGTGGCTCCCATGGCGTAGCACTTTGTCTTGTATGGCAATTAGATCCCATCTTTTGGCTAGCGTATTTTTTTGATATCATTTATAATAGCACAAACTCTTAAATTTCAAGAAATTATCCTCTTTGACCAAAGGCCCTCATGGTTTCGCCCTTCCCAATAGGTCACCCATTCCATAATTTCTACAGGATGGGCATACTTAACAGTGGATTTTCTTAATGAAATTTCAACCATTACTTAAAAAAGTGCCTTGATGTGGGTGGGGCCTCTTTTACTTAAGGGGTTTCACAATAGACTTATTCTTACTAAGAGTGTTTTGTGCTCTATGCCTATTTATCTCCTCCAAATCATTAATCCTACTATTCGTGTTTGTGATAGATTAGAGAAGGCTATAAATAAATATTTTTGGGGCTCCACTATTAATTAAAAAAAAATCATTTGTCTAATTGGGGTGCTTGTATCGGACCTTTTTTTTTTTTTTGAGGTGGTTTGGGTTATAACTCTATTTATTATTTCGATAAAATGTTTTCCTTCAATTTATGGTGGAAACTCAAGAAAAATGATTTCTTTTGAGCCAAATTTATGAATTATAAATATTATAAGAACAAGCGTCCAACCTCTTGTTCTTTATGCAAGGGTAGTCTCTTGGGTGGAAAAGGTTGTGCAACATTCAATGGTTTGCTAAATCAGTTATAAAATCTGGAATACGCAACAATTTCTCTTTCTTCTGCTAGGATGATTGGTCTGGTGATGGCTCTCTAGATGCTCACTTCAACACTCATTCTACCTCATGATTGAAAATATCTTTGTTCATTAGCAATGATATTTTGTCTAAAAATCATTTTTCTGAGTATATTCCTCAAAGATTGGTGGATAGTGTGTGTGACATTCCCATTAACAGTAATTGTAATGATCAAGTTATGTATAAATTATCTAAAGATGTCAACTTTAGTCTTAACAAAGTGTGGTGCTTCTTTAGAAATAAAAAAGATGTTATCCCTACTTTTGGTAACAACAACAACAACAACATCAAGCCTTTATCCCACTACGTGGGGTCGGCTACATGAATCCTTTTTCTCCATTGTGTCCTATTAAAAGTCAAATTCTCGTTTAAATCTAATAAAGAAAGGTTATTCTTAATATTTTCTAACCAAGTCTTTTTAGGTCTACCCCTACCTTTCTTAACATAAGTCAAATCTAATACCTCTACTCTCCTAACCGGGTCATCGGAAGGCCGCCGTTTTATGTGACCAAACCATCTAAGGCGACTCTCTCTAATCTTATCTTCTACTGGAGCTACTCCAACCTTTTCACGTATATGCTCATTTCGTATCCTATCTCTAAGGGTAAAGCCACTCATCCACCTGAGCATCCTCATCTCTGCCACACTTAACTTAGTATTATGCTTCTCTTTTAATGGCCAACATTCGGCACCATAAAGCATTGCAGGCCTCACTACCATCTTATAGAACTTTCCCTTAAGTTTGAGGGGTACATTTCTATCACATAACAAGCCCGATGCATTCCTCCACTTCAACCATCCAACTTGAATTCTGCTGATAATATCCCCATCTATTTCACCATCACTCTGAACAATAGATCCAAGATATCTAAAACGTGTACTCTTATTAATGACTTGATCGCCCAAAGTCACAATCCCCTCACTAGGTCTATTACTACTAAAATTACACTCCATATATTCCGTTTTAGATCTACTCAAGCGAAAACCTTTAGACTCTAAGGTTGACCTCCATAATTCAAGTTTACCTTCAACTCCCTTTCTAGTCTTATCAACAAGAAGAATATCATCAGCAAAAAGCATACACCAAGGTACATCCTCTTGCAAATGTCTAGTGAGAACATCCATGACTAAAGCAAAAAGATATGGGCTTAAGGCTGATCCTTGATGTAACCCAACCGAAATAGGGAAATACTTGGTCAAACCACCTTGTGTTTGAACACAAGTAATAGCTCCTGCATACATATCTTTAATGATTTGAATATAAGCATTATTGACTCCTTTCTTTTCAAGAACTCTCCATAGCACTTCTCTTGGAACTTTATCATATGCTTTTTCTAAATCAATAAATATCATATGTAGATCCTCCTTATTTTCTCTATATTTCTCCATCAAACCTCTTAATAAATGAATGGCTTCCATAGTCGACCTACCCGGCATGAATCCAAATTGATTATGAGAAACATTAGTATCACGCCGCAACCTAAGCTCCATAACTCGCTCCCAAAGTTTTAAAGTATGACACATTAACTTAATACCTCTATAATTCGCACAATCTTGTGCATCACCTTTATTCTTAAAAATAGGAATTAACACACTCATTCTCCACTCATCTGGCATCTTTTTAGTCTTCAAAATAGTATTAAAAAGTTTAGTAAGCCATGAAATTCCTTCATCTCCTAAGCATTTCCACACTTCTATTGGAATATCATCAGGTCCAACAGCTTTTCCACCCTTCATTTTCTTTAAAGCCTCTCTAACTTCAGTTTTACTAATACGCCGATAAAAACAGAAATCTTTATTTTCATTTAGGGTGCTAAGGTTATTATAGTCAATCTTATATTCACAATCTTCATTAAAAAGTTTAGCAAAATATCTCATCCATCTTTGTTGAATATCATCTTCTAAGAAAAGTATTTTTTTATCTTCATCTTTAATACACTTCACTTGAACTAAATCCTTACTATTCCTATCTCTTTGTTTGGCTAACTTATACATATATCTTTCTCCCTCTTTAGTATCTAATCTATTATATAAATCACTAAAAGCTAATGTCTTTGCATCGCATATTGCTTTCTTAGCATCCTTACGAGCCACTTTATATATTTCCCAATTATCAGAATTTTTAAAATTAAACCAATTTTTATAACAAAGCTTCTTATTTTTAATCTTTTCTTGCACATTTGGATTCCACCACCAACTACTTTTACTATTAGGAGCTTTTCCCTTTGATACTCCAAGGATATCTTTTGCAATATTCTAATATCACTAGCCACTTTTCTCACATAATATTAGCATCCTCATGCACAGACAAAATCTTAAGATCTAAGATCTTATTTCCAAAAATATTTTTGTTAATATTCTTTAAATGCCCCCATCTAATCCTAGAAAATCGTTTAACTTTATTTTTTATTTTATGCCCCTTTATCTTAAAATCCAAAACTAATAATCGATGTTGGGTACATAAATTTTCACTCGGAATAACTTTACAATCTTTGCAATCTAAACGATTTAGTTTTCTAATAAGAAAATAGTCAATCTGTGTTGTACTATATCCATTTTTATAAGTGATGAGATGCTCATTTCGTTTCTTAAATAAGGTATTAAAAATTGAAAAATCATAAGCTAAACAAAAATCCAATATGGTCTTGCCACCTTCATTCGTCGTTCCAAATCCATGGCCACCATGAATGCTTTTAAAATCATCTACCTCTCTACCAACATGTCCATTTAAATCTCCTCCAATCAAAACTCTTTCTTCAAGAGGTATCTTTTGTATTAATTCTTCTAAGTCATTCCAAAAATTTAATTTAGAACTCATATCCAAACTTACTTGAGGAGCATAAGCACTTATAATATTAACAATCTTATCATCAACAACAATCTTTAAAGCTATAAAGATATAGAATTCCTCTACTCCTTTAAACACTTCTATGGTAGCTTGGAGAATTTTAAAAAGGTTATATTCCAATTAGTAGTAGGTTAAAAGGAGAAGGCTTATGTTTGGTTTCTAAATATCAATGTTACTATCATGTTAAGACTATTAGCCATATTTTCTTGAATGGGTCTTTTGCTGCTAAAGTTTGGATTGCTTTAAAGAAAGGTTTGCAAATTAAAATTAATTTTAATAAGAAGTTTATTATTTCTTTTTAGATGGTTGTTTTCATCTTAAAGTTAAGAGGCATATTTTCATTGTCATTTTGTTGCTGGTCCTCTAGCTTCTTTGAGATTAAAGGAATGAGAGCAAGTACAATGATATTAAAATTTGTCACCAAAGGGTTTTATTTTTTTTTTTTGTTCAAAATTCATTAACTATTCAAGGTTGGTTTATTAACGTTGAAGCATTTTAGAGGGATGAAAGATTTGCTTACTTTTTTAATATGAATTGTGATAATTCTAATGTGGTTTCTCCTCCATTCATTATTAGTGGTCCAAGCCTTCTCTTAATGAGTTTAAGCTTAACATTCATGGCTCTTTTTCTAGTTCTAGCAATGGTTGTGGTAGCTAGATTTATGATCACAACGATAAGATGGTGAGTGGCGTTGCCTCCCAATGTTTTTAATTGTGATACTTTATGTGTGGATTTGTATGCCCTATTTAAAGGTTTAAGGATTTGCTATGACAACAACATTTAGAACATTTGGATTGAAATAGATTCTAAAAAATTCTAATTAGTAATCTTTCTTTCAGAATCTCTTAAATTAAAAAGGCTGGTAATGCATGTGTGATGTGGTTGGTTATGAAAGGCTCTACAGAAATTGTTATGTGCCTTTCAACATATTAAATGCTCCTATTATTCTTAAAGGCAAAATTATACTGGATGCTTCGGAGTTACGTTACATTAACAATTAGTTGGTCGGTACTTCTTGGTGGATCCTATCTTCTCCTTATGCCTTTGGTTTGTCTTTCTATAATTTCCTCTATGGGGTTTCTTTTTTCCTTCTCGTTTAGTTTGATCTCTTTGTCAGAATTTATGATGGGATTCTTGCTATGCTGTGTCATATTGAGTTTATTTAGTTGGATTTTTAACTGTGGGTTCTTTAGCTTTCGTTCTTTTTGTTGTTTCTTATTCTATATCGGGTTGCTCATTTTTTTCTGTTGGGTTAGACTCTTAGGGATGTTAGTTGGTTGTGTTCCTTCAGTAGTGGATAACTGGTTGTCAGGTGTTATTTTTGTTTGTTGGGGCTGTGGTTAGTTTATTTTCTTGGGTGTTGTCTTTCTTTGTTTGGCTTGGTTAATTATGGGTGTTCCTTTTAATTCTGCAAGGCTCTTGTTACTAGTTTCTGGTTGTCTTCATATTGTTGCTTCTTCCTCTAGTTGTTGTCTTGTGTGGTGGTTTTTGCCTTGTTTTTTTCCTTGCGATTTTCTTAACCTTTGTTTGTTTTGTAGGTGCTTACTTCTTTGTTATACTTTCTACTTATTCTTTTTTTTTTTTACAGATAATATGCTTATACATGGGTGGTTGATTGATATACTCAATATTGTTGGGCATTTATTTTTTGGAATTTGGGTGCTTGCCTATCTTATTCTTGTTTTATTTATTATAATTAGATAGGGATCCATAACTCCTTAGGGTTTTTTTTCAGCTTTTAATTGTAGTCCTTTGAGCGTGCATTGAGTGTTGGATCCCTTAAAGTACTTTTAATTATTCTATTGATATTAGCATGTAAGTCCTCTGTGTATTTTAATAAAAAAAACTATTCACAAATATTTAAGTCATTTTGAGAATTAATTAATATTTTAAAAAATTTCTTGAAAGACATGAACATTATGAAAAATATTATTTAAATCAAGAATATTTTAAAAACATTTTACAATATTTTGTATTTAAAACCAAGCCACCCAATCCTCTAAGCCCCCTTGCATATTAAAAGGCTTTGCTTCGGATAACTTTTGACAACTATATATTTGCTACATATTTAAGAGCTTTGTATATTGTATTTTCTTTCTTCAGTTAAAAAATGATTTTTAGAGCTGAAATATACATATCTCCATTCATACACATCGAATGCATATGAAACTTGAAATATTTGCTTATTTATACAAAATTTCTATGAAAATTAGGCATGGCTCAAAATTGTGAAATTAACCAACACATGGAATAGGCTCCACAATCATTAGCAAAAGGTAAGGGTAAAATGATAATTTCAAAAGTTGTTTTTTTGTTAAATACAAATCCCATTCATATAGTGAGGAAAAAATCCCACATAATTATAAAAAGTTTCTTGCAATTTATTAAAATTTTGCAAATTTTATCATACTTATTTAGTTTTTTTTTTATTCTTATAAATCAAACAACACTAAAAAATTACATGAAAATTTGGAGAGGTGCGATAACATGCTAAAGATTCACCAAAATTAATTAAACAGAAATTTATCACAATAACAAGGCATATAAATTTTAAACATTTAAAAACAAATTTTAAAATCACCAAACATTTAAACAAGAGATTATCACATGAAGCCAAAATTATGAAAATTCCTAATTAATTTGATGGACTGAAAATATTTAAAAGTTTTGGAAATTAGGATTAATGCTCCAAGCTGTAATTAATTTTCTAAATAAAATAGAAAGGTTTTACATTTTCTATTTATAGAATGTAGATTCAGCTGGTTTGTTTTAGTTAAAGGATACTGAATTTTATTATGCTTAATCCACATGGGTCAGGTCAGGTAAAGCAAATATCTATTTAGTTGATGGGTAAATTGAGTAAACTAGCTTGGTGGGAAGGATGGGATTTTTTGTACTCTGAGCTCTTATGATCTGTTTTCAGAAACTGGTTTCACTTGGGTCTTTTTCAACCGTTATTTTTTCTTTCACTACTTTTCTTATTGGTTTTTTGCTAATACTATTTTTTGGCATAGTTTTCCTGTTTATTGTCTCTATTTTTTGCAGAGGACGCTGATCAGGAATGGCTTCATTTTTGATAGAAAGACTGAGACTTATTGCTATCCTTTGTTCTTTCTTTTTTGGATGCTTGTATATACCATCAGTAGATTGTTATTAGGGTTCATTGTAATTTTTGGTAGCGGAGACAATTGGCTCTTAGGATTTCTTTGTCTTTGTTTTGTAGCTCTGTTGAGCAGTAGTGAGCCGATGGTTTCCTTTAAGAACTCTGTATCCTATTTTTTATATTAACGCGTAGGCCCCTCCGTGGGTTTTAACAACAAAAAATAATAATAATAAAAATAATGAAATTGCATGAAAATAGTAATCTGAACGAATTTATTAATTTTAAAAATAGAAAAGTCAACTAATCAAAATTGTTATATCATTTGATCTCTTATAAGAAAAAATGATTTATATAGCTAAGAAAAATAAAAGGGAAAATCAAGTGCTCAGGTTAATTAAGGCTTGGGATTTTCCTTATCATAAATATTTTGCCAAAATTGCATTCTGCCTCTTCACCGTTATTTTATTGTATGGTATCTATGAAATACTATCCTATATTGGTTTCAGACTAATTTAGGAAGTAGTATTTAATGAATCTTCATATTGTTAAATTTAGAAAATTGTTTGACTAAATTTAACACATTTTGAATGCTACGAAGCTTTGGCTTTAGATAGCCACTATATCGATGGCTCACTCAGATATCTATAGCTATCAATTCAAGTTTAGGTACAAAGAACGTTTTCTCAACAAGTAAGGTATTCAATAAGATTAATGCTTTCATGCTGATCACATAGAGTGAACTGATCCATGTTCTGAGACCTAATGTTTCTGATAAGTTTAAGCAACTAAGATGCTTAATTTGTAGATATGATGACTTGAACACCCACTAAGGCAAGAATAATCGCTTTATTAATTCATTGTGTTCACTTTAAGTACACTTTCGGCACAAAGATTAATACTTTTATGCTCATATAAAGTGAACTGATTTTAAAGTTATAAAAGCTAATGCTTTCCGATCGATAAGTTTAAGCAACTAAGGCTTTGCTTGAAATGACTTTATTACTATTTCTTAAAATAAATTTTTAGTATAAATATTAAAAATTTTATAATAAAAAGTTGCTTTAAGAAATAATAAAAATGTCATTCCAAACCAAGCCCAAGCTAAGTACATATGACGCCTTCAACTCCCACTAAGGCAAGAATAATAAGTTGGCTAAGGCCGGAAGGAGGAACGACTTGCTTTCTGGAAGAACTTTTAGCATTACTGTGAATATTTTATAAAATTGTTGTTTCTTGGAATATTACTAATTAGGCTCAGCTAAAAGATTACTGCTCCAACTCGATTAAAGAAAAGAGATGAGTATGCTTGTAATTCAATTTTCAATTTGAGAAACTAAGTTCCACTTCATTACTTTATGGAACTATACTTAGCTTTCAAGTACTCCTTTCTAAAAGAATATAAATAGCCCAGTAGCTCTTGTTGGTCTCCAAAAGAGTGAGAGATAAGCTGATATGGCTGCGACAGTAGCTTAAAATATTATTACTTCATTCTTGCAGGGATTGATAAGTTCAAATCTGGAGAATCTAGAAATAAAGGAACTTGATCTTTTGTTGGGTGTTTGTGGGGAAATCACCTATATAACTGATGAGATTAAGATGATGAAGGCATTTCTAAGAAATGTAGAAGAGAAGCAGGAGACAGGTTCCATGGTGAGGGAGTGGGTGCTGAAGAAACTCAAGAACAGGAAAAGAGATGAAGAGGGAAGTGTAAAAACAGTAAAGACAGAATTTATTAATCTTTGTTACCTCTCTCTGTTACAGGCACCCACATATATATAGCGAAATACAGAGATATGAGATACACGTGTATAGTTGGGATTGGCTAGCAATATACAGTAATGTAATTATATAATTTCCTTATTTTATATATTAGTGATCTTACATTCCCCCGCAAACTGATGATTGAGGACCAATTGTCAGTTTGGATCTTAAGATTTTGAATCTTGGTGTAACCAAAGGTTTTGTTAGAATGTCAGCAAGTTGATCGATAGTGCTGATGGGTAACAGCCGAATGATGTTGTTCTGTATGTGATCCCGGACAATAGCGCTGATCAATTTCTATGTGCTTTGTTCGTGCGTGGAAGACGGGATTGTTCGCCAAAGCAATGGTGGACATATTGTCGCAAAATATGTCCACGGGCTGGGAATGTGTGATTCGGAAATCGGCCAGTAGGCGTCAGATCCAGATCGTGTCTGCCGTCGCCGAGGCCAG
The DNA here is from genome assembly GCA_022539455.1 of Dendrobium nobile. Classification (NCBI taxonomy): domain Eukaryota; kingdom Viridiplantae; phylum Streptophyta; class Magnoliopsida; order Asparagales; family Orchidaceae; genus Dendrobium; species Dendrobium nobile. The sequence goes on from CM039723.1 coordinate 25,447,836, forward strand.
TTCCCTATATTCAGATTCAGTAGACGATCTGGATACTGTGTTTTGCTTTTTGACTGTCCAAGAGACAAAAGTGTCGCCGAGGAAAGTGCAAAATCCAGATGTCGATTTCCTGGTTACCGAATCTAATGCCCAGAAAGCTGCAGGTTTGATCTTGTAATGGGGAGACCGAAATCTGTTGAGCCTTTGATGTACAACAGCAGCTTCTTTAGCAATAATGTGTGAGTTGTGGCCGGATTATGCATGTGTTGAGATAGAACATTGACCATGTATGCTATGTCTGGACGCGTCAAGGTAAGGTATTGAAGTGATCCAATAATTTTTCAATAGGTCGTCTCGTCGAAGCACAGTGACTCGTCGGACACCGGTACTGGCATTTTGGTTACTTAAGGGTTAGCGACCGAGTTGCAATTCTGTAACTCGGCCATTTGAATAATAGATTTAGCATATAATGTTTGGGACAAAAAATACATATTTGGTGTGGACGTGATTTTGATGCCAAGAAATTGGTTTGCCTTCCCAAGATCTTTCATTGTGAATTTTGATTTCAGTTGATCTATAAGAGCTTTCATGGCATTGATGTCGTTGTCGGTTATGAGAATGTCGTCCACGTATACAAGCAGGTAGATTTGTATGTGATCGCGATGCATGAGCAGAAGTGATGGGTCCGCCTGACTGTTGATGAAGCCGACCTGCAGAAGATAAGTTGTGAAGGTGGTATACCATTGTCTAGGTGCTTGGCGTAACCCGTAGATTGCCTTCCGTAGTCTACAGACATAGTTTGGGTGGGATGAGTCTTCGAAGCCTTTAGGTTGTCGCATGTATACCGTTTCGTTGATGCCGCCGTGCAAGAACGCGTTTGCTACGTCCAGTTGATGAATTGGCCACTTGTAAAATAGAGCAATTATAAACATGATACGGATAGTCGGCAGCTTGGCTACCGAACTGAAGGTGTCCCAATAGTCAATGTCGTATTCCTGTTGATTACCCTGAGCTACAAGACGTGCTTTGAATCTAGCCACCGATCCGTCTGAGTTATACTTGGTTATGTATGTCCATTTGGATCCAAGAACAGAGCTGGTGGGAAGAGGCGGTTCAAGACTCCAGGTGCCCTGCTTTTGTAGAGCAAAAAATGCTTCGGCCATTGCATTGCACGTCTCCATTCTATCTTCTTGCTTGCTTCACTGTAGGTGGTGGGATCGGTTTGTATTTGTTCTTGATGCAGTAAATTTAGGCATTGGACAGGTTTCAATGATCCAGTTTTTGTTCGGGTGGTCATCGGGTGCGTGGTAGGAATATTGGTGATCGGGTGCAAGTTCCCAATTTGGCTTGATTCTTGAGTTGCCACAGTGTTTGAAGTCGTGTTGTGATGCTGCGTTAGAACTTGATCTGTTGATGTACAGGTAGGACGTTGAATTGTGGATGTGGGTATAAGCAGTGGATGTGGTATGTTTTCATTGAGCGTTGTAGATGGGATTGACCTGTTCTTATAAGGAAAAACATTTTCATTAAATGTAACATGCTGAGAAATGATGGTTTTGTTAGTTACTGAGTTCCAGCATTTGTATCCTTTCATACGGTCTGAGTAGCCCAAAAATATGCACACCGATGATGTGGGCGTTAGTTTGGTGCGATTGACCTGAGATAACAGAGGATAGCATTCGCACCCAAAAGTGCAAAGATGCTCATAGGATGGTGTTATGTTGAACATTCGTTGGAGCGGGGTTATATTATCGGTAGTGATGGATGGGAGCCGATTGATGAGATAGGTTGCTGTGGAAGCTGCATCAAGCCAATGCGACATCGGTAGACCTGCAGTTTGAACAAAAGTTCTTGTCGTGGTGATGATGTGATGATGCTTCCTTTCGGCAATCCCGTTTTATTCGGGTGTATATGGACACGAGGTTTGGTGACTAATTCTGGCATTCTTGGTGAAAGCTTGAAACCGATGGTTTACAAATTCGCCTCCACCGTTTGTCCGTATAACTTTGAGCTTGCGGTTTGTTTGACGTTCGATGAGAGTAACGAATTGAATAAAGATGTTAGTAACATCCGATTTAAACATAAGTAGATAAAGCCATACAAACCGAGAGAAATCATCAACGAATATTACATAATATTTGAACCCTTGATGTGAAGGAACTGGAGAGGGTCCCCGCACATCAGAATGAATAAGATCAAACGGGGCACTCATTTTACTATTAGATTGTTCGAACGATAATTTGTGTCCTTTACAAGTAAAGCAAGAATTACAAACAGAATTAACAGAGGTAATATGTAACGATGGATGATTTTTCGAAATCTGTTGAAGAACCCGTTGATGTGGATGCCCAAGCCGAAGATGCCAATCGCATGACGAGCTTCTTGCAGCCGACAGAGCTGTTGGAGATAGCTGATTTGGCTGAGTGGCTATCTTGTACAATCCATCCCTACATGGACCTTGGAGGATGATTTGATCGTTCGTCTGATCCTTAAAAACAAATCCATTTGCATCAAAAGTTATATAAATCGGGTTATCTTTAACGAGATTAGATATAGATAGTAAATTATAAGACAAAGATGGAATATGTAAAAGCCGAGATAAAAGTAGCTTACTAGCCGGGGTTGGAAGGATTCCCGCTCCCGTATGAGCGATTGGGACGGACCTTCCATCCCCAATTGTTACCGTGTCAGTGCCGTTATAAGCATTGTAGTTTGCAAGATTGTCGGTTGTATTAGTCATGTGCGATGACGCACCGGAGTCGATGTACCACTCGACATTGGAGTTGCTGTCGTTATTGGCGAACAGGGCATTGTTGTTCTTGGCTTATTGTTGAGTCGGGGCATAGTTTATATTTAGCCTGTGCCAGCACGCGTTGGCCATATGCCCTTTCTTTTTACATATTTGGCATATGATTGCAGAGGTCTGTGTTGATTTGTTAACCGGAGCATTGTCATTGGCCGATCTGACATTGCCACGCCGGCCACGACCACGAAAGGCGTATAAAGCGGATTTGTTGTCTGGCATTGCAGGAAACTTTAAAGCCGCAACTTTGAGGTGAATCTCCTCGCTAATGAGGAGAGTGTATAGATTGTCAAGAGATATCGAATTTTGCATAGTGCGGACGGTTGTCGTGAATGACTGGTAAGCCGGAGGCAGCCCATTTAGAATGTAGATCATGACGTCTTCTGGATCGACCGTCGAGCCTGCCGAAGAGATTTGATCTACAATCTTTTTTATCTCAGTTAGATACTGAGTCATAGATATGTTTTGCATCGACACGTTCTGTAGCTCGTTTGTGAGCTGGATGACTTTGGATCGGTTAGACGATTGAAAGCGAGCGTGAAGCAACGACCAAATTTCATGAGTTGATTCAAGATGAATAACGTACAGTAGAATCGCCGGTGAGATCATAGAGCACATTGCCGTGGCAAGATTTTGATCTGTGACTTGCCAGTTTTGTGAATCTTGATTCGGATTGATGTTCTCCAATGCTGATTTGGGATCAAGAAACTCGGCAAATCCATTGGCCTTGAGCAACTTGGCAATTTGTGTGCTCCAAATCGGAAAGTTATCTGATGTAAGAGAATGAGGAACAAGAAATTTTAGGTTTGAGATTACAAACTTGAGGGAGGGAGAGATGACCGGAGACGAGGAGACGGCACCGGTTGTAGCGCCTAGCGATGATGAAGCGGAAGCCTGATTCGCCATGGCGAGATCCTCAGTACCGAACTACTCTTGATACCATGAAGAAACTCAAGAACTGGAAGAGAGAAGAAGAGGGAAATTTAAAAACACTAAAGACAGAATTTATTAATCTTTGTTACCTCTCTCTGCTACAGGAACCCACATATATATAGCGAAATACAGAGATATGAGATACACGTGTATAGTTGGGATTGGCTAGCAATATACAGTAATGTAATTATATAAATTCCTTATTTTATATATTAGTGATCTTACAGGTGCGGCTAGTCAGGGAGGTCTCCATGGACATGGAGAACAACATGGATAAATTTAAAATCTACTTAAAACGTCGATTAGACTTGTACACATATCCCTTTTCAATATATTTGTTGCTAATTTTACTTTTGAATCATTTTCACAAAATATAACTTTGTATTAAAAATACAAATTTATATTTCATAAGAAATGTGTTTTTATTCTAAATTTACTGAACAAAATTATGATAAAACAACAATAACATCAAGCCTTTATCCCACAATGTGGAGTCAACTACATGAATCCCTTTCTTCCATTGTGTCTGGTTAAGAGTCAATTTCTCATTTAGATCTAATAAAAAAATACCATTTCTAAACAAGTCTTTTTAGGTCTAACTCTACCATTTTTAACATAGGTTAAATTGAATACATTTAATCTGCTAATCGGATAGTCGGAAGGTCGCCGTTTTATGTGACCAGATCATCTAAGTTGACTCTCTCTAATTTTATTTGTCATTGAGGCTAATCCAACCTTTTTCACAATTGAACAAAATTATGATAATTATAAAAAATAGTAATTTACTATATTAAATATATATATATATATATATATATATATATATATATATATATATATATATATATTATTTTAATATATTTAAAGTAAACTTATATATTATAGAAAAGGTCTACATAGAAGAAACTTAAGAAAATTTTTGATGACATGGAAAGTTTAATTGGTTAGCTAATATCCGAGAATTGAAAAGCTCTTGATGAGCTCAAAGTTAATGGTAAGCTTTTGTGGAAGTGTAACCCTTAATATTTTTTAAATTGGCCACACACATATATATATATATATATATATATATATATATATATATATATATATATATATATATATATATATATATATATATATATATATATATATATATATATATATATATATATATATATATGAAAATCTGCTAATAGCCAGCAAAACCAATCCACTAACTTCCTCCAACAACACCAAAATAACCTCAGATATCTCCTGTACCAATATCCAATAGCCAACCGAAAGCATAACACCACCAAGTTAACCAGGTACCCTCATCCAGTAAAGAGCAGCAAACAACAAAGAAGTCAAGAAAACACTTGAGATAGTTCTCAGAAACAATATTTGGATGGACCAGATTAAAAGCAGAGATATTGAAAACATAATTAAACCCATAATTGTACCACAAGACACCAGCCAGCATGTGAAAAACCAACGAACAACACTTACAAGACCCAACCCAAAAAAAGCACAAAAGAAGCACCATCAAACCACCAATGGAAGTGTGATTATACCGAAAAACATTACAGGGGTTCAGAAAGGTCAAAGACCCCATAACCTTGCATAGCCACCCAAAAATGAGCTCACAATAGAGCTCCACGTACACACCACACAGGTGATTCAGAAACATAGGGCTAACAAAAACAATAAAAAGTTTGCTAATAGCCAGTAAAACCAATCCATTAACATCCCTCCAGCAACACAAAAATAACCTCAGATATCTCCTGTACCAAAAACCAATAGCCAACCGAAAGCAAAACACCACCAGTCCAAAGGGCTTATTTGATTACCATTTAATCTGCATCATTTTGTTATTGGATAATGATGAATCCTTGATTTTCCACTACGAATCATTATTTCTTGTGTGGTTATTCTTTATTTTGTACCTGTTTTGCTTGATTTTTTAGTTCTTTCCAATAGATTATGTTCACAACACTTGAAAGAATATATGATCCAAATTTATATAAGAAAATATATAGACTCTTCAAGAAAAATTAAAATGAATAAATTATATTATAAGGCCTAATGATATAATTGCACTAAACATATGGTGTTCTCCAAATGAGGAGCAAGTCTGTTTTGAAGTTGGTGGGCATGCTTTGGTGAGTTTTCACACAAATTGGCTTGGATGAATTGATTTAATTTGCCATTAAGTCCAAGTTCACTAGGTGAATTAGATCCTTGCAATTTGGTAACTTGTCGTCATCAAGTACCATAATTGGGACGGCTTGATAAGTCCTCCTTAGTGAGCTCTATGTTTTCGCGAGCTTTAACTAGCTTTGATGTCAAATATATATTTTGGATACATTGGGCAAATTGATCCCTATTAAGATATAGATATGCATTACACTCAATTCCTTATTAAAGAAAAATAAATAAATCTTAAATTAATTAAATAATATCTTAAGATTTAGTTTTTTTGTTGGACATTATAAATTTTAGTAAAATGTATTAAATCCGATTGCTTATTATCAAATGTGTAGACTAAAAAATAATTTAATTAAGTTTATTAAACTTAACAAATGTTTTTTTTCTTATAAATTTATAGCGACCTTAATATTAGATTACTATTATAATTATGTGAAATTTTGGATATGTGAAATTTTTCTTCCATTGTGTCAGTTTCAATCGCTTTTCACGTTATATGTTTGTCGTGAGATCGTAGCTGAGATTTAAGACCTCAAATACAAGATTGCTCACATAAGTGATTTTCGATTGCATTATTGCATTACATAACCTCAGGTTGCTATAATGTTTCTAGCTCAATGGAGCCCTACTTCGTCGACCATCGACTCGGTGCCTTATTGACGCAAGAGGCTCAATTGTTGGCATTGATGAACCTAGAAGAATGCTTAAAGATTTACTGATTAGGGATGAGCAATAGCGTAGGATAGATCTAAAGAGTTTCTTTTCAAGGTACATTTTTTAATTCCTAGAAGAAATCTGTTGTAATCATGGATCAAATTTGTTTTATTGAAATGATAGATGAAACATTTTTATTAAATAAAATTTTTTGAGTTGAATATATTTCAGATGCTTACATTTATGTATTGGATGTTGGCTTTTATTTATTATAATTATTAAAAGATTAGTTGCCTTATATATTATAGGGAAGATATAAGAAAATTCCTTACATTTAGATCATGGGTAAAAGTTCTATCTCACATCTAACGTAATATAACCCATTAGGATGTATGAGTTATCTTGGGATGGCTTGTGACAAAAAATTTTGTATAAGAGCATTGATTTTAGAGGAATCTATTGAAAACGGAGCCATTAAATCAACTAGATAATGGGTAGAAATTTAGGTAGTTCTAAGATTGATCTTTTCTTTGGTTCATAGAAAATTATACTTTATTTTAAGTCAATTTATATGATTATTTTGGCGTGAGGGAATTGTGTTTGTGGTTCCATAGTTTCTCAAGAACAAGGGTGACAAAACTGTAAATTCTCATATTTCATTGAAAGACTTTACAGATGTTGGACTGTATGGTCCTATTGTGCTAGGCCAACTGAGTATTTTAAGGGTTACAGTACTATAGAAGTCCTCACTCCCACTAATGGCCTTCTTCTAAGCTCATGCATTTTTCCACAAAACACCATTCACAATTGATGGCCATTGGCGAGATCTCACCGAGAGATTCTGCATAGCTTGCTCTTCCCATTGTGTACATGAAAGAAGTTAATGGGCTGATATAAATGTAAATAGTAAGATTTAATTTTTAAATATGTAAATAAGAAGGTTTGAGTGTTATATTTGATCTTTTATTGCACCGCTAAGATATAGATGATTGCGACTCTTATTTCAACAATTTACAATTTTACTTTATGATACATATCATATATTCATCTTTGATAATTGTGCCATCTTATGCTCCCATTTGTTGTTTGGTCTTCTCAAGTTTTGTTCTTAAGATATTTTAAAGCTTGACATCACTATGTAATTTTGCTCGTAATTTAAAATTTATTGAAACTTGTTTAAATTTAGAACTAATTTCGAATTTACTCTATAAATTTTGATCAGTGAGTTATCATTAATCATTTTGATAATGCTATAATATTTTTACATTTTAGTTTAAATTTTATTCTTGATAGATAGATCTAACTTCAGTCATTTATACCATAGTGAGTTAAAAAATTTCACTATATTTTTTTTTTATTGATCATAAAATCTCTTCTTCTACTTCCACAACAGTCATCTGTATTAAATATACTAATAGCCATTACGAAATTGTAGTGCAAGGCCAACTGAGTATTTAATACAAACTCGTTGTTCCTATTTAGATTTGAGAAAACAAATTAGGCATATAAGAGTAATGAGATTGTTTATATCTTCTGCGTTGATCTACCTTTCAAAAAGCTTCCAAAAGAAGGATTTATTTTAAACAAATAATAGATAACTCATTAAACATTAACAACAACATTATTAACCTAAGACCAGATTCAATTTTCTTCTTAATCTTGTTAGGCTATAGAGTTTAATTTTCTAATGTTTAATTTGTTTGATTTGCGTAAGGAAAATGTATATCTTTAATACATTAAGAATTTTATTAAAATCTTATTATTTTTTTTCTACTCCTAACTATTTAGAGAAATTTTGATTGAAATGTAAAATACCCTCACCTATTAGATAAAATTAAATAAAAGAAGAAAGGATTTGTTAAGGTCGAAATTAATTAAAGATCATAATGATGTACGATAGCTGAATGTAAACAAGATTTTTATAAGTTTTGCTAGATAACTTGTAATTATCAACACAAATATGTGTAATAAATTTCCAATTTAGAATTAAAATGATGGTGAAAAGGAAAATATTAATCACTAGTGGAAACAAAGCAAGTGTCTTTTGGAGATAATATGTTGCTCATTGTTTGCCCTCTGTCTAGAGCATGGATATCATTTGATGTGGGGTGTAAATTTGAGATTGGTGTAAAGGAATACAGTAGGAAAATTTATTTGCTGGGTTGAAATGGGGGACCCAAAAAATAATAATTTGTGAATTCAAAGGCTTTATAAAGGCATATCCAAGCCTGATCAAGACCTACTAAGGTTATTGGGGTTTAACTTAATTTTTATGTGGCATATTTTGTGTGAAGAGTTAAAAATATTGTGGAAAGATATGATTGGTATAGGTATTCAATATATATCACAGGTATTATCGATAGAATTTTTGGTAGAAAGTTTCTATAAAATATTCTCTGTAATTAGTTAATCAGACAAAATTTCTGGCTTACTTTTTGATGAATTAATCTGTTGGAATTGCTGGTGGAAAGAGCGCCTTGCTGCGTCCCAAATCATTCCCTTATGGCATTCCACATTTTTCTTTCTCCTGAATGTAGTTCTCTGCCGCTCCATCCCTCATCGCTATTCAAGAAATCTCAAGCTAACCATACCGCTTTATCCCTCGTTTAAGTTCAAGGATTCTCACACAAATTGCTCCGTCCATCTCCATTCGCTTCAATTTTTGGTGTGCGAAAGCAGCCATAACACAAAGCTAAAGAAGCTTTATTGAACATGAAGCTTAAAGGGGAGCTTGGTGCTTCTTGTGCATACGATTGGGGTTAAGGCTAAGAGGATGTATGTTCTCTCACTTCTAAACCTATTAGGAACATATTTTGTTTTTTCCCTCTCAAATAAAATGAGTGTAGATTTTCTGCTAAACTAATTAGTTTTCTTCCTAAACGTAATATGTGTTAGTTTTCTACTCACCAACACCTTTCTTTCTTTAAATATTATAAAAAGTTATGAGCGTGAGAATCCTCAACCATAAACCCAACCAAGAACACACGATCACACATCTTATCAATGCTATACTCTTGAATCTCTTTACATCTGCTTTTACCTTTACTCTATAACAATTTTTTACCAATTATTAAATAAAATAATAAAAACACTAAGTATTAGATGAAAGCTAAGAGGAATGGGAATGAGACAACCATTTATCTTTGCTCTCATTAATGATTTTCTTTTCAGTGATTTCATATCCCGACAGTTCAGAAGAACATCTATATTGCATTTTCAATGCTCGAACTTACAGCAGATATTTAGTAGTTATAGTTTCAAGCAATCAATAATTCTCTAAAGCTTGAGGAATTTTTATTACATCCGGTGTCTTGACGTAGCTCTACGTTCGGACGCCACTAAAATGGAAAACCACATGCTTCTACTCTTTACCGCACGGCCCGACAATCCGACCCGGACACGAACCCGGTATTGCTATATATTGGCTGATTTGTGCACAACAAGATATTACTAAGTTTTGCTCGGTATTGCTCGATATTGAGAAATATCATTGACAGAGCGGTATTTCTCGTTATTGCCAAGCAATACCTAGCAATATCGAACAATATCGAGCAATACCTAGCAATACACAGTCATAGAAATATTGGGTTCCGGTCTGGGTCGGGTTGTCGGGCCGCACGGTAAATAGTAGGCGCATGTGGCGATATTTATTGGCGTCCGAACGTAGAGCTACATCAGGACACCGGACGTAATAAAAATTCGTATTTTTAGGCATTTATATTGGTTTATGTGAACTCTATTTGCCTTATAATATTTTAATTTATAACCATGCACAATAATATCTAAATATTAAGCATTTTCTTTTATAATTAACATTAAAAAGAGACTGGCTGGAGAGCATTTCAACATTTGAAGCAGAGCAAAATTTCTCACCCAGCCATTCACGTTAATGATCATTACTAATAAGAATTTGTTTTCAAAATTTGCAAAAGGATTTCCAATAGAATAATTGGGTGGAATTTCCGGCAAAATTTTATCTAGAAAAATTTCAACCAGATATTTTTAACGGATTTTTCTATTCAAATTTCTGACTAAATTTTCTAGCTAAAATTTCGCCGAAAATCCACACAAATTTTCCAGTTGATTTTTTTTTCAGTGATTTTTTTTATGCGTGTTTCACAGGCAAAAAATCTTCAGTCGAAAATTCACAAAAAAATGTATATTTATAAAAAAAATTTGTTGATTTTGGATTGGAAATTCAACCAGAATTGGAACATTATAGATACCTGGCTTAAAATATAAAAAAAAAGTACAATAATTATTATTAATATTGATGTGATGGTTTTATAGGTGAAGGAAGGATAGACTTGATCTTGGCTATCATTTTATTCTCAGGAAGAGCAAGAGAAGGAAGTGGCGAAACCACACAAAAGAAAATAAAAATTATAAATACAAATTTATTACTAAAAAGTTTTATTTCAAGCATACCAACTAATGAGCAAAGCGAAAACCACGAAGTTTTTCCCAGAAAGAATTGACTTCCCCTATTAATTTTTATTTCTTTCCAATGTTTATTTTTACTAATTATGTGATATTTAAAAAAATAACACAAGAGAAACGATAAATAAGACAAGAGAAAAAACTCAGTTGTGCATAGATATTAATAGATTTACTATTGAATTTGTTTTGGGCTTTATATCTAAATTTTAAAAAAACATATATTTTAAATTATATTGATTATAGTTCGCACAATGGAACAACGCACTTGAATTCTCAAAATATGGTTCACATAATATAATTCAATATTCTCAATTATATTGATTGTATTTCTTGCACTTTGATAACTTGATAAAATGAGGTGGCAATGTTCACATAACATGCTGAAAACAAACTGTGATTAAATACCAACAAACTAGGCACTCTGCATTTTCTTATTAATGTCTGTCACAACTAATATACATTCATTAGAAATAAAAATTGAAAACTAAAAGAAATAAATTAGAAAGTACATTGATAACTTAAGCATTAATCTTATAATTAACTTGTGTTGACCTTGAACCACATCAATGCTCTTGAACATAGAAGAAGTCAAATAAGATAGCATATGCCTAATTTCAAGAAATGTTGAAGTGTTTGGTTGGTGGAGATAAACATGTAAAATCAAGTCTTGTAAAAGAGGAGCTGTAATATCTGCTTGTAGGCCAACCATTCAATTCCAAAGCTTTTATTTTAGTTTAAATATATCTTCTACATCAAGAGCCATAAGTTTGGGAGTGTTCTTATGGTTCTCTACTTCTAACTTCAATACATCTACAATTCCCTTTTGCACAGTTTTAAGTTGAATCTCTTGGAGGCAGGGCAAAAATTTAATTCCAATGACACTAGCAAGTTTTGAGCAATAATAGAAATAAAGTTTTTGAAGAACAGGCATGCAATCCATATGGAATTCAATTCGAATCGGACTGTAAATTTTCAATATCTTCAATTTTTGAAAACCTCCTGCACTAAATGACAACTCTATTAGCATGCTGTTAACATTGTATAGACTAAGGGAAAGCAAGTTGGGTAGAGTTTTGATGACTTCCAAAAATGTCCGCTTGTTCTACAAATAGACTCAGTTTTTCTAAGTTACTAAGAGAGCCTACCCAATATTGTACATTAATATTTTCCATTGTAAGTCTTTGGAACAAGGAATAAAGTTTTTTTATGTTCAAATTAAATGTTTTAAGTGGGTTTGAGAAGTCTTTTAAGCTAAATCTTTTTGGTGGGTCTGACTTGCCATAAAAGCTCAAGGAAAGAAGAGACCCACTTAATTTTTCCAGAGAAGCGCATAAGGAGCTATGTATTTTTTGGGATTTTTCAACAACCTTGATCTTTAGCTTCGTCAATTGAGTTAGGTACCCTAGTTCCTCAACTTTTTCCATATTATTAATCTCCAAGCTCACCAATGTTTGCAGATCTTTGAGATTTCTCAACACTCCTAGTTTCATCCTAGTATCATATTTGGAATATGGAACAAAAAAAAGAGATTTTATTTCCCATTTGAAGATGGCAAAGTTGTCGAAGTTTTGCAATTGATGAATATAACCTGTCTACTCCGGTACCACGTATATCAAGTTTAACCAAATTTTGAAGCTTACTTAAGGACTTGGAGAAGGTAGGATTTAAATTTTCATGATAATATTTTAGATAAGTTCCTTTCAGGCTCAAGTATCGAAGATGCCTTAACTTAGAAAGAATTTGTAAGAAGCTTCCTTTTTCTGCTTCATGGTCAAATTGATAATATTCGAACACCAAGACTCTTAATAATTTGAATCTAGGAAGCAAGGCTACGATCTTTTTATAATCATAAATTGATAATGATGTAACCTGTGATAGGTCAACGTTATCTGGAATGCATCTATTTTGATTTCTTTCTCTTTGAAGAGATAATCGTCGAATCACTTTTTCATCTCGAAGAATTGCTCTGCTATGCTTACCTTGAATTGAAACCATATTTTCCTCCATTGACTTGAAGATAATAACTTCAAGCATGACATCATGAATTCAACAGCTTTTTACCTTCCCATTCAAACCCACTTCTGATGGTATGATAAGACTTCTACTAACTAGCTCATTGAAATAATACTCTGCCACATCCTCTACGCTTATGGCATAATGGTTGTTCACTAGCCTTTCAGCTACCCAGAGTTGAATCAAATTCTTGCGGTTGATGAGATGGTGCTCTGGAAAGATGCTAAGATATAGAAAATAAGGCTTGAGAAGGTATGGGAGGTGATTATAGCTAAGAAGCCGCACCTGTCTCATGCCTTCAAGGCGTGGATTGGATTCTAGCACTGAGGTAAGTTCTTTAGCAAGTTAGTCCATTGATGATGGTCATTAGGGGCTTGCATGCTTTTGAGAACACCAGCCATTGCTACAATGGCAAGTGGAAGTCCATTACATTTTGTAACAACATCATTGGCCACCTTCTCTAGATGCTCCGGGCAGCGCTTACCGAGACCAAACACTCTCTTTTGGAATAACTCCATTGACTTTTCCTTTGAGAGAAGTTGTAGCTTATAGACATAGTCACCCCTACCAACATCAGTACAACAGTTGTTTGCCACTACCTCTATCAGTGTTGTGACTATTACTCTACTTCAATTCTTATTTTCAGGTAGAGCATGTTTTATGTGTTGAGTCTAATAAATAGGTTGTTAAACCTAAGTTAATGTCCCAAGGCTACCAAGAGGGGGGGGGGGGGGGGGGTGAATTGGTGGTTTAAAAAATTTTAAACCCTCTTTGAATTTAAGTTGAATCGAAATGAAAATTTTCTTTTAAGTTTTTATAGAAAATATTTTTCAACCACAGTGTTTTTTAAAATCAAAAATAAAATGCAAAAACGTAAAAATAGTAAAGTAAATGACACCAGATTTATAGTGGTTCGGTCTAAACCAGACCTACATCCACTCCCCAGAGGAACCCTCTGAGTATTGCACTAATACCAATAGTGACTCTCCTTTTGCACCCACAGCAAGGCGGAGAAGCCTGTACAAAACACTCTTTTCACCACTACCCGGTGCGGCAGAGAACCGTCGTCCTTTTACACAATCCCCAGTGTTGGTAGAGAACTGTCTTCCTTTCACACAATCCCCAGTGTTGGCAGAGAACCGTCGTCCTTTCACACTCTCCTAGTATGGACAGAGAACCCTTCGTCCTTTCACACTCTCCTAGTATGGGCAAAGAACCCTTCATCCTTTCACACTCTCTTAGTGTGGGCAGAGAACCCTCCGGCTGTTCACACTCTCCAAGTGTAGGCAGCGAACCCTTCGGCTATTCACACTCTCCAAGTGTAGGCAGCGAACCCTTCGTCTGTTCACACTCTCCAAGTGTCGGTAGAGAACCGGATCTCCTTGACAGATCTTCTCACAAGAATCTAAAAGGAAGAAGGAAAAGAGTGAAGTAAACCTAATTCACAAGTAGAGATTCTTACCTTTAAACTCCAAGTGAAGCCTTCACGCTCCAGTCGTAGGAATCCTCCTTTGAATGCACTCTTCCACTCTCTCCTTGGCTATTCTCTCAAGAGGTATGAAGATCAAATGACAAAAAGATTGGGTGGCAGTCTAATTTGGACTATTTATAGAAAAGACAAGAAAAACTGCCCAAAAACTGCAAGTTTTCAATTCTGTACGCAGTGGATCGTCCCGGACGATTTTAATTAAATGCTTTGAAACGAACCTCTTAGTATATGTATACGAAATATTTTCGTACAAGTGGATCATCCCGTACGAACCAAGTTCGTCCGGTACGAATGATTATTTCAAGGTCGGTTCCAGAAACTGTAGAAAAAACCGTTCTAAGTCGGTTGATCGTTTGGACAAAAATTTTGATTCGTCCGGACAAAAATAATTCAGAGACCAGATCGTCCTGGACGATTATTTAATTTCGTCTGGACGAAATTTTTACAATGAGCAAATCATCCTGTACGATATTTTAATTTCGTCTGGACGAAAATCTTACAGTGAACAAATCGTCCTGTACGATGTTTTAATTTGGTCTGGACGAAATTTTTACAGTGAGGAAATCGTACTGTATGATAATTTATTTTCGTCTGGACGAAAATCTTATAGAGAACAAATCGACCCGGACGATTTTTAATTTCGTCCCGGACGAATAGGCCTTAGAAAATTTTTCAAGCCAGTTCCTATTCGTTACATGTGCTCAATAGGAGATAAGTGTCTAATCATCCCGTACGAACTGATATCGTCCCGTACGAACATTATAAATTTTATATCATCTCCTTATGTGTGTGTGTATGTTTTTATTCACTCAATTATAATCACTCTCTTTCAAGTTTATTTCAAAGAAAAGAACAAGCTTCAAATTCACAAAGTATCTCATGCTGAATTTGATTTAAAGACTTCGTATTCTAGAGTTTGATTTTTCTGAAATGTTAGTACACACAAGAGCAAATACAAATCTTCTAAAATTGTTAGGAGATAACTACACATTTGAACAATAATTTTTGGAATCATCAAAATTATTCATGTTGCAAAAATATAAAACATGCAAATAGCAACTATCTTAACAATCTCCCCCTTTTTGTTGATGGCAAGATAATTATTATTTGTATGATTTCAATTTAAACAATTCTCCTAAACTCCCCCTGAATTGATGAATACATGAAAATAAGGCGGCATTTTGAACTAAAGAACAATATTTTTGTTTTTCAAAAAATTTTTAACAAAAATTAAAAAATACAAAATAATAACACAAGCCCGAAAGGACACAATAATCAAAATGCAAACAAAACATACAAACACAATAATTTCTCCCCCTTTTTTACAACAACAAAAAGTGAAGAAGAAATAGACAAGAAATGTATGTAATTATATGAAATCCATTTGAAAATTTAATCTAAAGAGTGATTGACATAAGGTATGCAATCTAAAACTAATAACATTAGGGAAATCATAGAAATTCATAGAATTTAAGAAGTGATATAACATTGTAAGTAAGAAGAATTTATCAAAGACATGATTCAATTTAGACATTTGAGATATAGAAAATCATTACAAGAGAGATGAATAAAAATTCTATATTTCAAAGTTCAATAAATATAAATGAACATAAGATCAATTTGAATTAAGAGATTGAAAGATTCTGAAAAGAAAAGAATTACCACATGTGGCGCTTTGCGCATCTTTTTCAAATTTTTGGCACATTTTTGTGCATCTTTTGACATTGGGCTTATTTTGTGGCTCTTTTTCACATTTGCGAATCTTTGCGCGTTCCTTTTGATTTTTGTACTCTTTGTACAATTTTTAAGAATAATTGAAATCAATTCTTTTCAAGATCAATAATCTAAAATTTCAACTTTTTCTAAGTGCATAAATATTACTTGAGTAAAGAAATACAAAATATGAACACATCTAAATTGCAATAATAATATTAATTTTTATGTAGTCTAAATGAATAGACATGAAATTTCTAATTATAACAAGTTATAAACAAATTTTAAATTTAGAAATACTAGATTTTCTAATGAAATTAATCTCAAATCACAATCTAATTTAAGCACAATTAAGATTAAAAAGACTAATGAAATTCATAAAAATTAAACACATTTCAAAAAAATAATCCAAATTTAAAGCAAATACAATATATATTGATATTGATGAAAAAGATTACAAGATCATTTTATAATATCAAAACTAAAATAAAAAAAGAAAAATACACTGAACTTTTAACAAAAACAAACTAAACACAATTAAAACAAACACAAATATAACAAACATATGGAAAATCATCACTCAAATCTCTATTCTTCTTGAGGAGGAGGAGGAATGCCACCAAATATGTTGAAGTAGGAAGACATCAACATAACATTGGTATTGATTTCATGAACTTCATTTCTTATACTACCAATATCCTGTTGCTGCAGAAGTTGAGCATCAATTTGATCAAATCGTTAATCAAAATGAGTCTCAAGTCTATCAAATTTCTCAATCAAATTCTGATAATCTGATTGAGGTGCAGAAGTTTGCTCTCATTCTTCTTCTTCTTTAGAAGCACTGGCATGTGCTTTTCCTTTTTCCTCCTTAAAGATTGCTCTAAAAGAAGCATCATTGTAGTAGACCGGCTCCTCATATTCTTCATCAGGATGCACTAGATTGTATTTCTTTTCCAAAATAAATGTAATCAAGTGTCCTAATGAGATATTCCTTTTACTTTTCTGTTCTGCATGTCCAATTTCTAAAAGCCCATAAAGATGGTCTAGGATAAGTTGGGCTTCATCAATAGGATTATCACTCATGATCAAAAAGGTCACAACAGAAAGAAGTGGAGTAATGTTGATCATATCACCATCTTTAGGAATAATTGAAGATCGAAGAATGTGCTGGATGATTCGAGCATTTCTGGTCATTCCTGAAACTCTAGCAATATGATGATTTTGGCCATTTTCTCTAATCACCCTATTAATTTCAAACCATTTGAAGGTGTTCTCATTCATAAGGGTGTGGGCTCTAAATCCTTCAGTTCTTAAGTTTAGAAAGGCACCTAAGTCGTGCTTAGTGATTTCAACTTTTTGTTTGAAAACAAAAGAACTTATAGAGGAGTGGTCGGAATTAAAACTCATATTGGCTAGGAAGTAAAGAAAAGTTTGTTTGTTGTAGAGGTGGATGAGAGGAAGAATGAATCCAAATTGTGTGGAAGCAAAAAGGTGCATTACCTTGAAGTTTATCTCGCTTTGAATCAGAATGCGAGAAGGTGTGATTTTGGCAGAGGCAAAACGTGGAAAGGATTCCTCATTTGCTTTTGAAAGGAAGTTTTCAGAAGCATTCCTGTGTGGTTTCTTTGCTAACACATTTTGTCTCTTGCTGGAGGAGGCCATTTATGATTTGGAAGTCGAAAGGGATTGAAAGAGATATTTGGAGATGTGATTGTTGAGTTAGAAAGCATTCTTATTTAAAGAAAACGATACGTTCGTCCTGGACGAAAACAGTTCGTCCTGGAAGAAAAATTATCGTTCGTCTGGACGAAAAATTTCGTACAGACGATCAAATTCGTCCAAAATGTAACGATTTTTCGTAATCAACACAATTTATGATATGTCCTTTCGTACAGACTTTTTGACTTGACCAATCGTACAGACGAAAAAATTTCGTACAGACGATCAAAAGTTAATTCGTTTTAATGGCAGTTGAAAATCGTCCCCCGCTGTGAATCGACATGTGTTCGTCTGGACGAAAAAAAAATTCGTACAGATGAAGTTCATAATTAAAACTGCCTTATCCGTTCAAGTGCTGCATTCAATCGTCCCGACGTTTGAGAGAAAAAATTTCGTCCTGGACGATCATTCAGATCGTATAGACGAACTACATTAAAAACTGCTCTCAAGATGATTCATATCACGCAAACTGAATTTTACACACATCGTCCCGTACAAAAAATTTTGTCCGGGACGATTTCCACATTTTTGGATTTTTTTGAACTTCACAATACACTTATGATAAATGCACAGACTCTAAAAATAAAATCACTCAAAACACACAAAAATCTCAAAAACAAACTCATGAAAACATAAACTACGAAAACAAAAATATCAAAGTTGCAAAAATATTTTTATTTAAGCATTTAAATCAATAACACCAAGCTTTGTTCTTAATGTACTGAAAGTATGAAAGGCTAAGGGTTTTGTAAAAATGTCTGCACGTTGATTTTTAGATGAAACATGATTAAGTTCAATTTCTCCCTTGGATACATGAACCCTTATGAAATGATGCCTTATGTCAATGTGTTTGGTTCTAGAATGTTGAATAGGATTTTTAGAAATGCAAATAGCACTAGTATTATCACAATAAATTGGAATAGTGCCTATAGTTAATCCTAAATCAATCAACTGTTGTTTTAACCAAAGTACTTGTGCCACACAACTTCCTAATGCAATGTATTCTGCTTCTGCAGTAGATAGGGCCACTGAATTTTGTTTTCTACTAGACCATGAAACTAATGAATTTCTAATGAATTGACATATTCCAGAAGTGCTTTTCCTATCCACTCTACAGCCTGCAAAGTCATAATCTGAATAACCAACAATTTCAAATGAAGAGCTAAACTTAAGATACCAAATTCCTAAGTTCTGAGTTCCTAGTAAGTATTTTAATATCCTTTTCACTGCTGTCAAATGTGATTCTTTTGGATCTGATTGAAATCTAACACATAAGCAAACACTGAAC
Organism: Dendrobium nobile; assembly: GCA_022539455.1. Lineage (NCBI taxonomy): Eukaryota > Viridiplantae > Streptophyta > Magnoliopsida > Asparagales > Orchidaceae > Dendrobium > Dendrobium nobile. The sequence continues at coordinate 25,467,036 of CM039723.1, forward strand.
ATAATATCTGGTCGGCTAGTAGTCAAGTAAAGTAAAGATCCAATAATCCCTCTAAATTTCTTTTGATCAACAGATTTTCCCTTAAGGTCCTTATCCAACTGAACTGAGGAACTCATTGGTGTACTAACAGGTTTAGCATTGTCCATTTCATATTTTTTGAGGATGTCCTTAATATATTTAGTTTGACTAAGAAATGTACCTTCCTCAAGTTGCTTAATGCTAAAACCTAGAAAGTAATTTAAATCTCCCATTATGCTCATTTCAAATTCACTACTCATTGTTTTAGAAAAATCATCACAAAGATTTTTATTTGAAGATCCAAAAATGATATCATCCACATAAATTTGAACAATGAGTATATCCTTTCCAAATTTCTTTAAAAAGAGAGCTGTATCCACACTTTCTTTTTTAAAAGATCTTTCAAGTAGGAAGGTGCTCAACCTCTCATACCAAGCCCTGGGTGCTTGTTTCAATCCATATAATGCCTTCTTTAACTTGAAAACATGATTTGGGTATTTAGAATTTTCAAAACCTGGAGGTTGTTCTACAAAAATATCTTCTTCAATCACCCCATTTAAAAAGGCACTTTTGACATCCATTTGAAACAATTTAAAACCTTTAAAACAGGCAAAGGCAAGTAAAACCCTAATTACTTCAAGTCTAGCTACAGGGGCAAAAGTCTCCTCAAAATCAATTCCTTCAATTTGATTATACCCCTTAGCAACTAATCTAGCCTTATTTCTAATGACTGCTCCTGAGTCATTTATTTTATTTTTGAACACCCACTTGGTTCCAACAACACTTTGATCTTTTGGCCTCGAAGTTAATTCCCAAACTTTATTTCTTACAAATTGATTCAATTCTTCTTGCATGGCCAATATCCAAAATTCATCAGAAAGTGCTTGATCAATATTAGTGGGTTCTATAATTGAAATAAAGGCTGAATGATTAAATTCCTTATTTAATCCTCGCCTAGTTCTAACACCTTCACTAGGTTCACCTATAATCAATTCCCTTGGGTGGTTTTTAGAAAATCTCAAATCTCTAAGTAAAGGGTTTTCTCTTTCCAAGTTCTCTTCCACATTATCTTCTAAGTTTAATCTATCAATCTTTTGGGAGTTTTCCTCAATCTCATCTTCAACCTCATTTGGCTCTTCCAAATTTCCAGATTCATCAAATACAACATGTGTGATTTCTTCAATGATCAAAGTTCTTTTATTGAATACTCTATAAGATTTTCCAACACTTGAATATCCAACAAAATTTCCTTCATCTGATTTTGGATCAAATTTTCTTAAGGCAGATTTTCCATTATTATGAATGAACACCTTGCAACCAAAAACATGCAAATGAGACAAATTAGGTGTTCTACCTTTTAGCAACTCATAGGGTGTTTTATTTAAATTTGATCTCACATTCACCCTATTCAGAATATAGCATGAAGTGCTAACCGCCTCAGCCCAAAAATATCTAGGAAGTGAGTATTCTGCTAACATTGCTCGGGCGGCCTCTAATAATGTTATGTTTTTTCTTTCAACTACCCCATTTTGTTGAGGAGTTCTAAGTGCAGAAAAATTGTGATCAATCCCTTTTTCTTTATAAAAATTTTCAAATCTTTCATTTTCAAATTCTCCTTCATGATCACTTTGAATAGAAATTATTTCACATCCTAGTTTTCTTTGAATCCAAGTTGAAAAATTTCTAAATTCCTCAAACGATTCACTCTTATGAAAAAGAAATCTAACCCAAGTGAATCTTGAGAAATCATCCACTATAACAAATCCGTGTACCTTCCCTCTTAGACTTATAATTCCTACTGGTCAAAAAAGATCCATGTGAAGAATTTCCAAAGGTTTACTGGTCTTAAGATCATTATTGGATTTAAAATAGGACTTCACTTGTTTTCCTAATTGACATGCATCACAAAGGTGGTCCTTAGTAAAGTCTAGTTTTTGTATACCTCTCACTAAGTTCTTTTGGGTAATTCTCCCAAGGTTTTTCAATCTAGAATAACAAAGTCTCCTATGCCAAAGTCATGATTCATCAGAAACAGTTTTAAAAAAAAAAGTAGTAGGAGATTGAATACAATTTAAATCTAGCATGTAAATATTATTTACCCTTTTTCCATTTAAAATATTTTTCCCATTTAGGCTTAATATGAAGCTAGTAGGTAAAAATTTTATATTATAGCCCTTATCATATAGCTGACTTATACTCAACAAATTATGCTTTAATCCTTCAACCAATAATACATTGTCTATGAAAAAGTTTTTCAAATTTCCAATCATACCTGATCCAACCACTTTCTTTGTGGTATTATCTCCAAGTGTAACCTTGCCTTCATTCCTGGCTTCCAGCGTTATGAATTGAGCAGTATCTCCAGTCATATGCTTTGAACATCCGCTGTCCAGGTACCATATGCTCTCACGAGGTCTTGTGTGAGAGCAATCCTGCAAAACAATCAAATGTTAAACCTGGGAACCCAAACAAGTTTGGGTTCACCTTTAAGAAATTTAAAATCAGATGCATGCATGATATATCTAGGTTTATACATCTTAGGTCTCCACACCAAATTATTTTTCATCTTCAAAGTACATGTGTGAGCTATATGTCCCAAAAATCCACAATTATTACATTTAACATTAGGAAAAATATTCCTAAGTTTTCTTCCATTTGATTGTCTTCTAAGGGATTTCATGAATTTAGGATAATATTTAGGATTTGTAAAATCTTCAAGTTTGGGGGGTTTCTTATTATCCTCGAGAGCTCTTATTGTCAGTTTATAAAATGAATTCATATCTTCTAAAATTCGATTTGTATAATTGATTTGATATATTTTTCTCTCAGATTCATTCTTAAAATTTTTAAATTCTTTTTCAAGATCAGCATAGGATGATTTTAAATTCTCAAAATTCTTATTCAAGTCATCATATTCGTCAAGTAGTTTCATGTGGTTGTTATCTATTAATGCATGATCTTTCCTAAGGATTTCATGTTCCCTTTTAAGTTCTTCCAGTTCTAAACTTACACTAGCATACATCTTTTTCATTTTCCTATATGCATCATGCATGTGTTCAGAAACTTCAAACAATTCATCATAGGTTAAGTCACATACCTCTTTTTGAACTGATTGATCAACATTATCTGCCATCAAGCAAAGGTTGGTGACTTCTTCTTCTTTTTCAGTCTCAGGTGAGTCTGAAGCTGAGTTCACCCAGAAAGCTCTTTGAAACTTCTTCTTTCCCTTCTTTACCATTAGTTTCTCCTCTACATTCTTCTTGCTAGGAGTGGCTTTGAGTTTTGGGCAATCAGTCTTGATATGACCTGGTTTCCTGCATTCATAACAAATTACTTCATTAGAAACCTTGCCATTTCTATTAAACTTACCTCTATTCCATTGCTGGCGTCTCTTCTGCTTCCTCTTTAAAAAGCTTCTGAATTGTCTAGTCATCAATGCAATATCATCTTCATCATCAGGTTGTAAGTGTTCACTCTCTGACTCTTACACTTTTAGTGCAATATTCTTCTCCTTTCATGGTTCACCTGCATCAATCTTTCTTTGACTTACTCCTTACTCATAAATAATGAGTGAACCAAGAAGATTGTCAATATAATAAATATTTTGATCTTTAGACTCTGTAATTGCAGTAATTTTTGCATCATAAGTAGTAGGTAAACAACGAAGAATCTTATTAACCATTTCAGCATTAGTTAATTCACTACCAAGTGCATGCAAATAAATGACAATTTGTGTGAATCTTATGTACATGTCAGAAATAGATTCATTAGGTTTCATGCGAAACAATTAATAGTCATGTAACAAAATATTAAGTCTTGATTGCTTAACCTCGTTTGTCCCTTCATAAGTTATACAAAGTCTATCCCATATGTCCTTTCCACTTTTGCAAGTGGAAACCCGCATGTAGTCTTCAGATTTTAAAGCACAAAATAAGCTATTTAAATATTTGGCATTTAGTTGTGCTAAGTCACGTTCTTCTATTGTCCATTCTGTAAAAGGTGTTTTAACCCTAACTCCATCAACTAATCTAGTTGGTTTTGTGTAACCTTCCTGGACTAGAATCCACATAGATAATCATGTGACTGTAAGAAAGTAGACATGCGTGTTTTCCAAAAATCAAAAGGAGTATTGTCAAACAGTGGAGGTCTAGTAATAGAGTAACCCTCAGGTGTATTTCAGTTTCCGAATGTAGCCATCTACGTTAATCAAAAAGTAGTTTAAACTTATGATTTTGAAACAATGCTCTGATACCACTTGTTGAGTCTAGTAAATAGGTTGTTAAACCTAAGTTAATGTCCCAAGGCTAACAAGAGGGGTGGGGGGGGGTGAATTGGTAGTTAAAAAAATTTTAAACCCTCTTTGAATTTAAGTTGAAACGAAATGAAAATTTTCTTTTAAGTTTTTATAGAAAATGTTTTTCAACCACAGAGTTTTTTAAAATCAAAAATAAAATGCGGAAAAGTAAAAACAGTAAAGTAAATGACACCAGATTTATAGTGGTTCGGTCTAAACCAGACCTACATCCACTCCCCAGAGGCACCATATGAGTATTGCACTAATACCAATAGTGACTCTCCTTTTGCACCCACAGCAAGGCAGAGAAGCCTGTACAAAACACTCTTTTCATAACTACCCGGTGTGGTAGAGAACCGTCATCCTTTTACACAATCCCCAGTGTTGGCAGAGAAACGTCGTCCTTTCACACAATCCCCAGTGTTGGCATAGAACCGTCGTCCTTTTACACTCTCCTAGTGTGGGCAGAGAATCCTTCGTCCCTTCACACTCTCCTAGTGTGGGTAGAGAACCCTTCGTCTTTTCACACTCTCCTAGTGTGGGCAGAGAACCCTCCAGCAGTTCACACTCTCCAAGTGTAGGCAGCGAACCCTTCGGCTATTCACACTCTCCAAGTGTAGGCAGCGAACCCTTCGTCTGTTCACACTCTCCAAGTGTCGGTAGAGAACCAGATCTCCTTGACAGATCTTCTCACATGAATCTAAAAGGAAGAAGGAAAAGAGTGAAGTAAACCCAATTCACAAGTAGAGATTTTTACCTTTAAACTCCAAATGAAGCCTTCACGCTCCAGTGGTAGGAATCCTCCTTTGAATGCACTCTTCCACTCTCTCCTTGGCTATTCTCTCAAGAGGCACGAAGATCAAATGACAAAAAGATTGGGTGGTAGTCTAATTTGAACTATTTATAGAAAAGACAAGAAAAACCGCCCAAAAACTGCAAGTTTTCAATTCTGTATATAGTGGATCATCCCTTACGATCGTGGATCGTCCCGGACGATTTTACTTAAATGCTATGAAACGTACCTCTTAGTATATGTGTACGAAAAGTTTTCGTACTAGTTGATCGTCCCGTACGAACCAAGTTCGTCCGGTACGAACGGTTATTTCAAGGCCGGTTCCAGAAACTATAGAAAAAACCGTTCTAAGTCGGTTAATCGTCTGGACAAAAATTTTGATTCGTCCGGACAATATTAATTCAGAGACCAGATCGTCCTGGACGATTATTTAATTTCGTCTGGACGAAATTTTTACAGTGAGCAAATCATCCTGTACGATATTTTAATTTCGTCTGGACGAAAATCTTACAGTGAACAAATCGTCCTGTACGATATTTTAATTTCGTCTGGATGAAATTTTTACAGTGAGAAAATCGTACTGTACGATAATTTATTTTCGTCTGGATGAAAATCTTACAGAGAACAAATCGTCCCGGATGAATAGGACTTAGAAAATTTTTCAAGCCAGTTCCTATTCGTTCCATGTGCTCAATAGGAGATAACTGTCTGATCGTCCCGTATGAACTGATATCATCCCGTACGATCAGTATAAATTATATATGATCTCCTTATGTGTGTGTGTATGTTTTTATGCACTAATACAAGTTTATTTCAAAGAAAAGAACAAGTTTCAAATTTACAAAGTATCTTATGCTGAATTTGATTTGAAGACTTCGTGTTCTGAAGTTTGATTTTCCTGAAATGTTAGTACACACAAGAGCAAATACAAATCTTCTAAAAATTGTTAGGAGATAACTACATATTTGAACAATAATGTTTGGAATCATCAAAACTATTCAAGTTGCAAAAATGTACAACATGCAAATAGCAACTATCTTAACATTATGTTCTCCCATGCACAATGCTCCATATGTCATCCAACACTACAATATAAAGCCTATTTTGTAGTAATTTTTCAACTCGTTTGATGAGATCTTCATTACTTTGCATGTTGTCAAAATCCTCATTATGTTCAATTTTTGTCAATAGAATTCTTTTGTATTTTCTTCAGATCCTTTTTATGGTCATGAGATGCGACTTGCTTGATGATGTCTCTCAGAAGTACAGTTAGATTGAATGATTGTGAGATGGTGATCCAGGCACGGTAGTCAAAGTACTCACCTACAATTTGTAGGTCCTCATATACCTTTTTTGTAAGAGTGGTCTTACCAAGTTCGCCCATGCCTAACACAGAGATGACCCTACGCTGCTGGTTATCCCTAATCAATATATTTGTAAGTTTTTTTCTAGGTTCATCAAGGCCAACCAATTGAGCCTCTTGCATGAACAAGGAATCGAGTCGATGGTCGATGAAGTGGGGGCTCATTGTGCTAGAAACATTATAGGAGCCCAAGGATATTGCAGTAATGCCATAACGCAATCGACAATCACTTATGTTATAAATCTTGTATTTGAGGTCTTGAATCTCAGCTACGATCTCATGGCAAACATGTAACGTGCAAAGCGATCGAAGCTGATAACCAAACCAATCTAAGAAATTGCTGCAATGAATAACAAACAAGGTTAAGTAGTGCTCGTTAGAATTTTTTAATATTAACAAGTTATGGGTTCAAACATATCCAAAATTTCACCTAATGATAATAGTGATCTAATATTAAGGTTGCCCTAAATTAATTAAAAAAACATTAATTTATTAAGTTTAATAAATTTAATTAGATGATTTTTTAGTCTACACCTTTGATAACGTTTAAAACAATTAATTATCATAATAATTATTTTAAAATTTATAATATCCAACAAAAAATAACTAAATCATAATATATATATATATAGTGATCAATTTGCCCAAAAAATCTAAAATATATATCAAAGCTCACCAAAATATAGAGCTCACTAAGGAGGGCATAATAAGCTATCCCACTTATGGTACTTTCATAAGGGGATGTACGAGTTACAAAATTCTAAGGACCTAATTAACCTACTGAACTTGGACTTAATGTCTAATTAAATGAATGCATCCAAGCAAAAATAAAAAATAACAAATCAAGGCCAGTTTGTGTGAAAACTCACCAAAGCATGCACACCAACTTCACAACATATTTTCTCCTCATTTTGAGAACACCATACGTTCCGTACGATTAATATTTAAACATTAAGAAATAATTAACATAATATGGCAAGCCTTCATTAGGTCTTATAATATAATATACTCATTTTTATTTTTCTTGAAGAGTCTAGATAATTTCTTATATAAATTTGGATCAGATATTTCATAAAGTGTTGTGAACAAAATCTATTGGCATGAAACAAAAACCAAGCAAAATAGCTACAAAATAAAGAATAACAACTCAAGAAAGAATGAGTCATAGTGGAAAATCAAGGCTTCATCATTAGACAAAAACTAAATGGATGTGAGATTAACTCAAATGATACGAAGGGATTAGTGATGATACAAATTAAATGGAAATCACATAAGCCCTTTGGACAAAATTTGCAATTTCAAGAACAAAAGAACTACCTTGCAAATGTTTAAGAAGAAAATGGCCCATGCCTAAGGCAAAGTTTCGATTTGTTCAATGTAATATTTTTTTAATTTTTACATTAATATTCCCTACATTAGAATCATAATTTCTTTACTTCTATAATATTTTTTGCATGAAAATTAATTATATGTAAAGTGTGTTTGAAATTAGGGCAGCAATTCTCTTCTCTTTGCTAGGTTCTGGGTTATTTCAAAGTTTATATTTACCTAGGCTAGATATACAAATTATCCTTTCTAATCCTTCCTCAAACCTTTGTCCACATCTTAAACACCCTCCAAGTTACTCATCATTCAAATCCTCTCCCACTCTAAAAAAAACTCTTTGCCAAGATAGGAAGCACCACCATCAATTCATGTTCTCAATATTTTGACATCCCCCATAAAATTAATCAAATCCTTTCTTTACACTAGACCACAAGTACACATCCTAAGCAAATATTTTTTAGTCATTTCTAGGTACTTACTCTTTTTAAACTCTATCTTCTAAAATGATATTTTATCATCCCAAACAAGCCTAAATTTGATTAGTCTTAATATCACTTCAACCATATCCCTTTAAATCCATAATCTTTTTATCACAAACTCAATATTACCTTCTTAAATTTAAAATTAAAGGCCCATAATTTTGTATAACTTTTAATATAACAACAGAGCTACTAACCATCTTATATATTGTATTAGAGTGAAGCAAAGAAAGAGAAAATATGATTAAAATATTTTGACAACAAATAATAATTTTTTTATGGTGGACTTGCATCAAAAAACTTGTGAGCCAGTTTGAAAAGTTTAAGATTAGTGAATCTTTTTCTTTTTGTAAAGGTTTCATTTATATTAATAAAAACCCATAATATTTTTTTATTTTCTATTGTGCTGGTATAAAATCTAATTAATGAGTTTTACAAAAACACATAAACATTTGTCAACATAACTTGAATGTCAACTTGAGTGAAAAAATTTCTAAGGTAGCACACAACTTTAAGAAAATAAAACTTTACCTCAATGAAAATAAAACCATATGCAACTTGCTTTAGGGTAGTGTTCCACATTATGAAAATAATGTGTATAAAATATTTTATGGTAAATATAGGGTTATATTAGATGAACGAACTTGAGAAAATATTGGATCTTTGAAAATGACAGAGGGAGCTGTCGTGGATGACTTTATATAGATTCAAGAACACTTCGAGCAGTTCATTGTGGTATGAATTAGGGTGTTCGAAGGTAAAGAATGGCAAAATTTAAGGGCCAAAGTGTGGTTCAGAAGGCACTGAGATATCCAAATCCAATGGGGATCGGAGTTATCTAAGGCTGGAAGAAATGGATAAGTTTCCTATTGATGTGCCCAATATTGAAACTATTAACTATACTTTGAGCACATAGATTAGTTCTTATTTTCTTTTTTAATTAGTTTAATGAATTGGTTTATCATATTAGTCTTGTTGTTGGAACTATCTTTTGTTGATCATATTAATGACTTTTTTATTATTTAATTATGTACAAGGTTAGTTAGACCAACTAATATACGATGATTTAATTAATGTAAGTGTGCAAATTACTCTTTTAACTTTTTTCCTCTGCTCTACTAGGGATTTTTACCAGCCGTTGCCTGTTGATGTGCTGGCTCCGCTTCCTCCGCCATTCGCTTCACCGATCATCTTGTGTCAAGTGGAGTTATCTTTTCATCTTCTTTATTCCTCATTTTCTCTTTAGCCCCTATTTGTGTGTTTGTGTTTCATTTTCCTTCTCTTCTCACGGTATAATGTCGTCAAATTGTTTTTGAGATCCTTTATTTTTGAATGGAATTTGCTCTTCTCACTCATTTAAAGATGCTTTATCTGGTGCATCTTCTTCTTCGTCATATTTAAAAAAAAAAAAATTCTCATCATGGACTGTCGTCCTTATGGATTTCAAAAGGAATGATTGATGCGCTTGTTGCCCCTTTTGAGTTTGTGTTGGTTGGAAAATTTTTGGGCAATCGCTTTTTCATTAATGCTTTAAAGAATTTACTTTTTAACCTCAATTTTATTAATGAATTTTTGTTTACTGTCTTCAACAGTAACTAAGCTTCTTAATGATATGAACTATTGTAGAGTGCTAGCCCATCGCTCTTATTTTTTCAATAACTGTTTTATGAAATAGTTTAAATGGGCCCTACATTTGATATTGATGTTGATTCTACAATTATTCTTATTTGGGTTTCATTCCCCAACCTCATTCCACATCTATTTTCCCCCTAAATCCTCCAAGGTATTGGTTCCCTATTTGGTCGGCCTCTTAAAACTGATAATGCTACTTCTACTAGCTCTCGGCCATCTATTGCTAGGGTCGTGGTTGAGTTAGCTTTTACCAAACTTTTTCCTGATCGTGTGTGGGTTGGTCCCAAAAACTTGGGTTACATGCGATCCATGATTATGAAGGACTTTCCTTCTTACTGCACTCATTGCAATTTGTTATGTCATTCAAAAGTGGAATGTCGTATTTTACACCCTCATTTTGATAGTTCCCACAATATTAAGCCTTCTTCAAATGTGGGTGTTAAAACCTTTGTTGATATTCAAGAAACGTTTGATGGTGTTTTGCTTGATAATGTAGAAGTTGGTGTTGCTAGTGATGTCGGGCTTCCCTTGGCACTTAGTGATGTTGAACCTTTTCTCAACCCGTGGCGCTGATCCCTCATGGTCCTATGTTTTTGGATGTTGTTGCTCATGTTTCAAAAATTTTGGCTGTTATTAATGCTAATTTAGGTGGTAATAAGGTTTTTGCTTTTGTTGTCAATCTCTCTGATAGTCATTATGTTCTTGGTGTGGACACATTTTGTCATGTTCCAGAGGCACCTGAGAGTATTTCTCCAGCTGTTGGGGTAAAGGATCTGTTATATTTAACTCGTTTCTCTCATGATGAATTAAATTTTGTGAATGTGGGTGTATGTAATAAGAATGCAGTGGAGTTGAATGAGTCCTCAGGTAGTTTGGTTATTTCTTATGATGAACAATCCATTCCTACCATCGTTCCGTCCTTGGTAGTTTCAGAAGAATTGATGTCATTTGTTGATGTGCCGATTTCAACTAATTCTAATGAGGAGTTGAAAGCTCAATTAGCCTATAATATGCATGATTCTCGTGTGAATCATTCTTATTGGCTTGATGATTCCTCCCAACATTGTGGGTGTTAGGGGAGGAGTTTAAGGTGCATGAAAAGGAGATTAATATGATGTTTAGGGTGAATCACATTGTGGAGAAGGATTTTTTTCCCTTGGGGTGGCAAACATCGTAGGCATAAATCTAAACGAAAGTAATTTTGGTTCTTCTGCTTTCGTGGGGCGTCCCTTTTGGGTTGGAAGTGGTTATGTGTTTTTTGTGTTGGCAGTGGTTGGCTTTCATTTGGTTGGATTTTGGCTCTGCGATTGTTGCTTACTTTTGTGGTATAGGCAATGATGACATGATTTTCTGCTCACACCGAGGATGGCTTGGATCATTGGCAACCACTAGTGATGGTCCCTCTCCTTTTGTTTAGTTCCTTTTTAAGGGATGTGGGATGTTGCTTGTTGCTGCCTCTGGATGGTCCTTACCTTCCTTCTAAGAGGTTGTAAGAAGCCTTATGCCTATTCCTGAGCCCGGCTGGCTATTCGCTTTCTTTACTTATTTTAGTAGGCTCCTTTTCCTTTTATGGTTACTTTCTTTTGTTGGCTGATTCTAGCTTTGTATTTTTGTTGTCCTTCTTTTGTACTTGGTTGTATCCTGCTTTTAATTGAATGGGAAAAAATGTTTAAATAATAATAAAAATAATGTAAGTGTCTTCTCTCTCTCTCTCTCTCTCTCTCTCTCTCTCTCTCTCTCTCTCTCTCTTTCTTTCTTTCTCTCTCTCTATGTCTATAAAGTTGTTTACAAATTCTTCTAGAATGATTTTTTTTTCAAAGAAAATGTTGGTGTCACTCGGGGTGATTTGTTTTCATAATAAATTACTAAATACTTGGTACTTTTACTAAATAATTTTTCTTCTAAATCTTACTATGACATAAATTATAAAAAAAAGTTTATTTTTTTAAATAATTAAATTCTATACTTAATTATCAAAAAGTCTAAAATTTAATTGCTTTAATTGCTTGCAAACAAAAATATTTTTAAAGAACTAATGATAATATTTGAAATAGGCTTAATTAATACTATACCTTTATTTCATGTAAGCTCTGGTTGGGCCTTTATTCTATTACTTGTATGCATTCTTCCTGTCATACACATTGACACACACTCATATATAGTTTATTCATTTTCTAAAATTAAATATAAAATTATAAATTTATTCATACATATATAGATTTTTCATTAAATGAAAATGCATTAAAGAAATTGGAATATTACTTATTGTTGTTCTTTTAAGAGATACATGAATAGATAAAAAAAAGCATATAAGTTTAACTAACGGCGCCACATTGCTTTCATCACCTTCAACACATAAATAAGTTATCAACCTCCTTGGATACAAAAATCTTGAAAATGAGTTTGAATTGTAGGTTTACCTCATGGAGGGCAGATAAGGATATTTGATTAACATTCGATGCATACTGAAGTAAAAAATGTATTATCTAATGGTATATGCTCAAATTAATATAGGGAAAAAAATGATATAAATAAATAAATGTATTTAATCCATAATATAATATATATATATATATATATATATATATATATAGAGAGAGTAATTAAGGGTTACACTTTTTTTTAACGCAGAAAGGGTTTTCGATTTTTTTTTATATAAACAAATATATTACCTAATAAAAAGGAGTTACAACAGCTGGCAAAAGGAAAACAGAAAGAAAAGTAACCCAAATAAAAGATACAGACACAATAAAAAAGAAAAATAAAAACCCAAAAGAGGGCTCAGTGGAAGGCCGAGACTCCCAGCATCCTCGAATCCCGCAAGAACCATCCAGAAGAGTGAGAATCACCAACGGTTGCCACAAGATAGCGGACGAGGAGACGAGCCCCAGCCACATCATAGCCCCGCGACCTCCAATCCAAATGATGAACAATCTGATCCACCGCAAAGACAATCAAAGTTTAAAACGAATTATCTTCTTCTACCACCTCTATTCCAAATTTCCCACGAGAAGCTACCTTAAGAGGTCTATAACGAACCATTTTAAACTCATTTCCAATATCTAAATATGACTTAGAATCAGATTCATAATCAGACGAATTGTGCAACCAATCACCATGGGACCTAACATCCAATCCAGAAGTACCACCCACTGTGTACATCATAGTTTGGGATGCCATCAAGTTTACTGGAACATTAACCAAATTTTGAGAATTAAACCAACATGCCTTGCACATCCGAATTTACCACCTGTCCACCCACATTTGGGTCCACATTCATAACACTATTCAGAAGCTGATCAGAATCCTCCACACACCCAAAACAGGCGAATCACCATAATTCAACCACCCAGGCCCCCTACCACACGCGGCACGACGAACAACATATCAGGAGTAGAAATCAGCTTCTCACTACCTTCCCGGCACCAGACAACAACAGGAGTATCCTCAGTCACATCCGTATGACCAATACCGTCCACCACAGACGAAGGAATAAAAGAATAGTAATAGAAGACAACAAGGTATCAGCTGCATCTGAAATATGGACACCAGCCTCTAGCACAACATTATCCTCCCTAGCCACAACAGAACCACAACACCAGTAATCGGATCAATCGAACCACCAGGCTGCAAAGCCACAATACACAACAAAGAATTCGAGACTTTAAGGAGCCCCAAACACACAGAATCCACACAAGGATTCACAGAAGGATTCACAGCAAAAAGTCCTTCCGAAAGATAAGAAACATCCAAAGTTTACCAGGCAAACTCGCAGTACTAGCAGGCGCCCAAACAGGGGGAAAAAAAGGTAATCCATTAGGAGATAAAGCATTAGTAACATTTTCAGAATAACACCGCCAGCGGTCTGGCACTCTAATTTCCTCCCTAGCAAAGCCCGAATCCACTAGAGCAGACACAATCAAATCATCCTGTGCTACTGCAACTG